>LR778274.1:19423613-19464595 GCA_902810595.1 Coregonus sp. 'balchen'
TTTTGGAAAAAGGGGGGGGGCCTTTTTGGAGGTTACAGGGTTTTTTTTCAAAAGGTTTCCTTTTTGGAAAAAGGGGGAAAAAAGCGGGGGGAAAAAATTCCCCTTGAAAAAAACAAGGGCCCGGGGGGCTTTTCGGTTAACACGGGGGGGGGCCCCACCCCCCCCCCCCCCAAGTTTTGGGTTTAAAACAGGTTTAGTTAAATGTTGCGAAAAAAACTACCCCGGTCCGGCCCCCAAACCGAATTGATTTTTTAGAATATAGGCCGGGCTAAAAAAATAATTTTTTTTTTCACAATTTTTTTTTTTTTTTTTTGGGGGGGGGGGGTGCAGGAGGATTAAAGAACAGTCAAAAAAAATTAACTTAATTGTGTATGGGTAAGGGTGGCCTTATTGTGTCAACAAAGAGCCCGTCTATGCGCAGTGTTGGGTTTTTTTTTAAAACCCAAAGGTTTTCAGAAAAGAAAGGTGACATGACCCCCCGGAGAGCAAACGCCTCAAAATGGCGCTCGTTCTCCCCCCGCTTTGTTCCCCCCCTTTATTAACCTTCCAGAGTGGTGGCCCCTCTCTGCCCCAAACCCCCCCCCGTGTCTACAACACATTTCCCCTGCTGTAATATGGCGTACAAACCCAAAACTTCCCCCCTTGATACTAACATAAACACCCCTTTTTCCCTTTCTTCATGAAAAAAATTTTCAAAGGCTAACTTCAGATCGTTTCCCCCTTTTTCGAGGAACTAAAGTCTCGAAAACAACAGAAAAGGTTATACAGTAACAATTTACTTATTAGTTCTTTAATTAACCAAAAAATTCTCTCTAGAGGGTTTAAAAACCTTTTTATGAAAAAAGGTTTTTGGGAAGTGTGAATAATTACTATGAATATGAACAAATCTTTATGGATGTAAGAGCGAAAAAAAAAGCCCGGCAGCCATCTTTTTAGAAAAACCTCCACAATCAAGACAGTAAATTCTCTCACGGCCCCCCCTGCCCCAGGCAACCACCCCCGGTATCCAGATAACCCAAAAAAATGTAAAAGCATTTGAAACTATGATGCAATTAAATACAAATGTAAGCCCCCCGCAAAAAAAATCCTATCCAAAACATCCATGAAGGGGGTAACCCATTGGCCGTACATGAAAACCCCCCTCTAGCCTCTCTGCCTAAACATTCACGAAATAAAAAAAAAACATCTAAGATCCCCCCCAAGTATCAAAACCCATAAACAAATTTTTTTAAAAAAATTAAATTTCCCAAAAGAATATGAACAAAAAAATGTTTACACATGTCTATTTTTCATTGAAAGACATTTGGAAATTTGTAGCCCCCCACTAAAAACTTCATCCCCCCGTAGTTCCCCCCTTCCCAAGGCCCTTTTTTGATGAGGAAAAATTCAGCCACACATTTTTGGGTTTAAAACCCCCTCACCCCCCCATTTTGTTTCATTTTGCCCCCTTAAATTTTTTGCCCCTTTTTTAAAGTTTTTTCCAATCTCCAATTTTCCCCCCCAAATGCTTTTTTTGGAAGAAAAGAAAAGAAAAAAACCAAAAAGTATTTTTTCCAAAAAAAAAAAACACTTTCAAATTGAACATCAAAAAAATAAACTAAGAACTAGAAATGATAAAAAATGAGGGTATAAAATCACAAAAAACCTTTTTTCCCCCCTTTTGGTTTAAAAAATAAAAAAACCCAACACACCCTAATATTAAATTTTTTTTTTTTAAAAAAAAATGTTTCCAAAAAAAAAAATGATATTTTTTAAAAATCATTTCCCCATTTTGTCCAAAACAGGAAAAAGTCCCCCCCGGAAATCTGAGTTTGTCCCCCGGGCACCCACTCAAAAAAACCTATCTAACAAATAAAGTTTTTCCCTAAAAATTAGAAAATTATTACAAAAAATCACCCAGTGTTATAAAAGGGGCCTTTTAAAGGGAAACCCCAATCACTCCCCCAAACGGGCCCAAATTTGGATTTTTGAAAACCCAAAATCTTCCCAGATTCCCCCCAAACGCACCCCTTTAATGAAAAATAAAAACCCCATTGGGATAAATCTGAATATTGGACTAAAAGAAAAATACTAATTTTTAACAATAGGATTTTTCCCCAAAAATGTTAAAAAACCCATCCCCAGGGAAAAAAGAAAATTTCCCCCCTTTCCTTCCCTTTTTTAGTTTAAAATTCCTTCAATGATAGTTTTGAAGACTAGGGACAGTCCCATGTAAACCCTTTTTAAAAAACCCTAAAATTTAGTTTGTTGTCCGGGGGCAAACCCCCCTCCCCCCCTTTATAATGGTAAAAAACCTCATAGGGGAAGCTTAAAACCTTTTGAAAATGAAAAAATTAAACAACCTTATCCATCATAGGGAAAGAAGAAATACTTTTTTAAAAAAAATATCACAAACCCCCCCAAAATATCTCAAAAAAACCCCAATGGGCAAAATTGTGTAAAAACCCTAATCGTTTTTTTAAACCCAAACAAAGTCCTGCTCTTTTTATTTCCCCTGGTATATTAAAAGTAACCTTAAAAATTTTCCATTATTCCCCCCTTAAGGTTTTCCATCCCAAAAAGTTATAAATAAAAACCTCAAAAGTAAATTTTCCCCAAAAAACTTTCCCCCTTATATAATAGGTTTATTAGAAAAAAACCCCCCCCTTTTAAAAGGGGCCCCCCCAATTTTTTTAAAATAAATCCTTTTCGGGGTTTCCTTTGTTACCTGTTTCCTTTCCCCCCCTTTTTGAAACCCCAATTTCCCCCTGGGGAAAAAAACCCCTTTTAAAACCCAAAAAACATTAAACCAGGCAAAAAAAACCCAAATTTTTTCCCGGGAAAAACCAAAAATTTTTTTTTAACTGTAAATAAATTTTGGTAAATACCAAGCCCATGAAAAAGAAAGGGACGGGAACCCATACCTGAAGAGGCCGCGGGGGACCGCCCCTTAAACATTTTTTTGGTGCTGGTTTTTCTAAAAAGGGACAGGGAACCCCTAAAAGACCCTCACTGATTTTTACAAAAAATGAGTTAAAAATTCTCAAATTTTTCCCACAAAAAACAAAAGCGGGGTACTGATCGGGTTTACCTCCCCTTTGGGCCCTGTCAAAAAAATCAAAGGACCCCCTCTGTCCCCCCATGAGGGATTATTTCTCCCCCCCTAAAAAACTATTTTCCCCCTTTTTTAAAACCCCCTATTGGGTACAAATCATTGCCCAGCACTCTCCCCCATCCGTAACAAAAAACCCTGAGTCCTTTTTGGGGCTCCCCCCCCCCCCCCTTAAAATTTTCAAAGGAAAAATTTTTTTTGTGGGTGTCATATTTCCCCTACATTTCCCTTTTTTTTGGCCACCCCCTTTTTAATCTTTAATCCCTTCCCAAATTTTCCCTTTTAAAGTAGGGGATGTATTAACCTTAATTTTTTTTCCTAGTAGCAAAAGCAAACCGGGATTCCTTTTGGGGTTTTTTTAAACTTTTTTGGAGTGACAATGAAATTTCTACTCTTTCCAAATTTTTCCTTGATGACCGGGGAAACTTCAAAAAAGTTTTTCCAATCATCCATCCTAAGCTTTAAACTTTTTTAAAATTTAAACAAGTTTTTAAACCCAAAATAATTTTTTAAACCCCGGAACAAATTTTTTAAATGTTTTCCCACTAGAAAGTAAAACAAATATTCCCCCCTGACCTTTCCTGAAACTTTAAAGGGGGGGGCCAAAAATAAGGGAAAACGGGTTCACCCTAACCTCTGCCCCTTAAATTCGTTGTACAAACTATCCCCCCTTTTTGACTAGGGGACCCCGCTTTTTTACTTTCGGGCCGGATAACAATATTTTCTCCAAAAAAATTTATCCCCTCCATATGGGGAGGAACGTCCCCCCTCCCCAACCCTAATAAGTATTCTTTCCCAACAATTTGGGGCTGTATTGGTTCCCTTTTTAACCAAATGCCCATATATTTATGGCTTTTAAAAACTATCAAGTTGAAAAAGTTAAAATTTTTTTCCCTTTTTTCCCCCCCTTTTTTTCTAATAAAAAAATAAAATGGGTTAATGTCCCCCTTTTTGTTGCTTTTTAAATTTTTTTTTTTCCCAAAAAAAAAAATTTTTTTTGTTTTTTTTCTTTACCTTTTCCCTCTATCACCCCTAGTGGCAAATTTTTTTTCCCCCCTCTCAGGGGCCTAAACTCTAATTTTCCGACCTTTTAAAAATTTTGATTATAAAAAATCACCCATAATTACCTTGAATTTTTCCCTAAAATCTAAAGGTCAAATTTAAACCCTTGCCCCCTCTCTTTTAAAACTAACTTTTTAAACCCCTTTTTACGTCTCAGAGGGCCCTTTAAAACCCCCAATCTATCCCCAACTTATTTTTATTTCCCAAACTTTGCCCTTTAAAAATTTAAAACTTTTTTCCCCCGATTTATTCACAAAACCCCTTTAAACCCCCAAATTTGTAGAAAAGTGATTGGGGAAAAATTTCCCCCCCTGCTTTTGACCTTTTTACCACGACTTGGGAAAAAAAGGGCCCAAAAAAACCTTTTACCCCAGCCTGAAATTCCCCTTAAATGGGAAGAAAAGGGCCCCCCCAAAAATAAAAAGTCCAAACCCCTTTTTTTAAAAATTTTCAGAACAGGGTTGGGCTAAAAACAGGTTTTGTTTTAGTTGGGACATCTTTTGTACAATTCCCAAATTTAAAAAAAACCCTCTTTTTCCCAAAAACTGGGAATAAAAAGTACTTTTTAATTTTTAGTAAAATTTTAAAAGGGAAAACTGTTTTTAAAAAACCCAAATCCCTAACCTTTAAATTTGTATACAATTAGTGAGTGTTTAACCCCCTTTTTCGGGTTTAACCCCCGATTTAAATTTTTCCCCCCTATTCACCACACTTCCCAAAAAGGGCGGTTGTTTTTTCTTTTTTAAATTTTTTAGCTATTTTCTCTTCTTCTTTAAACGAAAGCTCTCAGTGATACCCCCCCTTCCCGGGTCCCTTTTAGACATAAAAGGTGGTTTTACTTTTTCTCCTTTTTTCCCTCTTTTTTTTTTCTCCCCCTTTTTTTTGCCCTTTAAAAGGTAAAAAAACCCAAACTGTTTAAAAATTTTAACAGTCTTCCCGAAAGTTTCTGGAAGTGTAGCTGAAATTTCCTCCTCCCCTTTTTTTTTTCCCCCGTCCTTTTCCCCCCCCAATTCTGTGTCCTTTTCCAGGAAAAAAATTTGGGGTTTTTGGATATGAATCAAAATGGTTTCCGCCTTGGTGGTGATACCAAAATTTCATTTTTATATTGTTTTAGTTGAGCTTTTTAAAAAAGTTTATTGGTTTTATTTTGGTTTTAAATCTGAATTTTCATAACCCCAAAATTATTTTCCCCCCCAAAAAAGTTGTATGATGATTTTTTTTCAGGATTTTTTTTTTCCTGGCCTTTTTCCCCTTTTTCTCCAATTTTGGGGAAACTTTTTCCCGGCCCCTTTCTCCCCCCCTTCCGTTCCTTTCCCGCTGGGGTTTTTCTTCTAAACATTTTTTCTTTTTAAAACCGGCCCCGAAAAAAAAGGGGCTATATTTTCCCCTTTTATTTCTTTTTTGTAGTCCCTTTTAGGATAAAATCCCCTTTGAACCCTAAAAACAACCCTTTTAAATTTTCCCAAAATTTTTCAAACGCTTTTTTTTTCCCTCTTTAAATTTTTCCCTCAGAGACAAAATCTTAGTATTTTTTTCCCCCCCTCCCCTTTCCCAAAGGCCCTTTTGACAAAGAGTCAAAAATCCACCCAAAGACCCCTTTCTCATCCCCCTAAACTTCCCTCATCCTCACTTTTTTAAGGTTTTCCCCCTCCCAAACCCCCTTCCCCCCTTTTCTTTTCCCGACCTCACATTTTCTTTCCCTTTTAAAAGTTTTTTATCCATCTTTTAAAAAGTCGTTTTTTTGCTTTTTTTCCCCCTATCTAATTAATTATCCTTTTTCCCCCGATGCAAAAAATCAAACCCCGGGGTGGATGGGTCACTGAAAGGGAGGATAAAAAATTTCCCAAGCTGAATTTTTTTTCTTTTTTGCGGAAAACCGTATTTGGGAAAAGGGTGGGGACTTAAATTCCCGCCCTTTGTTTTTTCCCAAAATACTTTTTCCCAACCCCTAAATTTAGTTTAAAGGAATATTTTTTTTTTTTTCCCTATATCCCAACGGTTTTAAACAAACCTTTAAATTTGCCCTGCTTCCCCTTTGTCCCCCCTTTTTAACAAAACCCTTTTTTTATTCCTTTTAAACGGGAATTAATTTTTTTTTTTAAAACTGTTAGCCTTTTGGGTTTCCACCCCCCCTAATTTTTAAATAAACCAACCCAAACCCCAAAAAAAAAATAAACACCCAAAATAGGGAAAATTTTTAAAAAATTTTTCAATTAAAAAGTTTTATTCCCAAAAAACCCTTTAAAATTTTAAAAAAATAAAAAAAAACCCATTAAAAAAACAAATTTAAAAAAATTAAAGAATAATTTTTAAAAAAAAAACCCAATTTTTTTTTTCCCCAATTTTCACCAAATTTTTTCAATTAGGGGGGGTTGGCCCCATCTTGAAAACCAAAAAAACCCCTCAAAAAAAAAAGTAAATGTAAGTTTTGTAAAATTTCAAAACCAATTTTCCCAAAAAAAAAAAAAAGCCCCTAAAAAATTTACAAAAAAAAAAAAACCCTTTTAAATTTTTTTAAATTCCCCTTTTTTTTTTTTAATATGGGCCAACCCAAATATCTTTTTTAAAAATTTCCCCAAATTTAAAGTTCCCGTTTAAACCCGATTTTCCAACCCAATTCCCCCAAACAAAAAAAAAACCCCAAAAAAAAATAAAACCAACAAAACCCCTTTTTAAAATTCCAAAAAATTTTTTTAAAGAAAAAATAAAAAGTAAATTTGGGGAAAACCTATTTTGAAATTTTTCCCCTTTAAATTTTTTTTTTTTAAGGGGGTGATTTTTTTGGGGCCCCAGGGCCCGATATCTGATCCCGATCGTCTGCCTCGTCACGTGATGTCACGTCAGCCCCCCTCCTCTCTCCTGTCGTATCGTATTGCTCCACTCATATGACAGAAAAACAGAGACACAGAATCACATTTTAGTAGTTAATGCAATCCCTGAGTTATTTCAACCATATTCAATATTCCTTCGTTCACCCATTATTCACTCTAAGACTAAAATCAGAACTAAATAGATCGCTCAAAAACATTTTTATTTAATTTTAATCGTCTTTTAATTATTTAATTCAATTCATTATACTTCGCCAACATATATTTAATGTATAAATTCAATAGGTCACAAAAGAAGTTTCATCTTTAACCAGCCGCCGTTGAAACTAAAATACTCGTGTTAAAATCTCTCCTCTTTGTCTGTGTCCATTTCCCCCTTGCAGGGTAACGCCAAATGGGACCTATGACCTTAACCCACCATTTTGGTTTGTAGGCTTAGCACACCCGCATGTTGTAGTTTTAGCCCCGTAAAATCAAACGCATGCGCACATCCATTTAAAAATACTTCACCGTGGAAGGAGATTTTCTACTCCCTCCCCAAACAGACAGAATAACAGTCCAGCTGTACCTCCCGTTTCCCCCTTATAGTCAAACAACATTTAACAGCGCTCACAAAACATATAACCTGACTTACGCACAGAGACAAGTTTAAGAGACTTTAATCCATCGCAATGGGGTCTCTAAGGATACATTAGCATGTAGCACACCACACAATTAGCATTAGCCTTAGCCACGATGTACCATGTAGCATGAAACACACTCCCATTTAGCATTAACATTAGCCTTAGCCTCTAGCTAACTGCGGCCTACTACGCCAATAAATATCCTGCATTGTGCCCAAATCATTATCCATCATTATCCATATCTCCGCCTAACTTTATGCTGCCTTGAATGATGAATATCATATCGAGCGGTTACCCCCAACATATCTCCCGTCGGCTTATAGGAGGAGTATAACATAGATACAATCGTTCACCTCATGGTTCCCAGAACCAACCTGACCAAGTCTAATACTTCGCCCGGATTTGTAGCCCACTCCTGCGAGTCGCCCCCCCTGGGGGTCTTTCCAGATTCACAATGCCCTAAATATGTATACGTATATCTGCCTTTATTCACTACCAATCCATTGCCAACCGTTACCAATGGAATAACATTTTAGCAGACTCTAGTCAACAGCAACAACGCCACCCGAGGCAAGGTCGTACGGTACATCTCTCCAGTGTACACAAGTCGTATCCAATCTAACAAACTCCGAAGCGGTAAGAAAAACTCACCCTTTTTGGCCATGCTTCAAAGCGAGTTAGCCTGGCGGTTGACTGAAACAACGAAGAGACGCAAACCCAGCCCCACGTTGGGCGCCATTATGTCGTATCGGGTGAATGGTGGCCATTATTGCTGTCAACAAAGAGTCCGTCTATGCTGCATCGTGTTAGAGGCTTTTATTAAAATCACGAGGTTACAGCATAAATGACAGGTGACATGACCCCCGGAGAGCGACGCCTCAGAATGGCTGCTCGTTCTCCCCTCCGTCGTTGTTCCCCCCTTATATATAACCTTCCAAGATGTGGGTGGCTCCCTCTACTGTCCAATCCCCGTGTCTACAACACACTTCCTGTCTGTCATATATGGCGTTACACCTAAAACCTTCCCTCTTGATACTAACATAAACACCATTCCATTTCTTCATGAAAAACATTTAACAAAGGCATAATCTTCAGATACGATAATATCTTTTATTAGCATTTTTATATTGCAAAAAGTGACAATTATTTTTCATGCCACTAGAGGTACCAGATCAGGCCAAATAGGTTCCGGAACGAAACAGTCCAAAATGGAGAGGTGCCGGATCCTGTTCTGGCACCTCTGCTGGGTTTTGCACGCTCAATAGTTTCCTGTGTGTATGAAGAATGGTCCACTACCCAAAGGACATCCAGCCAACTTGACAGAACTGTGGGAAGCATTGGAGTCAACATGGACCAGCATCCCTGTGGAACGCTTTACACACTTTGTAGAGTCCATGCCCCGACGAATTGGGGCTGTTGTGAGGGGAAAAGGGGGGGGGGGGGTGCAACTCAATATTATGAAGGTGTTGATAATGTTTTCTACACGAAGTGTAACAAATATTTACAGGATTAAAATAGATTGTCACACCCAAGTGTGAATGTCAGGAGACAATGGACTCACACTTTGAACACGCACACATCCAGATGTAAACAGTTACATTGTTTGTTTCTTGTCGATGTTTCACCGGGTGTCTGGTCTGTGGCAGTTGGGAATTCCCTTGGAATCTTCAAGAAGCAAGGAGTCTCTCTCTCTCTCACTTGAGTGGGATAAACTTTGAAATGGAAGCATCTGGGCAGGCCAATATAACGGCAGGTCTGTCAGTCTTGAGGAATACACGTATTAGACAATGGTTAATCTAAGGCACACGTTCTAGCGGTAAAGATAGCAGAAAAACAGAAACATGGAGACATTGGGAAAGCAGCGGAGGCCATGACCGAAGCTGTCTTTCATTTGGCCCCCCCCAAAAAAACAGACCTTTTTCTGATCACGAAAAGGGATAAGCTGTACCTCTCTATATAGTATGTCAAACAAAAATGAACGTGAACTCAAGAGGTGCAGCAGCCGAAGTAGGCTCACAACTTATTCGAATCGGCAGTGTTGGATGTCTGCTGGGTCGCCAGCAGTTTTGGTTCTGTCTGGACATCGCTGGGTGCACTTGTGCAGCACTTCTAAAATACTTGTGCAGATGAGAGGAATAGCAACAAAGATAAACAAATATACAAAGGGTTAATAGACCGTGTTAAGAGTCCAGCATTTCTTTGCGACCTTGGGCTTTATGCACTGCATGAACTAAGCGTTAAAATCGTTCTATAGCTCTCCTCAGAGCAGAGCAACTGCTAAATCAGAAAGAGGAATACGTTCCTTCAAGGAGAGTCCAGGAGAGAAGTATGCAGAGGCCAGGGACGGCTTGTTCAATAGGGCGATATGGGCGACGCACTGCCAAACGGGAAAAGGAAGGGATTTTTTTTCTAATCAATTATATCACGGCAACAGTAGTTATCAGTGTTGTAATCTGATCTGCCAGCCACTAAATGTCAAATCAGGCTAAAGTCGTGCTTCAAATGGCCCCGCCCGTTTTTTGGGCGATTTCAGTCAGGTTGAAAATCGCCCAGAAGTCTCTCATAGCCTGTCATGTAAAATCTATTTTTTTCAAATTTCAAAGCTTTCAATACATTCTCTATGGGTGTCTGTGGGCTTGCACTTACGCGCTTTCGTCATACGTGACGTAACCATGAACGTAACTAAGAAAATAGCGGCTAGCAGCGTCTCTGTTGCGACCTGCAGTGTGGCGTTATCTTATGTTTTTAATTTGTACACTTAGTGGCGTTATTTTATGTTTTTAATTTGTAGACTTAGTTTACAAACATTCTGCCAACCATGGATTTCCAGTGGTGGGTTTTGGACTGATCTTGTTGATCGTGTACATACCCGCTACGAACGGACTAAATAATGAAAACGCTGCTGGCAGCGGAATCCAATACAGCTGGGAGACTTGGCTGGATGACAGAGTCCCGGACAGAGAAGTGGAGCCGGCCGGCTTCACCCTGGTCAGAGCGGACCGCGATCCTGGTAAGAGAGCGACTCTGTACCCCCGACATTGAACTGCTTTCTGTGTCACTGCGACCTTACTATCTGCCCCGTGAGTTCCCCCAATTGTTTGTTACCGTTGTGTACTGTTGATAATCACAAGTTTACTGGAGAACTGAGACCAAGTAGAGACTTTGGACAGGGTGGATATGGTATAATAAAGGCAGTTTATTCAGAGGTAAAGATATCTGGAATCGCGTGCACGGACTCGTTCGTCAAACTCTTAGGGAGCTATCTGAAGAGAGCCCCGAAAACATTGTGTGCAGACATTTTATACAATAAATGATGTAGGTTGAATCTAGTAGTTCTGATCTTCTGATTGGTCCTGATGAGTTGGGCGAGGTCCCCTCCACTGTTGCATTGGCTCTGAGTCGGGTTCTCTGTCTTCAAATGTTCAGCCTAAAGAGAGGGGATTTTTGTGTGTGTGTGTGTGTGTGTTTAACAGTGATGATGTGTGTGTGTGTGTGTGTTATCAGTGATGATGTGTGTGTGTGTGTGTGTGTGTGTGTGTCCTCAGAGCAAGAACTCGTGAGTTGGAAGAACTGAGAGACCTATGGCGTGGGTGTTGTCCTTGGCCACCTGCTGACAAGGCTGACAAGATAGGACTCTTTTGTCCATTGTTATAGGATAGGAACAGCATTGATTGAAAACAAACGCCCAACACAAAATGGGTCATGCACAAGATTTTAGTCAGACCAAGCTATAACATTATATATTTACTACGACAGTACATTCAACCAAAAGCTAATATAACAAAGGCATCAGAGATTATTTATAATCTGTCACAGAAACTGGAATCCATCTCCCCAGATCAGTCAATAAATGCTTCTGGTATTGACTTATATGCTGCCCCTGTCTTCATGTTGTTGCTGGACATATCTTTTTTAAAATGTGTGTAGGTCACCTAAATCATCAGAAAAATTGCCCCTCCTGAGAATTTTTTCAGGAGCCGCCACTGGCAGAGGCTTTAGAAGCGAAAAAGAGTGGCGAGTATCGGTCTATAGCCTTCAAACCAAACGCAAAGCTCAAGTCAATCAATGCGGGTCAGTTCCTACAAAGCCTAATTGACAACTTGGGGAAAAAAACGCTTGCCTTTTTGAGGATGAAATAATCAAAGACCTCAACATTCTGGATCAGACTAAATGGCCATTAAACCCCAACATCCTCCATGATGAAGCAGAAGTAAGACGACTGTGCAAGCGTTTTAACTTGTTCACTGACCAATCACTGAATGGGATAGGGCCCTAATAGAAGATGCCAACAGTGAGCCCAAGGACCTAAAACCGCGTATGAACTGTATGCAAACATTCCCTGTCAGCACAGCGGAGTGTGGGAGGAACTTTAGCCTTATGAACAATATCAGCACAGACAAGAGGGCTACCCTACTGGCCACAAACATATCAAACTTAATGATGAGTAACATAAATGGCCCCCCTACTTCCCGGTTTGCAGTGGTGTAAAAGTACTTAGTAAAAATACTTTAAAGTACTACTTAAGTAGTTGTTTGGGGTATCTGTACTTTATTTTACTATTTGTATTTTTGACAACTTTTACTTTTATTTCACTACATTTTAAAATAAAATGATGTACTCTTTACTCCATAAATGTTTCCTGACACCCAAAAGTACTCGTTAGATTTTGCATGGTTAGCAGGACAGGAAAATGGTCCAATTCACACACTAATCAAGAGAACATCCCTGGTCATCCCTGCTGCCTCTGATCTGGCGGAATCACTAAACACAAATGCTTGGTTTGTAAATGATGTCTGAGTGTTGGAGTGTGCCCCCTGGCTATCCGTAAATGAAAAAAACAAGAAAATGGTGCCATCTGGTTTGTTTAATATATGGAATTTGAAATGATTTATACTTTTACTTTTACTTTCAATACTTAAGTATATTTGAGCAATTACATTTACTTTTGATACTGAAGTATATTTGAAAGTAAATACTTTTAGACTTTTACTCAAGTAGTATTTTACTGGGTGACTTTCACTTTTACTTGAGTAATTTTCTATTTAAATTATCTTTACTTTTACTCATGAATGACAATTGGGTGCTTTTTCCACCACTGCCGGTTTGACCCCTGAAAGCGTACCAGGACTTGGTTAAAGAGCCACCGTGCTGCCTCTGCTTTGGGTCTTAGACAGTGCAGTCTGAAGACCCCTGTAGAAAGCAAGTCTGTCTGGAATATACTGTAATGTTGCAAAGTGAAAACGATTTTGTACACCTGAGAAAGGTGTTATGTTTGAATAGCCTGGGATTTCATGTTTAATATACAGTTGTAATGCAGCTTCATGTGCTGCTATGTGAACCACTATTGCAATCTTCTGAATGCCAGAGATACATCACAAACACAGGTGTGAACATGTTGAAAGGTGTGAAACAGGACTCTGTTTATTACCAATATTTAGCACTTGGATTTTGATGTTTGTTGAAAATGTATTTTGATAGATACACCATACACTGAGATTGTCACGCCTACTCCCGCTCCCCCGCTCCGGTGCTCGACGTCGCCGGTCTACTAACCACCGGTCCTGGCAGCCATCATTACGCACACCTGCTCCCCATCGTTGCACACACCTGGACCTCATCGTCACCTTGATCACGCTCCCTTTATTTAGCCCTCAGTAGCCTCAGTCAGCCCTCAGTAGCCTCAGTCAGCCCTCAGTAGCCTCAGTCAGCCATCAGTAGCCTCAGTCAGCCATCAGTAGCCTCAGTCAGCCATCAGTAGCCTCAGTCAGCCATCAGTAGCCTCAGTCAGCCCTCAGTAGCCTCAGTCAGCCATCAGTAGCCTCAGTCAGCCATCAGTAGCCTCAGTCAGCCTTCAGTAGCCTCAGTCCGCCCTCAGTAGCCTCAGTCAGCCCTCAGTAGCCTCAGTCATCAGGCAGGTTTTGGTCACGTAAGGTACTCTTCTCCTGTTTTTGTTTATCTGCCTTACTTATCACTAAACTCACCCGCTGTAGCTGCTTCCTGACTCCAAGCATCCACGTTACAGAGATGTACTGTACTGTTACAATGCTGACATGACATTGACATGAAATTCTAAAGTGACCAAAACAATGCTATTTATTTTGTAAATATTGAATACTTTTAATACCATAACAGTCGAGGTGTTGAAATGTTGAAATGTATGAATATGATATAAAGTCAAATGTGTCTACTACCTAATAATCTGTCTGAAACGCCATTATATGGCTCTTGAGTACATCTTGGTATATTCATGCATTAAGCCTAAGGTATGTTCTGTAATTCCAGTTATCCAACTTGCTATCCAGGTGTATCTATTTTTAATTATTTATAGAAGGGGTACAGTGCAGCTTACTAGCCTATATTATGCAGTCACTGAACCCCTTATCTCACATTTTCAATTTCCAGCACAGTTCCAGGCTTCCAGCAACTGTTGGAACGACTAACCAGGCCAGCCTAGTTCAGCTTGGCTCTGTAGTGTGAAGAGAGCTACGATCTTTTTTCTTTTTTCTTTTTCTTCTTTTTTTTTTAAACAAGGTGATATCTACGAAAACAAGGTGATATCTACGACCTAAAAACAGTTCTTCGGCTGTCCCCATAGGAGAACCTTTTGAAGAACCCTTTTTGGTTCCAGGTAGAACTCTTTCAGTTCCACGTAGAACCCTTTTGGGTTCCGTGTAAAACCCCAGGACTAAAGCTGACACTGAGCCATGCCAAGCCAAGCCCAGATGAGTTGGCCTGAATATGCACCCACCATAATATTCTGAACCATGCTAGAAATGTTTAGTGTGAAGAAAATATCCAAGGCCAGCCCAGTACAGCTTGTGTTGGCCTTGTCCTGACTGTGAAAGAGCAATAAGGGATGTATACATTTCAGGTCAGTCAGAGCACACGGCACTGTTTCAAACAGGAAGCCTTTCCTTTGTTGGGCTGAAATGTTTGGGTCTGGAGTCTGGACCCACTTCTCCAGGTACCACTATACCACTGCCTTTATTAGTTAGAAAGTCACACACGCACGCACGCACGCACACACACACACAGACACACACACACACACACACACCAGGTATCCCCAAAAGCAATGCCATAGGCCTAGGACTACCATTCTAATGGCCGTATGGTGCGTTGTCCGGACACCGAATGGCGTTAACTCTCTTGGTACTGTCACTGAATGTGAAGACAATCCCTGTCAGGCTGCCCCTTCAAAATTTGCTACAATGTTACATCCTCAATTCCAACACCTTTGCATATATTACAGAGAGTCCACAGCTATATCCTAGCACTACATGTCACAACGGAAGGTTCATTTACATGATCTGTTGCGTAATGCCATGGTGTTTTACGTAGGCCTTACACTTCCAATGAAGTAGGCTGTCACGCCCTGGCTCTGGGGACTCTTATATGTTGAGCCAGGGTGTGGATTTTCTATGTTTTGTTCTAGTTCGTGTTTTCTATGTTGGCCAGGGTGGTTCCCAATCAGAGGCAGCTGATTCTCGTTGTCTCTGATTGGGGACCATACTTAGGCAGCTTGTTTGGCACTAGTTATTGTGGGATCTTGTTCCGTATGGTTTGTTTTGGTGTTAACCTAGGACTTCACGTATCGTTTGTTGTTTTTGTTCGTGTGTACACTTCAATAAAAGTATGTACGCATATCACGCTGTGCCTTGGTCCGCTTCATCTTATAACGATCGTGACATAGGCCCAGCCTCATATGGATTATTCTCTTGTGAATGTACCAGCCCTAATGCACGGATTGAGTCCAGAAGGCTGTCGGGCTCACCGCCTGTCCCTGTGATGGACACCTGGCACGGCCACGGGGCAGGGAGCATGTCAAATAATGACACCAAATACGTTTTAGTTTTAATTTAAGTGTTTTATTGACGGTGGAGAAAACCTTGTTAGTTTTAAAGTTAATTTCTTGCAATTCTACAACTTTAAACTCAACTTTGAGTTTCAAACTCAAAAACATGATTTCCCTGTGTCTTATGTATATTTCTATACTATGAGGTTGGCATAATACTGTGAAATGGTGAAAATGATGATAATGGTGTTTTGAAAAGACCGCCTGAAATTTCAGCCTGTTTTGGTGGGATGGAGTTTTGGCCTTCCATGGTGACATCACCAGGCGGTAAATGAGTTAATAGACCAATAAGAAAGAGAGTTCCAAACCTCTCTGCCAATAAAACAGCTTCTTTATAGTTTCCCCCTCCCCACTCAGACCACTCCCAGACAGTCCTAACAACATTCTTGCTTGAGAAATTGCTCTATGCTAAGAAACTATTTTTGTTTCTTTTTTGACCCAAAAAAAACAATCACAGTAAGATGCTTAATTGTTACCCAGAAATTATTTGATATTGAGATCAAAATGGCTACATTGGACCTTTAAAGCAAGAAAATGTCGCGATTTTATAACTCATTTTATGCAATTCTACTCATTTTGTCATGGACCAGAGAGAAATCTTTGTCGTTTTAAAGCTAATTTCCTGCAATTCTACTCATTTTGCCATGGACCAGAGAGAAATCTTTGTCGTTTTAAAGCTAATTTCCTGCAATTCTACTCATTTTGTCATGACCTATGCCATGTAAATGATATCTGAGTGAGAGTGACTAACAAAATCAAATGGGGGGGGGCCCCTGGAGGTCAGAGCCCCTGGAGGTCAGAGCCCCTGGAGGTCAGAGCCCCTGGAGGTCAGAGCCCCTGGAGGTCAGGGCCCCTGGAGGTCAGAGCCCCTGGAGGTCAGGGCCCCTGGAGGTCAGAGCCCCTGGAGGTCAGAGCCCCTGGAGGTCAGAGCCCCTGGAGGTCAGAGCCCCTGGAGGTCAGGGCCCCTGGAGGTCAGAGCCCCTGGAGGTCAGAGCCCCTGGAGGTCAGAGCCCCTGGGCACGAGCCCTGCGTGCCCGGTCGATATTCGGCCATGATTATTAAAAGTTTAGATAATTGGCTAAACTAAGTTAGCGATCCAAAAAAATGGTTAGATGACATGGCTAATTGAGGGAGAAAATGCTGATGCACAACCAAATGTTGAACTTACACCTGGTCGGCTAGGAGGGGGTGAAGCTGGCCTGGGATGGCTGGGCTGAGGAGAGGACCACTGGTACAGCTCCAAACTAAAACAAAATGGAGGAACAGGATTATTAACATCAACTACAAATATGGACACCTTTTTTTTTTACATTTTAGCAGACGCTCTTATCCAGAGCAACTAGGGTTAAGTGCCTTGCTCAAGGGCACATCGGCAGATTTTTCACCTAGTCGGCTCGGGGATTAGAACCAGCAACCTTTCGGTTACTGGCACAACACTCTTAACCACTAAGCTACCTGCCGCCCACCTGGTGTATGCTACTATTCTAACGCTCAACAGTAAGTTGAGACACCGACTGAGTTCTTTAAAAAAAATACAACAACAAAAAATAATAAAAAATTGTTGGGGGTCGGGGCCCTAAGCGATCGCTTATGTCATTTATGTCTGGAGCCGGCCCAGCCTATGGGCCGATAATGCTACAGTTGAAGTCGGAAGTTTACATACGCCTTAGCCAAATACATTTAAACTCAGTTTTTCACAATTCCTGACATTTAATCCTGGTAAAAATTCCCTGTCTTAGGTCAGTTAGGATCACCACGTTATTTTAAGAATGTGAAATGTCAGAATAATAGTTGAGAGAATGATTTATTTTCTGCTTTTATTTATTTCATCACATTCCCAGTGGGTCAGAAGTTTACATACACTCAATTAGTATTTGGTAGCATTGCCTTTAAATAGTTTAACTTGGGTCAAACGTTTCGGGTAGCCTTCCACAAGCTTCCCACAGTAAGTTGGGTGAATTTTGGCCCATTCCTCCTGACAGAGCTGGTGTAACTGAGTCAGGTTTGTAGGCCTCCTTGCTCGCACACGCTTTTTCAGTTATGCCCACACATTTTCTATAGGATTGAGGTCAGGACTTTGTGATGGTCACTCCAATACCTTGACTTTGTTGTCCTTAAGCCATTTTGCCACAACTTTGGAAGTATGCTTGGGGTCATTGTCCATTTGGAAGACCCATTTGTGACCAAGCTTTAACTTCCTGACTGATGTCTTGAGATGTAGCTTCAATATATCCACATAATTTTCCTTCCTCATGATGCCATCTATTTTGTGAAGTGCACCAGTCCCTCCTGCAGCAAAGCACCCCCACAGCATAATGCTGCCACCCCTGTGCTTCACGGTTGGGATGGTGTTCTTCGGCTTGCAAGCATCCCCCTTTTTCCTCCAAACATAATGATGGCCATTATGGCCAAACAGTTCAATTTTTGTTTCATCAGACCAGAGGACATTTCTCCAAAAAGTACAATCTTGTCCCCATGTGTAGTTGCAAACCGTAGTCTGGCTTTTTTATGGCGGTTTTGGAGCAGTGGCTTCTTCCTTGCTGAGCGGCCTTTCAGGTTATGTCGATATAGGACTCTTTTTACTGTGGATATAGATAGTTTTGTACCTGTTTCCTCCAGCATCTTCACAAGGTCCTTTGCTGTAGTTCTGGGATTGATTTGAACTTTTCGCACCAAAGTAAGTTCATCTCTAGGAGACAGAACGAATCTCCTTCCTGAGCGGTATGACGGCTGCGTGGTCCCATGGTGTTTATACTTGCGTACTATTGTTTGTACAGATGAACGTGGTACCTTCAGGCATTTGGAAATTGCTCCCAAGGATGAATTTTTTTCTGAGGTCTTGGCTGATTTCTTTTCATTTTCCCATGATGTCAAGCAAAGAGGCACTGAGTTTGAAGGTAGGCCTTGAAATACATCCACAGGTACACCTCCAATTGACTCAAATTATGTCAATTAGCCTATCAGAAGCTTCTAAAACGATGACATAATTTTCTGGAATTTTACAAGTTGTTTAAAGGCACGGTCAACTTAGTGTATGTAAACTTCTGACCCACTGGAATTGTGATACAGTGAATTATAAGTGAAATAATCTGTCTGTAAACAATTGTTGGAAAAATTATATGTCCTAACCGACTTGCCAAAACTATAGTTTGTTAACAAGAAATTTGTGGAGTGGTTGAAAAACGAGTTTTAATGACTCCAACCTAAGTGTTTGTAAACTTCTGAATTCAACCGTATATAAGGCTATAGTCAAATTGACTTTAACTTGCCCACTGTAACCTAACAGCGTACAGGTTATGGGTACTCAATCTAGTGCTGTAGCTTTTTTAATGTGCTGCAAAATAGCGGTGTTGTAGCGAATTTGGAGGGCAGCTTGACATGGCCACATACACTCATAGCTCCTGGTCTCCAGGATCCCAAGATAATTGGTTTAATTGGGTGTGCTCACGGACTAGCCTACAGTCATTAGAAAGATACTGTAGTTGCCATGAGGGGGAAATACTACTGTTGGCAAAGCACCATGGATAAGGTCGTTAATAGTTGCCATCACACACATATTTTTACAGTGGTGTGTATTCATGGATGCCAAGGGAAGCCAGGCTTCCCACAATTTTTTAATCCAAGAAAACAAAAACAAAAAAAAACATATAAAATAATGTGTCTTTCGTCTCTCTGTGTTTCGTAATTTTTCTTGAATTCGCCAAGAGGCTGAATGTATCTCATCCGAGAAAGCATCAGAGCGAGCGAAACAGTGCCCCCTCTGTCTCTCTATGTGTAGCCCATCTATCTGATGCTATCTGGTCAAAAATAGTATGACATTGTTGAGTTACATTACATTACATTTACGTCATTTAGCAGACGCTCTTATCCAGAGCGACTTACATTATATATATTTTTTTCATACCCCCTGTGGGAATCGAACCCACAACCCTGGCGTTGCAAACACCATGCTCTATCAACTGAGCTACATCCCTGCCGGCCATTCCCTCCCCTACCCTGGACGACGCTGGGCCAATTGCGCGCCACCCCATGGGTCTCCCGGTCACGGCCGGCTACGACAGAGCCTGGATTCGAACCAGGATCTCTAGTGGCACAGCTAGCACTGCGATGCAGTGCCTTAGACCACTGCGCCACTCAGGTTGAGCTCAACTGTGAATGGTCCTGACACAACAACAACAACAAAAAGTGTCAAGGGAAGCCAATTTGGATTTTTGGCTTCACGTCAATCACATCACATCAAAAGCAAAATTGTCATTGACAGAAAAAACTTGAATTGTTGCATCTCGTTGTGTTGTTGACCTCCGGTGGCTAGCAAATTCTTAGATTAGCCATGGATGGAGATAGGGATTTGGACTTGTGGTTTTATTTAATTCTCCGTACTGGCCAATGATTATAACAGCTATTCTGATTCCACCATAAATTCATACATTGTGCCCCTGGCCTGAGAGGTTGGAAGTTCAATACAGTGGGGGAAAAAAGTATTTAGTCAGCCACCAATTGTGCAAGTTCTCCCACTTAAAAAGATGAGAGAGGCCTGTAATTTTCATCATAGGTACACGTCAACTATGACAGACAAAATCAGAAAAAACATTCAGGAAAATCACATTGTAGGATTTTTAATGAATTTATTTGCAAATGATGGTGGAAAATAAGTATTTGGCCAATAACAAAAGTTTCTCAATACTTTGTTATATACCCTTTGTTGGCAATGACACAGGTCAAACGTTTTCTGTAAGTCTTCACAAGGTTTTCACACACTGTTGCTGGTATTTTGGCCCATTCCTCCATGCAGATCTCCTCTAGAGCAGTGATGTTTTGGGGCTGTCGCTGGGCAACACGGACTTTCAACTCCCTCCAAAGATGTTCTATGGGGTTGAGATCTGGAGACTGGCTAGGCCACTCCAGGACCTTGAAATGCTTCTTACGAAGCCACTCCTTCGTTGCCCGGGCGGTGTGTTTGGGATCATTGTCATGCTGAAAGACCCAGCCACGTTTAATCTTCAATGCCCTTGCTGATGGAAGGAGGTTTTCACTCAAAATCTCACGATACATGGCCCCATTCATTCTTTCCTTTACACGGATCAGTCGTCCTGGTCCCTTTGCAGAAAAACAGCCCCAAAGCATTGATGTTTCCACCCGAATGCTTCACAGTAGGTATGGTGTTCTTTGGATGCAACTCAGCATTCTTTGTCCTCCAAACACGACGAGTTGAGTTTTTACCAAAAATATATTTTGGTTTCATCTGACATTCTCCCAATCCTCTTCTGGATCATCCAAATGCACTCTAGCAAACTTCAGACGGGCCTGGACATGTACTGGCTTAAGCAGGGGGACACGTCTGGCACTGCAGGATTTGTGTCCCTGGCGGCGTAGTGTGTTACTGATGGTAGGCTTTGTCACTTTGGTCCCAGCTCTCTGCAGGTCATTCACTAGGTCCCCCCGTGTGGTTCTGGGATTTTTGCTCACCATTCTTGTGATCATTTTGACCCCACGGGGTGAGATCTTGCGTGGAGCCCCAGATCGAGGGAGATTATCAGTGGTCTTGTATGTCTTCCATTTCCTAATAATTGCTCCCACAGTTGATTTCTTCAAACCAAGCTGCTTACCTAATGCAGATTCAGTCTTCCCAGCCTGGTGCAGGTCTACAATTGTGTTTCTGGTGTCCTTTGACAGCTGTTTGGTCTTGGCCGTAGTGGAGTTTGGAGAGTGACTGTTTGAGGTTGTGGACAGGTGTCTTTTATACTGATAACAAGTTCAAACAGGTGCCATTAATACAGGTAACGAGTGGAGGACAGAGGAGCCTCTTAAAGAAGAAGTTACAGGTCTGTGAGAGCCAGAAATCTTGCTTGTTTGTAGGTGACCAAATACTTATTTTCCACAATAATTTGCAAATAAATTCATTAAAAATCCTATAATGTGATTTTCTGGATTTTTTTTCCTCAATTTGTCTGTCATAGTTGACGTGTACCTATGATGAAAATTACAGGCCTCTCTCATCTTTTTAAGTGGGAGAACTTGCACAATTGGTGGCTGACTAAATACTTTTTTTCCCCACTGTATGAACTAACAGGTTATAGAGGCAAGGCATATGAACTAACAGGTTATAGAGGCAAGGCATATGAACTAACAGGTTATAGAGGCAAGGCATATGAACTAAAGGTTATAGAGGCAAGGCATATGAACTAAAGGTTATAGAGGCAAGGCATATGAACTAAAGGTTATAGAGGCAAGGCATATGAACTAACAGGTTATAGAGGCAAGGCATATGAACTCACAGGTTATAGAGAAAACAACGCAATTATCACAACACATAGGCTTTTTTTCTGGCTTAGCTTCTCCAGTGATTTTACCCATGCATGCTACTGGAAGTTACCCCCTACTCTGAAGGGGCGGCAGGTAGCTTAGTGGTTAAGAGCGTTGTGCCAGTAACCCAAAGGTCGCTGGTTCTGATCCCCGAGCAGACTAGGTGAAACATCTGCCGATGTGCCCTTGAGCAAGGCACTTAACCCTAATTGCTCATGTAAGTCGCTCTGGATAAGAGCGTCTGCTAAAGGACTAAAATGTTTCAACACTGCACATAGTCTATAATATAATGTCCCTTTTGTTATACAGGCCTAGCTGTTAGCCTTTCTGAGCTAGGCTATGCAAGGTGTTCGCCTAAATCATGCAGAAGAACGTTGTAGCTAATGCTGGGGGGCAGACTGACAGGGACTCAACCCCAGGTCTCTTCGCAGTCAGTGACCCTAGACATTAAAACCAGTCGGTGACAGTGCCAAGAGAGTTTCTTCATTTGGTTGTGCTCATAACCGTTATAAGAGTGTGTGCCTAGTCTGCAGTAGCAAGGGGGAGACTGTGTGTGTGCGTGTGCGTGTGCGTGCGTGTGTGCGTGCGTGCGTGCGTGCGTGCGCAGTGGGTGGAAAAAGTACCCAATTGTACCCAATTGTCCAAGTATAGATACCTTAATAGAAAGTTACTCAAGTAAAACTGAAAGTCACCCAGTAAAATACTACTTGAGTAAAAATCTGAAAGTATTTGGTTTTAAATATACTTATGTATCAAAAGTAAATGTAATTACTAAAATATACTTAAGTATCAAAAGTAGAAGTAAAATATAATAATAATATAATATGCCATTTAGCAGACGCTTTTATCCAAAGCGACTTACAGTCATAAAAGTATAAATAATTTCAAATTCCTTATATTAAGCAAAGCAGACAGCACCATTTTCTTGTTTTTAAAATGTACGGATAGTCAGGGGCAACACTCCAACACTCAGACATTATTTACAAAAGATGCATTTGTGTTTAGTGAGTCCGCCAGATCATAGTCTGTAGGGATGACCACGTGTTCTCTTGACAAGTGTGTGAATTTCACAATTTTCCTGTCCCGCTAAGCATTCAAAATATAACGAGTACTTTGGGTTATCAGGGACAATGTATGGAGTAAAAAGTACAATATTTTCTTTAGGAATGTAGTGAAGTAAAAAGTAGAAGTTGTCAAAAATATAAATAGTAGAGTAAAGTACAGATACCCCCAAAAAACTACTTAAGTAGTACTTTCAAGTATTTTTACTTAAGTACTTTACACCACCGTGCGAGAGGAATTTCTCCTCCAAAGGACCCCATTCATGTAGGCCACCGCTTTGGATGAGCAGGGTCTCTCCCTGCGCGCTGTAACAGTAGCGTCCACTTGAACCAAGTATTCACCCAGTTTTCCTAACAGCACCAATATCTCAACTTACATTTTTGAAATGACACAAGGTAAACTAGAATATTTGAAAAACTATATCAAAATCTAAATTTTACAAGGTAGAACATTTTGAAATCAAATCAAATGTTATTTGTCAAATACCCGTGTTTAGCAGATGTTATAGCGGGTGTAGCGAAATGCTTGTCTCAAATTGAAACACGGTTTCTATTTTTTTACATTTTACGAGTGGATCAGACAATTTTGAAATTGAAACATTGAAACTAATATTATTCAATTTGAAGGAGTGTATTTGATCGTTGGATTGTGGTCCTCTGTAGCTCAATTGGTAGAGCATGGCGCTTGTAACGACAGGGGTAGTGGGTTCAATCCCCGGGACCACCCATACGTAAAAACTGAATGCACACATGACTGTAAGTCGTTTTGGATAAAAGCGCCTGCTAAATGGCATATTATATTATTATTATTGTAATGACCCAGCTGGGTCATAAAGTAAAAGAGAGACGGGCACCAGGTGTACAGGCAGAACACAGGTTTATTCCTGAATGGGCTATTGTTCCGGCCACAACCCACGCCGCTAAACCTCGAACATACACAAATAGAACATGTCACATCAAGGGTCCCGAACAGAAGAGCGAGAGATGAGACCGTAACCCCTATTTAATCATTCCAAAATCCCGCGGGATTACCCATCATACCCCCCAACCTTTCCATCTGTCCTGGCATAATTAACCCCTGCTAGTACCCATGAGAACGATAACACATCCATGAACACAGAACACAATACAGGGTCGTTACATAGCCCCCTCCTTTCTAAACCCTAGCCCCTAGGGTTACAAAACAAAATCCTTAAAACGACCCGGAGGTCGCATCAGTCTCTTGTGCCTCCCCTTGACTCTCACTGGTGGACCCCCAGAACACTCATCTGCCCCAGTGTCATTTCCAGCACCCCCCGAAGAGGCAGCCCCCGTCCCAGGCTCAGCTTGCACTAGAGTCTCCTCGCTAGACTGTCCCCGTGTGCTCACATCAGAGTCCTCACTTCCATTCCCTACCGTTTTCCTCCCTCTGTAGGGCGCCAATCGGTCCCGGTGGACCACCACCTTCCTGCCCCGTGGGGGAACCTCCACCCGGTACGTCACCTCCCCCACTCTCTCTATCACCAGGCACGGCCCCACCCAGGCACTGTCCAGCTTTGGGCACCGCCCCTTCTTGCGCGTGGGGTTGTGAAGCCACACGCGTTCTCCCGCTCCAAAGTGCCTCCCCCTAGCGCGTGAGTCATAGTGGCGCTTTTGGCGCATTCCTGCGTTCTCGAGTTGCTCTCTTGCGAAGGTGTGAGCCGCTTCTAACCGGTTCTGCAGTCGACGAACATAGTTCGGGCCAGGCAAAACCCCGTCGTCGTTATCAGGAGGGTGGCCAAACGTCAGTTCGGCTGGGGTGCGCAACTCACGACCTAACATTAGTAGCGCTGGGGAGCACGCAGTCGATTCCTGAACAGCCGACCTACATGCCATGAGGATAAACGGTAAGTGTGTGTCCCAATCTCTCTGGTGTTTTGAGGTAACGATAGCCAGCTGTTGTGCTAATGTTCTGTTAAATCTTTCCACCAGCCCATCACTCTGGGGATGAAGCGGAGTAGTGCGCGTCTTCTCCGCGCCTAACCGTCTACACAACTCTGAGAACACCCGTGACTCAAAGTTTTCTCCCCTGGTCGCTGTGTATAGACTGTGGCACCCCGAACCGACTGATTATTCCCCCTACCAATGCCTCAGCTACTGTTTTCTGCCTCCTGGTCTGGGAGAGCGTAAGCCTCTGGCCACTTGGTGAAGTAGTCCATAGCAGTTAGAATCCACCTGTTACCGCTGTCTGTGGTTGGAAACGGTCCAACTATGTCTACCCCCAGTCTCTCCATGGGCTCCCCTACTGGGAATTGTTGTAGGAGGGCGTGTGACTGACCTGGAGGTCCTTTCTTAGCAGCACACTCATCGCACTGCCTGCAAAAGTCCTCCACATCCCTCCTGTGCCTGGCCCAATAGAAGCCTTTACGTACGCGCTTTAACGTTTTGGAGACCCCAAAATGCCCTGCGCCTACTCCCCCGTGAAGCTGCTGTAACACGCTCCCTTGCAGCCTTTTGGGAACCACTACCTGCCACGTCATTTCTCCAGTAGCTGGCTTTTTCCACCCCCTCTGGAGCACTCCCTCAGCCACTCTAAGGACTGAGAATTTAGCCCAGAGTCCTTTGGTGACTGGTGATAGAGGGGCTACTTCCCCCCATGGCGGTCGTCTTCTCTCTTCCACCCACCCCAGCACAGGACGCAGCTCTGCGTCCTCCTCCTGGCGACGCCTCCACTCCCCGACGTCCCCAGCCTCAAGCTCCCGGCACTCTGTCACCCTCAGCTGACTCACCGTGGCGGTGACTCCCTCCTCCATGCACAGTTCCCTCTCTCGCTCCACCCGTTTGGCGCAGTACCCACAGCCGTCCTCAGCACACGGGCGGCGGGACAAGGCGTCTGCATTGCTGTGGCGAAGGCCGGCCCTGTGCTCCACCTGGAAGTCGTATGGTTGCAGCTCCTCCAACCAGCGGGCGATCTGACCCTCTGGCTCCTTGAAGGAGAGAAGCCACTGCAGGGCGGAGTGATCCGTCCGCACCACAAACGGCAGGCCCCCCAGGTAGTACTTGAAATGGCGTACTGCTGCCACGACAGCCAAAAGCTCCCTCCTTGTCACGCAGTAGCGTTTTTCAGCCTTATCAAAAGTTCTGCTGTAATAAGCTACTACGTGCTCCCCGTCAGAACCACGCTGAGCCAGCACGGCCCCCAAGCCCTCATTGCTTGCATCGGTGTCCAGAATAAACGGACGGTTTGGGTCTGGTGAGGACAGGACAGGGGCCTCCACCAGGGCACGTTTGAGGGCCTCAAACGCCCGCTGGTGCTCTTCGGTCCACTGAAAGACAGTGTCCTTCTTGAGAAGGTAGTTCAAAGGAGCTGCTATCCCCGCAAACCCTTTCACAAACCTACGATAGTAGGATGCCAGACCCAGGAAGCTCTTAACCTCTTTTTTTTTCCCTTGGAATTGGCCACCCCCTCACAGCCTCCACTTTGTCTGGCAACGTGCTGATACCCTCACCACCCAGCTGATGACCCAGGAACGCCAACTCCCTTTGCATGAAATGGCACTTTTCCGGGTGTAATTTTAGCCCCGCCCCCGAGATCCTCTCCAGCACTCGCCTAAGTGCCCCCAGTGCCCCCTCAAACGACGTGCCGTGTACCAATATGTCGTCTAGGTACACGACACACTCGTCTCTCGGAACCCCCGCCAGCACTCTGTCCATGAGCCTCTCAAAGGTGGCAGGAGCATTACAAAGCCCGAAGCACAGCACCTTGAACTGCCAATGGCCCCTATCCGTGGAGAAGGCCGTTTTTTTCACGTGCCCCAGGCGAGAGGGGCACCTGCCAGTAGCCACTGCGCAGATCAAGGGAAGAGAACCACGAGGACCCTCTGACGTGGTCTAGCGACTCATCGATCCTCGGTATGGGGTAAGAGTCTTTAATGGTGACAGAATTTAGGCCCCTGTAGTCCGCACAAAACCTAAGTTTACCCCCTTTCTTAGGCACCATGACGACCGGCGCGGACCACGGGCTATCTGATGGCTCAATGAAATCAGCCCGCAACATGTCAGCAATAGCTGTGGCTGCTGCTTCCCTCTTGGCAAGGGGAATGCGACGGGCCGAATTTTAATGGGTTGGTTGTCCCCAGTGTCGATGTCGTGCTGAACCAGGTGCGTTTGCCCTACCTCATCTTCGCCCCCTGCGCGAGAACCCGCTGTCGTTTCCCTGTTGACTGGAGAATCTGCCACACTCCCGCTGAATGTGGCCAGTCTGGCCACAACCCCAGCAGACAATGGAAGTTGAGCTGACACTGCGATGTTGTCTGGAGCCCTTCTCAATGACAAGCGAAGCGGTCTTGACTAACCCTCCCAACTCGTCGACCCACTCTGGTTTGGTGACCCCCAGCACCCCGGCCGCCGCTGCTCTCACCTCTGGTTGACTGGCAACCTCCACTCTCACTCCCTCACCCCAGATCAGCTCCCTCTTCCTGGCTATCTCCACTGCAGCCCGCAGAGATGCTGGGTCCGACATCTGCACATGCTTACCCAGTTCGGTGGGGGAGAGCGCTCTAATGAAACTGTCCCGTGCCAGCTCGTCTTGCACCCCAATCGACATATTTGCATAAGCCCCGCCTGGTCAGGCTCAGAATATCACTTGCCAACGCCTTTAATGATTCCCCCTGAAGTCTCTTTTTGTTATTCAGTTCAATCCGCAGCATGTTGGGCTGTGCATCGCTGCCGAAACGGCCCCCCAATGCCTCCACTAGCGCACCGTAGTCGCCCCTCTCGTCCGGGGCTAGCGTTAGCAGGCATTCCGACGCCTCCTCTGACAGGCACAGGGCAAGCTGTAACCCTTTCGTCTCGTCGGACCACCTCCCGGCTCTAGCCAACAACTCGAATTGAGTGAAAAAAACTTCCCATTTACCTTGTCCATTGAACTTTGGAAGTTTAGCCGCTACCGTGGCTAATGGCAATAGGGCGCTGCCATCTCTGTTTACATAAGGAGGTCCAGCCATTTCCGCACGCGGTGACGTCGATATCTCCGTCGCCGTGACGTCTGTTCTGGTCGAGCGGTTTGAAGGAAAACCCGCCCGTTCTGCCATCTTGCTGACTGACAATTTAACTCCCGCCATGTGGCTCTCCAGCTCTTCTACAACCGTCATCGCCTGACTCTCCCGACCGGGTACACCCGAGCCCACAACGGCCACTTTGTCCGACTCTTCTTTAACTTTCCGCCTCGCCCCGATCATCCTGACCGTAGATGCGAGTCACGCTAAAGCTAACCACGGCCTATACTGAAACAGCTAACTCGCCTAATCTCGATCTATCCCGTCGTTCGAAAGCACTTCTGACACCAATGTAATGACCCAGCTGGGTCATAAAGTAAAAGAGAGACGGGCACCAGGTGTACAGGCAGAACACAGGTTTATTCCTGAATGGGCTATTGTTCCGGCCACAACCCACGCCGCTAAACCTCGAACATACACAAATAGAACATGTCACATCAAGGGTCCCGAACAGAAGAGCGAGAGATGAGACCGTAACCCCTATTTAATCATTCCAAAATCCCGCGGGATTACCCATCATACCCCCCAACCTTTCCATCTGTCCTGGCATAATTAACCCCTGCTAGTACCCATGAGAACGATAACACATCCATGAACACAGAACACAATACAGGGTCGTTACAATATTATTATTATTATACGACACCGTACATGTAGTGATTTTCTTTGCCACTGGGGCTGCTGTCCCGGTTCCGTCCCTCTTTGCCGCCAAGGACCAGATTCATCTTTGACCTGTGACGTCTCGCCCAACGCGAGGTCATTTGTTTTAAAGTCGGCAAACGCTAAAATATCCGGCTAAACTCATTGATTATCGGATGAGTTATTAAAGATAAAACAATGGATAATCCACATATTAAATAGTTCATCGACTATATTTTGCATTTGATACTCCATTTTTTAAAAGAAAAATGTCTGAACTCAATTTAGCCCTCTCCAAAGAAGGCTGGTGGGTAGCTTTGGGCTAACGTTTTAGCTAGCTAGCTAAATTACACGTTCACTTTGCTAGCTAGCATAGCTTTGGCTTTTCAATTTGTGGATTAACGGTAACCTAGCTAGCTAGCTAGTTAACGTTAACTAAATTAACGCTTAATGTTAGATTTAGGATCTCACATACTATGATGGCTGTAATAATGTAGCTAAAAGGTTTGTACGCCAGATATGTGTAACTAGCTATGCTATTACATATCTGGAGTACAAACTGGTAACAGTAGCTAGCTAATGTTAGTAGCTAATAATGATTATTTTGGCAGTTGATGTTGCGAAGTTTGTCATTTATCTAGCAAATTTGCTGTCAATTAGCTTAGCATGAATAGCTTTGATATGCTAACTACAGGACAATTTTTGCTCATTTGAAGCTAGCTAGCTAAGTAGCTACCTAGCTTGCTACCTAAGTAAACAACTCTGACCACCGGTGTAGCTAGCTAGCTCTACATGACTGTAGCTAGCTAGCTGTTAATATCTCTTCAAAGTTGATCTGCTAGTCAGTTGTTAGCTAGTTAAGTACACTCAAGTCATATGATATCTTAGCGTGCTGGCTGGCTGGCTAGCTTCTGAATGTCGATGTGTTTGTTCACCGTAGCTAGCTAGAGTGTTTTTTTGTTTAACTACAGTACATTGGTTATGCCATGGTATGTGAGCCCTTTCTTTTGGTTTACCTCCTACACAGGTACCTTACAGATGAAGGAATAGAGGAGTTGAAAGCCACTTCTGAGAAACCCTCAGCTAATTACATTATTCGCATTGCACTTAATGTAAGTAGCAAGTATTTCTCACATCACTCTTCTAGTATACAGAAAACCGTTTTCTCTTCACCAGTGTAGATGTACATTAACTGGCCCTGGGGGGGTTGAGTAGAGAAGAGGAATGTTTGTCAGTGCTTACAGTCAATCTCATTTTCAAAAATCAAAATCGGCTTACAAAACAGGTTTGTGTAAGGCCGGGTTCTCTACAAGCTCACAAAACAGATTCCTCTACATTGCTTTTAATATTGCTTGTTGAATGTGTTGCCGCTATGTCAGTAAATCAAAGTCAGCCTAATATGGCTGCGTTCCCAATCTCCACCCTAGTGTGTACTCACACACTCCCCGTCCCTCCAGCCAATGCTTACGACGATCTAGTCTGAAATACACACTTCATTGGTATATAGAGCCTGAGACATTTGTGCACAATCGAGTAAATGTTCCTTACAAGCCAGAATGTTGATTTAAAATTACATGTAAGCTTACTCTACCAGTTGTTTGTGCGGTTTGTCCTTCTACTGCTCGAAATTTGAGACAAAATATCCACAGGAAGTATTGTTTAACTGACTTTTTAGAGTGCTCAAACCCCAGGATCTCTCGTCAATAGCTATTGAACCAAGCATGCCATGACAATGAAAATGGTATATTCTGAATCTTTTTTGAAGATTGAAATCCAAATATCCAATGTAAAACTTACTTTACCTCAGTACTGAACCACATACCTACCGGCTCTCTACAATGTCAGGTAAACAATACCTTCCTGTGGATATTTTGTCTCAGATTTCGAGCAGCCGAATGAGAAACCGGGAGAGTAAGTTTAAATGTAATTGTATTAAACATTCTGGCTTGTAAGGAACATTTACATGATTTTGCACACACGTCTGGCTGTCTATTCCAATTAATTGTATATTACAGCCTGATTTAATCAGACTTAACACCAATCCAATACTTTTTGAAGTCCATGACTGGGAGTGTGCACATGCACACTTTGGGAGACGTGTGGAGAGTCAGAATGCCAGTGTCTTCAAAACAGGTTTCTCTACACTGCTTTGAATTATGCTTATAGAGGTTTACTGGTGTCTCATTCAGTCAGCCTAATATGTTGGTTGGGCAAGTATTATTCCCCTTTTGTTAATCCCCTGTCTCTGTGACTGCCTCTGCAGAGTGACTTGAGGACTATTGGCAGGAAGTTTCTCCCTGCGGACGTCAACAGTGGCCGGGTGGAGAAGGTGAGGCGTTGTGTGTGTGTGTGTGTGTGTGTACTGGCGCAGATATGTGTACAAGAAAGGGTCAGAAAAACTGTCACACCTTATCATAATGACTCAGTGCATTAGTCAGCGGATGAGGTTAGTCAAGCTACACTCCTATGGTGAGTAACCATGCTGAAGACACGTCAACTTAGAAAGCTAATTCCTAGGCTTTAGCTCTATCGCAGCCTTGAAAACATGCACATGACCCGGGTTTGATACCATGGTGGTTACGCTGTCTTGTGCACGTTTGAGAAATACAGAAATGCACTACTTCCAAAGGCCACTAGATGTCTCTGTCACACCAGCTTTAAAATGCCTTAATTCCTTCCTTCAGCCATGGGGAGTTGCACTGAGTTCAACTGAGAAAATGCCACAGATGATGACGAGGGAGATAATTAATTAATTTGTATGTGAGCAAATAACCCACAGTCCTCCTAAAGCTCAGAATAAGATATTGCACTCCTTTCAGGTAAGTACAACTCCCACTCTCTGCATATCTCTAACAGGGAAAGAGCCATCAATACTGGTAATTCAGAATTTCTCAGTGTGTCTGCATTGAGTTATTTTTTTGGCTCTTTTCCCAGAGTAGGCAATCACTAGACTGCAATTAATATGTACTGCATTTCCAAAGAGTTGGTTGAATTTGGAGCTGAGGTAAACTATTTTAATTGGAAGGTGTAAACTGCTGTTGGATGCAAAGGAGTGAACTAGAACCAGAGCTGTGAAAAGACGCAACATCTGAGTAGTTGGATTTCTTTATGGCCCTGTAGCTTAGATGCCACTGCTCTGTTTACAGCATGGAACTGAAGAACAAACACACTGTTTACATAAACATTAAGGAAGGTCAGGTACATAACATTAAGGAAGGTCAGGTACATAACATTAAGGAAGGTCAGGTACATAACATTAAGGAAGGTCAGGTACATAACATTAAGGAAGGTCAGGTACATAAGCATTAAGGAAGGTCTGGTACATAGTCTGGTACATAAGTGTTAAGGAAGATCAGGTACATAAGCATTAAGGAAGGTCTGGTACATAGTCTGGTACATAAGTGTTAAGGAAGATCAGGTACATACGCGTAAAGGAAGGTCAGGTACATATGTGTTAAGGAAGGTCAGGTACATAAGCGTTAAGGAAGGTCAGGTACATAAGCGTTAAGGAAGGTCAGGTACATAAGCGTTAAGGAAGGTCAGGTATCGAAGCGTTAAGGAAGGTCTGGTACATAGTCATGGTACATGAAGTGTTAAGGAAGGTCAGGTACATAGCGTTAAGGAGGTCCGGTACATACCCGTTAAGGAGGTCATGTACATAAGCGTTAGGGAAGGTCAGGTACATAACGTTAAGGAAAGTCAGTACATAAGCTTTAAGGAAGGTCCGGTTCATAAGCGTTAAAGGAAGGTCAGGTACATAAGCGTTAAGAAGAATCCGGTGACATAAGCATTAAGGAGGTCAGTACATAAGCATTAAGGAGGTCTGGTAATAGTCCGGTACATAAGTGCTAAGGAAGATCAGTATCATACGCGTAAGGAAGGTCCAGGTACAATGTGTTTTTAAGGAAGGTCAGGTACTATGTGTTAAGGAATGTCAGGTACATAAAAAAAGCCCCCCCCCGTTAAGGAGGCAATGGTACATAAGCGTTAAGGAAGGTCAGGTACATAAGCGTTAAGGAAGGTCAGGTACATAAGCGTTAAGGAAGGTCAGGTACATAAGCGTTAAGGAAGGTCAGGTACATAAGCGTTAAGGAAGATCAGGTACATAAGCGTTAAGGAAGGTCAGGTACATAAGCGTTAAGGAAGGTCAGGTACATAAGCGTTAAGGAAGATCCGGTACATAAGCATTAAGGAAGGTCAGGTACATAAGCATTAAGGATCACGAGTGGCACAGTGGTCTAAGGCACTGCATCGCAGTGCTAGCTGTGCCACTAGAGATCCTGGTTCGAATCCAGGCTCTGTCGTAGCCAGCCGCAACCGGGAGACCCATGGGGCGGCGCACAATTGGCCCAGCGTCGTCCAGGGTAGGGGAGGGAATGGCCGCCAGGGTTGTGGGTTCGATTCCCACGGGGGGCCAGTATGAAAAATAAGAGCGTCTGCTAAATGACTAAAATGTAAAAATAAAAATTGAAGGTCGGGTACATAAACATTAAGGAAGGTCAGGTACATAACATTAAGGAAGGTCAGTTACATAAACATTAAGGAAGGTCAGGTACATAACATTAAGGAAGGTCAGTTACATAAGCGGTAAGGAAGGTCAGTTACATAAGCGGCAAGGAAGGTCAGGTACATACACATTAAGGAAGGTCAGGTACATACACGTTAAGGAAGGTCAGGTACATAAACATTAAGGAAGGTCAGGTACATAACATTAAGGAAGGTCGGGTACTTAAACATTAAGGAAGGTCAGGTACATAACATTAAGGAAGGTCAGGTACATAACATTAAGGAAGGTCAGGTACATAACATTAAGGAAAGTCAGTTACATAAGTGGTTAGGAAGGTCGGGTACATACACGTTAAGGAAGGTCAGGCACATAAGCATTAAGGAAGGTCAGGTACATGAGTGTTAAGGAAGGTCAGGTATTTAAAAGCAGTAAGGAAGATCAGGTAAATAAACACATTAAGGAAGGTTATGTACTTAAAAGTGTTAAGGAAGGTCAGGTACTTAAAAGCAGTGAGGTCAATTTGAGCGAGACTGCGAGGGTAGCTCAGTTCAATAAACTTTATTAATCCCAGAGGAGCAGTTATTGAAGCTGATGTAACCAGTTAGTGGTTACAAGGCTGATGTCTTTACTTCAACAAACCCTGGCATTAGGACACACCGTAGCAAAATGTTTTGCAACGGAAAACTAAAAGAAACATTTCTTATTGGTCAAGTCCAGGTCCCTCTCGCTTTGTCTGTCTTTGATCAGTTTGGTTCCTAATGAATACGGCCCCATCTCACTCTCTACGGTGCCCTAATTAACACGACCGCTGTATTTCTCTCCCCCTACCCGTCCCCGTCCCCTGTCCCCCGTCCCCGTCCCCCTACCCGTCCCCCTACCCGTCCCCCGTCCCCCTACCCGTCCCCCGTCCCCCTACCCGTCCCCCGTCCCCCTGTCCCCCTACCCGTCCCCCGTCCCCCCCCAGGTGGAGGGTCCGTGTGTGCTGCAGGTGCAGAAGGTGAGGAACGTGTCGGCCCCCAAGGACCATGAGGAGTCTCAGGGAGCCCCCAGGATGCTGCGGCTGCAGATGACAGACGGACACACCAACGCTGTGGGCCTCGAGTTCAAACACCTCTCCCAGATCAGGTAGAGAACCACTACTAGTTGAAACACCTCTCCCAGATCAGGTAGAGAACCACTACTAGTTGAAACACCTCTCCCAGATCAGGTAGAGAACCACCACTAGTTGAAACACCTCTCCCAGATCAGGTAGAGAACCACCACTAGTTGAAACACCTCTCCCAGATCAGGTAGAGAACCACTACTAGTTGAAACACCTCTCCCAGATCAGGTAGAGAACCACTACTAGTTGAAACACCCCCTCTCCCAGTCAGGTGAGAATCCACTCCATGTTGAAACACTCTCCCATCAGTAGAGAACCCACTACTAGTTGAAACACCTCTCCCAATCAGTAGAGCCCTACAGTTGAAACCACCTCTCCCAGATCAGGTAGAGACCACACTAGTTGAAACACCTCCCCAATCAGTAACCACACTAGTTGAAACCACCCTCCCAATATGGTAAAGTGACCCTACTGTTGAAAACCACCCTCTTGGCGATCAGGTAGAGACCACTATACTATGTTGAACCCTTCCCAGATCAGGTAAGACGCCACTACTAGTTTAAATAACCCTCTCCCAGATCAGGTAGAGAACCACTACTAGTTGAAACACCTCTCCCAGATCAGGTAGAGAACCACTACTAGTTGAAACACCTCTCCCTAGTCAGGTAGAGAACCACTACTAGTTGAAACACCTCTCCCAGATCAGGTAGAGAACCACTACTAGTTGAAACACCTCTCCCAGATCAGGTAGAGAACCACTACTAGTTGAAACACCTCTCCCAGATCAGGTAGAGAACCACTACTAGTTGAAACAACCTCTCCCAGATCAGGTAGAGAACCACTACTAGTTGAAACACCTCTCCAGATCAGGTAGAGACCACTACTAGTTGAAACACCTCTCCCAGATCAGGTAGAGAACCACTACTAGTTGAAACACCTCTCCCAGATCAGGTAGAGAACCACTACTAGTTGAAACACCTCTCCCAGATCAGGTAGAGAACCACTACTAGTTGAAACACCTCTCCCAGATCAGGTAGAGAACCACTACTAGTTTGAAACACCTCTCCCAGACTCAGGTCCCCTCAGGCAGGTATATCCCCACCACTAGTTGAAACAACCTCTCCCCGATCAGGTAGAGAACCACTACTAGTTGAAAACACCTCTTCCAGACCTGAATAGGCCCTTACCCCTCTCCCACGCTCCCTGGTAGAGCACCATACTAGTTGAAACAACCTCTCCCAGATCAGGTAGAGAACCACTACTAGTTGAAAAACACCTCTCCAGATCAGGTAGAGAACACTACTAGTTGAAACACCTTCCCCAGATCAGGTAGAGAACCACTGCTAGTTGAACACACCTCTCCAGATCAGGTAGAGAACCACTGACTAGTTGAAACACCCTCTCCCAGATCAGTAGAGAACCACTACTAGTTGAAACACCCTCCCCAGATCAGGTAGAGAACCACTACTAGTTGAAACACCTCTCCCAGATTCAGGTAGAGAACCACTACTAGTTTGAAAACAACCTCTCCCAGATCAGGTAGAGAACCACTACTAGTTGAAACACCCTCTCCCAGACAAGGTAAGAACCACTACTATTGAAACACCTCTCCAGATCAGGTAAGAACACTACTAGTTGAAACCCTCTCCCAGATCATGTAGAGACCCACACTAGTTGAAAACACCTTCTCCCAGATCAGTAGATAACCACCACTATTTGAAAACACTCTCCAATCAGGTTAAGAACCACACGACTATTGAAACACTCCCCAGATCAGGTAGAGAACGCACTAACTAGTTGCACACCTCTCCCAGATGCAGGTAGAGAACCACTACTAGTTGAAACACCTCTCCCAGATCAGATAGAGAACCACTACTAGTTCAAACACCTCTCCCAGATCAGATTGACGAAAAACTTGTGCCCAGAATTACATAGAACAATAAATTATAGGATCTCGATGAACTACTTGTTCAAACAGCTATAAGATCAAGTTGAGAACAGGCTTTTTAGGGTCTAGGCCAGGTTACTATAAATTACTTTGACAACTGTTAATGTAAAAAGTGCATTCTAAAATAAATCTGATTTTGATTGATCAGGCAGAGAACAGCTAGTTCAAACAAAGATCAGTTATAGAGATCACATACTTTAAACACCAGGCTAAGCTCAGAGGTAATTTGTATCAAGCTGCTTCGAGTAGTAGGGGTGTGCTGATTTTAAAGATCAGTTTTGTCGTTTAAATCACCATGAATAAGAGTAAATGGACAGGGTGAACTGACCTAGATCCTGCCACACTACGCTGAGATACTTGATAGTTAGCATCAAGGCTATCCCTTCTTTCTCGCAAAGCCAGAACATAGTTAGCATTCAAAGGCTATCCGCTTCTTCTCCAAAGGCACAGAACAAGTTAGCATCAAAGGCTATCCGCTTCTTCTCCAAAGGCACAGAACAAGTTAGCATCAAAGGCTATCCGCTTCTTCTCCAAAGGCACAGAACAAGTTAGCATCAAAGGCTAAGGCTATCCGCTTCTTCTATCTTTCGCCAAAGGCACGAACAAGTTAGTCATCACGGCTATCCGCTTCTTCTCCAAAGGCCAGAACAGTAGCATCAAAGCTATCCGCTTCTTCTTTTTCCCCTCCAAGGCACAGAACAGTTAGCATAAAGGCTATCCCTTCTTCTCCAAGGCACAGAACGAGTAGTCCTAAATGCTATCCGCTTCTTCTCCAAAGGCATCAAACACGTTGCAATCACAGGCTCTCCGCTTCTTCTCCAAGGCACAGAACAAGTTTAGCATCAAGGCGATCCGCCTTCTTCTCAAGGCCACAGAACAAGTTAGCATCAAAGGCTATCCCGCTCTTCCTCCAAAGGCCAAAACAAGTAGCATCAAAGGCCTTCCGCTTCTTCTCCAAAGCACGAAACAAGTTAGCATCAAAGGCTATCGCTTTCTTCTCCAAAGCCACAGACGAGTTAGCATCAAAGGCGAATCCTCTTCTTCTCCCAGGCACAGAAACGTAGTTAGTCATCAAGGCTAAATCCGCTTCTTCTCCAAAGGCACAGAACGAGTTAGCATCAAAGGCTATCCGCTTCTTCTCCAAAGGCACAGAACGAGTTAGCATCAAAGGCTATCCGCTTCTTCTCCAAAGGCACAGAACGAGTTAGCATCAAAGGCTATCCGCTTCTTCTCCAAAGGCACAGAACGAGTTAGCAATCAAAGGCTTATCCGCCTTCTCCAAGGCACGACAGTTACATCAAAGCTAATCCGCTCTTCTCCAAGGCAAGACACGTTAGCAATCAAAGGCTATCCGCTTCTTCTCCAAAGGCACAGAACAAGTTAGCATCAAAGGCTATCCGCTTCTTCTCCAAAGGCACAGAACCCAGTAAATCATTTGCTTTTCTGCACTGCAGAAAACTCCTGCATTCCAGCATACCAGGGATTCACTACATATATACAGTGAAGGGAAAAAAAGTATTTGATTCCCCTGCTGAGTTTGTAGTTTTCCCACTGACAGAGACATGATCAGTCTATAATTTTAATGGTAGTTTTTTTGAACAGTGTAGAGACAGAATACAACAAATAAATCAGAAAAACTCATGTCAAAAATGTTATCATTGCTTTGCATTTAAATGAGGGAATAAGTATTTGACCCTCTGCAAAACTGACTTCGTACTTGTTGGCACAAAAACCTTGTTGGCAATCACTGAGGTCAGACGTTTCTTAGTAGTTGGCCACCAGGTTTGCACACATCCAGGAGGGCTTTTGTGCCACTCCTCCTTTGCGATTCTTCTCTCAAGTCCCATTTGTTTAAAAAAGGGTTTTCGAAGCTGACATTTGGCACTCAAATCTTTCAGCTCCCTCCACAGTGTTCTATGATTAAGGTCTGGTGGACTGTCTAGGCCACTCCAGGACCTTAATGTGCTTCATCCTTGAGCCGCTCCTATTGGGTTGCCTTGGCCGTTGTTTTGGGTCATTGTCATGCGGAATACCCATCCACGACCCATTTTCAATGCCCTGACATAGAAATGGGAAGGATGTTCTCAAAAAAACCCAGAGTTACGGTACAAGAAATGGCCCCGTCCATCTCCTTTGATGCGGTTAAAAGTTGTCCTGCAACCCTTAGCATAAAAACACCCCCAACGCTAATTTTCCACTCCTTTAAAACTTGGGTTACCCAAAACACCCTTTTTTTTAAAGGGGGCCAAAACCCGAAATATTTGTTTTTGGACGGGGAAAATTGATTAAAGGGGTTTTTATACAAGGGAAAAAAATTTGGTTTGCTTTTTTATTTGCCCCTAAAACGACCCCTTTTTTTTTAAAGGGAGGTTTTTTTAAAGGGAAAAGTAAACTTTTTTCCAAAAAATGCAAAAATTTATAATTTTCTTTTTTTGGGGATTTTTTTTGCCCCTTTTCAAAAAAAATTTTAAAAAACCCCCTTTTTGGCAATCCAGTCAACCGGTTTTTCCAATTCCCCTTTAAGGGGGGGATTTTACTTCTTTTGCTCTTCCCCCAAATCATGTTTCATGACTTGAATATTTCCCCCCCCCCAAAAATTTTTTTGGGGGATTAAAGGGGGGGCCCCATACCCCGCCCTAATTCTTCTTACCCTCCTTTCCCTTCCTGTTTTTGGCTTGTGGGGAAATCCCTCCCCCCTTTTAACCCCCTTTAAAAAGGGGGGTTCCCCGTTTGCAAACCCCCTCCATTCCCTTTGTCTATTCCCCCCCTTTTGGGAAAAAAAACACCCCCCAAAACCCCTTCCTTTTTACGGTGGGGAGGGTTCCCCCCTCCTCCCCCAAAAACCACTTTAGTTATGCCAAACCCCATTTTTCTCTTTCCAAACACTTTCCCCCTTTCCCTAATTTCGTTTTTTCAAATTCCGGGCATTTTAGGGGCTTTTTTAAAGGGGGACCTCCACCATTTCATTTGGATATGTGTTATTTTTTTTTTTCCCCTTGCCCCCCCTTAGATATTGCCAATCCCCTTTTAAATTCTCTTTCCCCCCCCTTTCTATGACTTTTAAACCCCCTTTAATCCGGGGGCCAACCGGGGTTTGGGTTATTTTTTTTCCCCTTTTCAATAATGACCAACTGTTGTCACCTTCTCCCAACCCGGGGGTTTTCCTTAGTTTGGTTAGGTCTAAAATTTTTTTCCCTCCCCCCCTTTTTTTGGTTGGCCGGGGGGTTTTAATCTTTGTTTCTTGGCCCGGTTTTTTTTTTATTCCCCCTCTTTCCCCCCCCCAAAATTGCCCCATTAAATTTTTACCTTTGCCCTCCAAAATTTCATTAAAGGGGGAAATCTTTCTCCCTCAAAAAAATCAATTTAACATTTTTGCCCTTAAACGGATTTTTTTTTTAAATTTCCCTTCAATAAGACAAAATAACTTATCGCTCTTCTTCAGGCAACCGAAACCAACATGGTTTCAAATTTCCCTCAAGTAATCCTGCTATGTCTTAAAGCACCACCCTAAATACCTCCTGTTTCACTAAGAAACTTGCTTCCTCATCCAAATTCCTCTATTCAGTGAAGGGAAAAAATATTTGATTCCCCTGCTGGATTTTGTAGTTTTCCACTGACAAAGACATGATCAGTCTATAATTTTAATGGTAGTTTTATTTGAACAGGAGAGACAGAATAACAACAACAAAATCCAAAAACATTCAAAAATATTATATTGATTTCATTTATGAGGGAAATAAGTATTTGACCCCTCTCAATCAAAAGATGTCTGCTCCAGGTGCTTTTACAGGTAATGAGCTGAGATTAGGAGCCCTTTTAAAGGGGGCTCCTAATCTCAGTTTGTTACCTGAAAAGCACCTGTCCACACAATCAATCAATCAATTCCAACTCTCCACATGGCAAGCCAAGAGCTACTCCAATGTCGGACAAATTTAGACCTACAAGTGGAATGGGCTACAAGACCATCGCAGCACTTGGGAAAGGTGACAATAGTTGGTGCGAATATCCAAATGGGAATAAACACAATAACTGTCATTTCCTCGGCCTGGATCCATGCAAGATCTTTCACCTCGGGAGTTGCAAGATATGGGAACGTGAGGAATCACCCAGAACTACAGAGGACTTGCATGATCTAGCAGCTGGACCATAGTCACCAAGAAAAATGAACACACCATGCTGTGAATGGACTGAATCCTTTGCGCGCCACATGGGTCCCCTGCTCAAGGAACATTACGGCCGTCTGAAGTTGCCAGAAATCTGAATGATAGGGAATGGGTTAAGGGTAAGACCAAAATGGCTCTTTGCATCACTCAACTCGCGTGGAGGGAAGTGCTGCCTATGAACCCAGGACCTCCCACCGCAACTGGAGTTGGAAACTTTCTTGGGGTTTTTTTCTGACTAAGGTCCAGCCTTAACCATCAAACCCGGTCTGGAGGGGCCATGTACCGTCAATCTGGGTGAGAACTCCCTAGTCCTTCAGGCCAGGAAAATGGGGTTTGGGTGGTATTCCAGTTACATGACCCAAACACACGGCCAGGCAACAAGGACGCTCAAGAAGCACATTGGTCCTGGAGTGGCCCCTTCTCCAACTTATCCCATGAAATCTGGAGGAGCTGAAGGTTCGTTGCCAACGCAGTTAACTTATTTTTTTTGAAGATTCTCAAGAGGAGTGGAAAAAACCTCCTGAGAGTGCAAAAACTGGTGGTCCAACTCATAAACGTCTACCTCAGTGATTGCCAAAAGGGTCTTTCTGTAGAGGTCAAATACTTATTCCCCATTAAATGCAATCAATTATAATTTGAAGCGTTCAATTTTTTTATTGTCCATCAATAACATTAATTTGATATTTCTTTATGCACGTAAATAACACATTTAAAAATTCCTCATAACTAATGAGCGCTCCCTCTTCCAATAACTGTTCTATTGACCTACATCTGTACTCCTTAAT
>LR778274.1:19464695-19498605 GCA_902810595.1 Coregonus sp. 'balchen'
CCCGGGGGGGCTTATATTTGTCCTGTTTCACACACTCTTCAAGTGTGTATCCTTTTACAGTGTTTTATCCTCTACAGTGTGTATCCTCACAGTGTGTATCCTCTATATTGTGTATCCTCTACAGTTTTGTATCCTCTACAGTGTGTATCCTTACAGTGTGTATCCTCTACAGTGTGTATCCTGGTATAGTGTGTATCAGTGTGTATCCCCTACAGTGTATCCTGTACAGTGTGTATCCTGTACAGTGTGTATCCTCTCAGGTTGTATCCTCTACAGTGTGTATCCTCTTACGTGTGTATTCCTCTACATTTGTTATCCTGTACGTGTGTATCCTTTTACAGTGTGTATCCTCTACAGTGTGTATCCTCTACAGTGTGTATCCTGTACAGTGTGTATCCTCTACAGTGTGTATCCTGTACAGTGTGTATCAGTGTGTATCCCCTACAGTGTTATCCTGTAAAAGTGTGTATCCTGTACATTGTGTATCCTCTACAGTGGTATCCTTTTAACGGGTGTGATCCTCTACAGTGTGTATCCTGTACAGTGTGTATCCTCTACAGTGTGTATCCCTCTACAGTGTTGTATCCTGTACAGGGGGTTATCCTCTACATTTGTGTAATCCTCTAAAAGTGTGTAACCTGTACCAGTGTGTTCCTCTACAGTGTGTACCTCTACATGTTGTATCCTCTACAGTGTGTATCAGTGGGGTATCCTGTACAGTGTGTATCCTCTACAGTGTGTATCCTGTACATTGTGTATCCTGTACAGTGTGTATCCTCTACAGTGTGTATCCTCTACAGTGTGTATCCTTACAGTGTAATCCTCTACAGTGTGTATCCTGTACATTTGTGTATCCTCTACAGGTGTATCCTCTACAGTGTGTATTCTCTACAGTGTGTATCCTCTACATGTGTATCCTGTACAGTGTGTATCTGTACAGGTGTTTCCCTCTACATGTGTATCCTCTACAGTGTGTACAACTGTACAGTGTGTCCGTACAGTGTGTATCCTGTAAGTGTGTATCAGTGTGTATCCCCTACAGTGTGTATCCTGTCAGTGTGTATCCTTACAGTGTGTATCCTCTACAGTGTGTATCCTTCTACAGTGTGTATCCTTACAGCCTGTACGTTATCCTGTACATGTTGTATCCTCTACAGTTTGTATCCTCTACAGTGTGTATCCTCTACAGTGTGTATCCTCTACAGTGTGTACCTGTACATGTGTATCCTCTACAGTGTGTATCCTCTACAGTGTGTATCCTACAGTGTGTATCGTTTTTATCCTTACAGTGTTTATCCTCTACATGTGTTCGCTTCCTTACAGTGTGTTTCCTTCCAGTGTTATCCCCTTCTTGTATCCTCTACAGTGTGAACCTCTACAGGTGTTATCCTGTACAGTGTGTATCCTTACAGTGTTTACCTCTACGTGTGTTTCCCTACATGTGTATCCTCTTTTTTACTGTCTGTAATCCTGTACAGTGTGTATCCTTAAGTGTGTACCTTACAGTGTTATCCTCTACATGTGATATCCTCTACAGTGTGTACCTCTACATGTGTATCCTCTACAGTTTGTTATCCTGTACAGTGTATCCTCTACAGTGTATCCTGTACAGTGTGTATCCTGTACAGTGTGATCCTCTACATGTTTTCCTCTACATGTGTATCCTTACCAGGTGATCGTGTGTATCCCCTCCTACAGTGTGTTTCCTCTACAGTTGTATCCTCTAACAGTGTGTCCTTCAGTTATCTTGTACAGTGTTACTTACAGTGTGTATCCTAGTAGTGTATCCTGTACAGTGTGTATCCTCTACAGGTGTATCCTTGTATCCCTTGTGTATCCTTACAGTGTGTATCCCACGTCTCACAGTGTGTATCCTGTACAGTGTGTTCCTCTAGTGTTCCTACATGTGACCCGTGATCCTCGTTTCCTCTACGACCTGTGTGTACCTGTACATGTACAGTGTTCCTCTACATGTGTTATCCTTACAGTGTGTATCTTTCCTACAGTTGTATCCTGTGTACCTTGTGTTATCCTCTACAGTGTGTATCCTTGTCAGTGTGATCCTTATCCTGACAGTGTGTACCTTCCTGTCAGTGTACCTCTCTTATCTACAGTGTGTATCAGTCTAACATTGTGTATCTGGTTTTCCTAAGTTGTATCCTGTAGGTGGTATCTTAAGTGTATCCGACAGTGTGATCTAGTTCTCTCTAACTGTGTATCTATTGTGTATCCTCTACAGTGTGCCTCAGTGTGTATCCTCTACAGTGTGTATCTTCCTACAGTGTGTATCCCTTCACAGTGTGTATCCTGTACAGTGTTATCATGTGTATCCCCTACAGTGTGTATCCTCTACATGTGTATCCTCTACAGTTGTATCCTCGTACAGTGTGATCAGTGTTGTATCCTTACAGTGTGATACCTCAGTGTGTACCTGTACATTGTATCCTCTACAAGTGTTATCCTTACAGTGGTATCCTCGTACAGTGGTATCCTCTACAGTGTTTATCCTCTAACAGTGTTCCTGTAAGTGTGTATCCTCTACAGTTGTTCTTCTACAGTGTGTATCCCAGTGTATCCTGTACAGTGTGTATCCTTACATGTTGTACCTTACAGTGTTCCTCTACATTTGGATCCTCTACAGGTGTGTATCCTTACAGTGTGTATCCTCTACAGTGTGTATCTCCTACTGTGTGTACTCTACAGTGTGTATCTCTACAGTGTGCCTCTACAGTGTGTATCCTTAAGTGTTTGTTCTCCCTAGTGTATCAGTTGTTATCCTCTACAGTGTGTATCCTCTACTGTGTATCCTCTACAGTTGTATCTCTCAGTGGTATCTGGTACAGTGTGTATCCTCTACAGTGTATCTCTACAGTGTGTATCCCTAGTGTAATGTGCATCCTTACAGTGGTCCTATACTGTGTATCCTTACAGTGTGTATTCAGTGTGTATCCTTACAGTTGTTATCCCCTAAGTGTGGTACCTCTTACGTTGTATCCTCTACAAGTGTGTATCCTCTACAGTTGTATCTCTACAGTGTGTACCCTTGTACAGTGTGTATCCAAGTGTTATCCTTGTACTTGTATCCTTACAGTGTGTTTCCGCTACAGTGTGTAGCCTCGACAGTGGGGTGAGCAGTGTGGATCCTCTACAGTGTGTAGCCTCTACAGTGTTGGTATTCCTCTACATGTGGTCCTCTACAGTTGGTATGCCTCTACATGTGTGTAGCCTGTGCAGTGTGTTATCCTCTACATGTGTAATCCTCTACAGTGTCTATCCTGTACCTTGTGTATCCTCTACAGGTGTATCCTCTCCAATGTGTATCCTCTACATGGGTATCCTCTACGTTGTATCAGTGTGTATCCCTACAGTGTTGTAATCCTACAGTGTTTAAAGAAATCCTCGCCAGGTGTATCCTCTACAGTGTGTATCCTGTACAGTGTTATCCTCTACAGTGTGTATCCCCCTCTACCGTGTGTTCCTCTTACAAGTGGTATCAGTGTGTATCCTTAACCGTGTGTATCCTCTATCAGTGTGTATCCGTACATGTGTATCCTCCACTTGGTGTATCCTCTACAGTGTGTACCTTTACAGTTGAATCCTCTCCAGTGTGTTATCATGTATACGTGTGTATCCTCTACAGTGGTATCCTCCTACTTTGTATCCTCTACGTGTGTATCAGTGTTGTATCCTCTACGTGTGTATCCTGTACGTGGTGATCCTGTATAGTGTGTATCCTCTCTCAGTGTGTATCCTCTACATTTGTCTCCTCTACATGTGTTCCTCTACAGTGTGTATCCTCCTACATGTTTATCATGTACATTTGTATTCCTCTACAGTGTGTATCCTTTACAGTGTGTATCATGTACAGGTTATCCTCTACAGTGTGTATCCTCTTACAGTGTGTATCCTGTACAGTGTGTATAGTGTGTTATCCCATACAGTGTGTATCCTCTACAGGTTTAGCCTCTACAGTGTGTACCTCTAAGTGTGTATCCTCTACATAGGTTTTATCAGTGTGTAATCCTGTACAGTGTGTATCCTCTACGTGTGTTCCTGTACAGGTGGTAGTACCTCTACATGTGTTCCTCTAAAAACAAAAAGTGTGTATCCTGTACCGTGGTATCCTCTACCGTGGGTATCCTCTACAGTGTGTATCCTTTACCGTTGTATCCTCTACATGTGTCTCCTCTACAGTGTGTATCCTCTACAGTGTGTATCCTGACAGGTGTATCCCTACAGTGTGTATCCTGATACAGTTGTGTAGTCCCTCAGTGTGCTCCTTACAGTTTTTATACTCTACATGTGTAATCATCTACAGTGTGTCTCATGTGTATCCTCTACTGTGTATCCTGTACAGTTGTATCATGTACATTGTGTAACCTGTGACAGTGTGATATCCTACTACAGGTGTGGTATCCTCTTACAGTGTGTATCAGTGTGTATCCTCTACAAGTGTGTCTCAGTTTGTAGCCCCTCCTCGTAACAGTTTGTATCCGTACTGTGTATTCCTCTACAAGTGTGGTATCCTGTACCGTTGTATCAGTGTGTATCCTCTACTGTTAATCCTCCTCTACAGTTTGGATCTCTACATGTGTATCACTCTACAGTGTTCCTACAGTGTGTATCAGTGTGTATACTCTACAGTGTGTATCCTTACAGTGTGTATCCGTACAAGTGTGTATCCCTACATTGTAATCCCTACATTGTGTATCCTCTACATGTGTAAGCCCTCTACAGTGTTTATCCTCTACAGTGGTTCCGCTATTTTGGCTCCTGTAACGACTGGTATCAGTGTGTATCCTCTACAGTTGTGTTCCTCTACATGTGTATCCTCACAGTGTGTATCCTCTACACGTGTGTATCCTGTAAGTGTGGTACCTCTACAGTGTGTATCCTCTCATGTAATCCTGTCAGTGTTTATCCGTGTGGTATCCTCTAAACACCCCCCCCCCTAACAGTGTTTATCCTCTTACAATACAGTTTGTATCAGTTGTGTATCTCTTCCAGTGTGTATCCTCATTTTGTATCCTCTACAGTGTGTATCCGCCTACAGTGTGATCCTGTCAGTTTGTATCATTGTGCAGTCCTCTACACATTGTGGTTCCTCTACAGTGTGTATCCTCTACACAGTGGTATCAGTGTTTACCTCTACAGTGTGTATCCCTCTACATTGTGTACCTCTATCAGTGTGTATCCTCTACGTGTTTATCCCTCGACAGGTGTACCTGTACAGTGTTATCCTCTACAGGGTGTATCCTCACACTGTGTATCCTCTACAGTGTGTATCCTCACATTGTGTTCCCCTTCAGTGTTTATCCTCTACGGTGTGTTAGCCTCTAACATTTGTATCCTGTACAGTGGTGTATACCTCTCAGTTTATCCTCTACAGTGTGTATCCTCCTAAATTTTGTACCATCCTCTACGTGTGTCATCCCTAAACAGTTTTGTAATCCTCTACAGTGTGTATCCTGTACATGTGTAAAATCTCTTACAGTGGTTATATCCTCTACGTGTGTAATCCTCTACAGGTGTATCCTCTACAAGTGGTGTTAAGCCCTTACAGGTGTAAATCCTCTATCAGTGTGTATCATCGACAGTGTGTAAATCCCTTTAACAGTGTGATCCTCTACAAAGTGTGTACATTCCTCTACACGTGTGTATCAGTGTTGTATCCTCTAACAGTGTGGAAAATCCTGGTCCTGTGTTCCGCTACAGTGTGGATCCTCGACAAATCTGTGGTATTCCCTACAGTGTGGTCTCCCTCTCTTACCGTGTTTATCCCTACAGTGTGTATCCTCCCCTTCCATCCTTCCACAGTGTTTATCCTCCTCCTACAGTTGATCCCCTCTATCCTCTACAGTGTTCATCCCCTCTAACAGTTTTGGTAGCCTCTACAGTGGGTGATCCTCTCCTCCACAGGGTTATCCCCTCTACAGTGTGTATCCTCTTACCGTGTTGTATCCTCTACAGTATTGTTACTCCCTGTACATTTGTTCCTGTACAGTGTGTATCCCGACCGTGTGTATCCTCTACAGTGTTTATCCTTACAGTGGTTTTCCTCTACTTGTGTATCCTCCTCTACAAGTGGGTGGGGTTGAAATAAAATGAATGTGTATTTTTCTATCCAACTCCCGCTGAGACCCTCGGAAGAGTGAGGGGCCAGCTGTTTGTAAGTACCGGTCTGGTTACTATAGTTGTGGTCAGAGCCTTCTAATCTAGGGCTTCGTCCCAAATTGGGGGACCCTTTCGCCTGTGTCGTTAACCCCTAGGGGTCCCTCGGTTCCAATTACTCCTACTGCACTTACCCAGGTTAATGGGATTACAATTTGGTACTTCCGACTAAGCGGCTTCTTCTTACTACCTTTCACACACACACCACACACACACTCACCACACCTCCACAGCACACAATCACATCAACACACAGGCACAAGGAAGCACGCACGACTCACGCCGGCTCTCGTCAACAACACACACACGCTGCTCGCAACACCCACCCACACAGCACACCCATCCTCGACTCCCCAGGTCGCGACCGCACCTGCTGACACGTCCACCGCCTCCCGCCACCTGCGACCGGGGGCCCGTCCCCCTCCCTCGGAGCCCTGCAGTCTACCACCCTTTGGCGGGGGACTGCCGTGGACGCGACACACCAGAGGGTGTGTGTCGGAAGGCCGGCGCCACACACCACACACACAAAAGCTGATGAGGTTGGATATTGCCCAGTAGGGCTCATCTCACACAAACCCCCATGACCTCTGGCCATATTGGTTTTTCAACAGCATTGTTGAGATAAGAGAGATTATAGATATGATATATCATAGTAATCCTTGACTTTGACTGAATAATTTCAAAATCTTAACACCTTCATAACTTTTTATACACATTACTGCCACAAATAATTGCTGCTACAATAATGATTATTAACTACTCCCCACTTACTCACTTACGATTCTAGTTTAGATGCAATCATAATCAACTTTCTCCCTTCAACGCTTCCTCCCCCCCACATTCCTTCCCGACTTTTTGTTTCCCACGTGCCGGGCGCTGCCGTTCCGATTCTTGGTCCCCCTTCTCCTTTGGGCACGGCGTGAACTTGCTTGGTCTCCGTTCCCGAGTGGTCTCTCCCGTTGGCACGGCGCACGCTTTGCCGGGTGCGCTTTTCGTCCACTCCTTTCTCGGGTGATCTCTCTGCCCACACGTGAGCCCACTTTGCCCCACGGGCTTACCGCTTCACGTGGTTCGAGACGGCCACACTAGCGTTTCCCGGGGGGCTGAATTGGGTGTCCTCGGGCGGCCGGCTTTGTGGGATTCCCTCGTTTATTCCTTCCGCGTTCGGTTCCCTCGGTGCTGCGCCTTTGGTCCGTCTGCTCGTTCTGGGCTTCTGACGGGTGCTCGTTGGGTCGTTCTCGTGTCCCCCTTCTCTTCCCGCGCCCTCCCTCGGGGATCGCTGCGTCTGGCTAAGCTTCTCGTGCTCGGCAAGAGGTGCTGTGGCTCGCGTCGTCTCTCTTCTCTCATCGGGGTCGTCGCGGGGTCTCATGGTCGGGGTGTCGAGGGAAAGTGCCTCTTGGGCGTCGCGGTCTCGCTTCGTCTGTTTCGACTTTTAGCGTCGTCTTCTGCTTGGTTGTCGGGGGATCGAGTCTAGAGAGTTTCCTCGTTCGGTCGTGGTTTGTGGCTCCCTCTTCCCCCTGCGTCTCCGTGTCTTGATCGTCGTCCGTGGCTCTTCGGATTCGTTGGTCGATGTGCATGGTTTGTGAGTCACCTCATCTCTTCAAGGTAGGCCTCGGTTGTTTTCTGCTGTGTTGGATTCGGGCGGGGTGGTGTTCTCTCTCGTTCCGTTTCGTCTCGGATCTGATTGCGTCGGTCTCCGGTGGGTCTCCTTGGTCGTGGCGTTCTCTCGGGGAGTTCTCGGGTCTCGGGCCCCCCTCCGTAAGGGCTCTCTTTGCTGCTCTTGCTCTCCTCTTGTGGCCGGGTCGGGGTGCGTCCGGTCTCGGTTCCATCTCCTGCTCCCTTGTCTGTGGGGTCTGCAGCGTCTCAGGAATGGGGAGTCAGTGGCGCTCGGGTTGCGGGTTCTCGACCTCGCGGTGCGTTCGTCTCGTGTCTCTGGGGGTAGGGTGCTCCGTGGGGGTGTCTTCTAGTCGTCGCTAGCTCGTGCGTGTGGCTCGGCGTGGGGGCAGTGCAGTCACTCTTCATGGGGGCTAATCGGGAAGTCAGAGCTTGCGTGGCGCTGGGGCGGGGGCTCTCTCCGGGAGGGCGTTGGGCTCATAGATGTGGGTGGGAGGTAAGGCGGATCGGTGGGGATGGGGGATCGCGGCGGCTCAGGTGTCTGTGGGGGTGGCGCGGACTACGTCGGACCGGCTCGGTCTGTGGGTGGGCAGTCTACAAGGCGGCTCGGGTGGTTGTCGTGGGTCGGGGTTGTCTGTAATTCTCGGCGGTTCGGGTGCTTGCTCGTTGTCTCTGGGGCGCTCGGGATGGCGGTGCGTTTCTCCGTCTGGTATCCGTCGTTCGGAATTCGCGTGGGGAGGGGGGGTGTCTCTCTAGCGTACATGCCGTACGTGTCCTAGCATGTCCATGCGGGGGTGGCGGGGGTGCGGCGGAGCTTGTGACGCATCGGTGTGGCCGCGTCGGGGGGTATCTCGTCGGTATGTACGGGTGCTTCGTTTGTCTGGGGTGGCACTGTGCTTTCTCGGAGTTTTCCTTCTCCCTCTCCCGCCCTCTCTGCTGCGTCTCTCTCCTCCCTCTCAGTGGTTTTTAGCCGGGCATTTATAGCACAGTTTAAATCGACGCACACCAACAGTACCACAACACCTTCTCTGGCTACACACACACGACACACCCCCACAATCGCCCACAGACACACACACACACTTATCATACAGTAAGTTTTAACGCACAAGCTTATTGGTGATGGATGTGTCCTTGTGCACAATACACACACTGATCTCTGATTAATAAAAGTAGGGTTCATTTTTCCTCCCAAGCATTCTAACAAGCTGCACTTTTATTTACTATTTTAGATATAAGCAAACGTTCGAAAAGGTCCTTCTCGCATGTGGGATCAGTATAACAATTCTCTCGACTTCCATTTTTGGGCTTTCATTTGCTAAGTAAATCTCAATGTAGTTCTCTCTTCTCTTCCTCACAGTTTGCTCCGCTCCCAAACTATTCACTGGCCAGATATTTAAAAAAAAAATATACAGTAACAATACAAACAAAACACATCATTTCACAATAATCAAATTTCTTCAAATCAACATCGTGGTGCAAAAAACCGACCTCAGAATTCCCCGTCGATTTATAATCTTTTACACCTCGACTGGCTTTTTGCACTGTACTTCGGCCGACAGATTGGGGCCCAATGTCGTCCGTGCTTTATGGATATAATGGTTGCTGTTTTGGTATGGCTTTCCCCCCCACCTACTTCTGACCGTGCCACCAACCTGGACTTCAGGGTCGCCACTAATATACAGTAAAAAACGAGAAAATCTGGGACCACTGAAGTAGTATGATATTACGTTTGGTATGACCTTTGGCTTAATCGCAGTTTCGCGGGGCTCCCGCCGCAAGGTCTGAGCCAGGCCCCCCCCCAAACTCCACTAAACCGCCCATAATAAAAAAAATATAATAATAGTTCCATGCCGCATATTGTAAAATTTAAAATTTTGAGTATTATAGCTAAGCGCTATTTTACTGGAGAACGGCTGAGAGAAAATTTTGCGTTTTTAGAGCTCGGATTCTTAAAAAGACGGGACAATCTCTACTTTTTACGCAAAATATTTGTAGTAATATTAACAAAATGCTTATTAAATTTGATAGACCAAAGTATCATAGCTATCATGCCAGGGTAGAAGGACACCTCCAATTATAATTATTTTTTTTTAAAATGCAACCAACTGGATGTGTAAACTCATCAACGAACAACCAGAAATACCTTCCCTTGTTTAAAATATTGGTCAACAAGTTTTTAAAAAAAAAGGCCTTGAATTAAAATTTAATTCGAACATTGAGTTATTCATCTATGTAATACAATCGCTCCAAACGTATTTTTAATGTTGTTTCATAGCACTATTAATGCTCCGGACGCGCTAATTAGTCGCATTTTGGGGCCATGTTTTTCCGATTCTAGATTTATTAAATAAAACAACCTTTATACAGCAACATTAATCCCTTCGTCGAGCACAGAAAAACTTCACATTGCTATGTTAGAAGAACTGGATTAATTTAATTTTAATCCCCCCATCCCCCCTAATAGTCTAAACAGAAATATACTAGCCATCAGTGACGGAGTTTGACAACAGATACTCAAAAACATAACATTTGTAAAATATTGACAATTATTTCATGAAAATATCCCAATACAAAAACAATGAGCATTTCTATCAGAGTCTTCAGCACCTCAGTTAGACTAAAATCTGACTATTTATGTTTTATTAAGGAGTTGAAAAAAATGACAATTTTTCTTCTTCTCTCTTTCATCTTCAAGTGATAATACACAGTAGGATTTTGGTTTTCCTTCCTCATTTGTTTATGACTCTAAAAACCCAATTATATGTAACTATTTAAAAAAACAAAATTTCAATTGCTATCTTAATCTATCAGGCAGTTGTAGTTGACAGTTTAGGTTTGCCAGGTTGAGTGGTGATTCCAATATGGTTGTTTAGACTATCAAAAAGTAGAGAACTTGTCCAGAAAACATCGGTGGTCGTGTTTAAATATTATTTAAAGTCACTGAAGGGGCTTTTGCAAATGAAATTGCCTAAACTAAATGTTTTTTTTTCTGTTAATATCCATTATTGCCAGAATTTGAAACAAACACGGTTTTTTGGAGATTTTGAACATTGGGATCCGTTGCCTCCGGACCGCAACGCATTCTTCCAATGATAAAACCTGACACAGGAGAAAAATTAATAATACTTAAATTTATTTTTGAAATCTTCCCAAAACAAATATTGTTCTTAAATTCCATCTAAATGTAAATTTAGGCTAAATTTCATACCACAACATTCCTTTTTTTTTTTTTTTTTAACGTGATAAAAAGAAAGTTTTCCCCTGCTGAACAAACAGGATTGCCCCGACTTTTGAAAATAATTTCGTAACAACTCATGTTCCTGCTTTTCTTCTACATTCTATCTTCTTTTCTCCTTCTTTTCTCTTTCTCACCAGTCTTTCCTCCTTTTTTATCTGAACTTCTCCAACATTTGCCCATGAGGGCGGAAGAACATGTTTTGTTTTAAAAAGCCATTTGTGTAATTCTAAAATCTAAAAAAAATCCTATCCTAAACATTTATTTTATGGCTTATGACTGTTCATATATGTTACGCCGTGAGGGAAAAAGTATTTGAAATCCCCTGCTGGATTTTGTACGTTTGCCCCTGACAAAAGAAATTATCATTCCATTAAATGCAAATCAATTATCACTTTTTGACATGCTCTTTTTATTGATTTTGTTGTTGTTAAATTCTTCGCTGTCTCTTCAAACACTGCTATCTTTCGTCTCACCCACTTTTCAAATAAAACCTACATTACAATTCTAGAACGTGATAATAGACTGATCTGTCTTTGTCATTGGGCAAAGGTACAAAATCAGGCAGGGGGATGCAAATCTTTTTTCCCTCACGTATATGGGGGGGGGACCGACCTCCTGGGGTCCCAAAGCACGTGGGCGTGGGGTGTGTGCTACGGCCAGTGGTATTGTATGGTTTAATTTGTGGATTTCCATCATCATGTTTCGTATGATATGTTACAATTACAATTAATGTGATATCTTTCCTAATTGCAATCGTTTCAAAACATTTACAAATTCCTTCCATTGTTGTGGCGAACGTTAGCTATGGCTAGGGGTTAGGGTTAGGGGGTTAGGTTAGGGTTAAGGTTAAGTTTAGTGTTTAAAGTGATAAGGATTAGGGGAAGGTTTACTAAAACATCAATTCTTGCAAATTAGCTAAACGTAAGAAGTAGTTTACCAATTGCTAATTAGATAAAATGCTAAAGTTTGTCCTCATGATTAATTCCAAACACTCAACCTTTTGTGTCTACGCCTACAATCATATCCCATCCCCACTCCACACCCTGACCCCACCCACCCCTCGTTAACCATTAGGAACCTCTTCTTATGTAACCAACGTACTCATTTTAGTATCACAGATTTTTTGCTTACCATTTTACTACTTCTAAGGTTTAATGAGACCCGCCTGTGCAACACAACAACCACACACACCACACCCAAACACACACCAAACAAGACACACACACACAACAACAACCCACCCACAGCCACACACACACCTCCCTGGCTGCATCATAAACCATATCCAGCTGGATTATATCCCCTCTGGACCGAGACACACACACAAAGTCACACACACACTACACAACCCACACACGAAAACACCGGACACACACACAGGGGGACTACACACACCCCACAACACCACCACACCCACACCGGACGACACCGCTTCCCACTTTCCCATCAAACTTTTTGTTTATTCCTGTAACTCGTGGTTGTTGTTTTGTTTTTTATTATCACCCTGCTTGCTTTATCCTTCTGGCCAGGAAGGTCGCATTTTAAATGATACTTGTGCTCAACTGGCTTACCTGTTAATAAAGGTTAAATAAAAAAATAAAACAATAAAAACAACGCATAACCCGGCTGGAGATATCTCACTCTGCCTGACCGAGACCCAAACCCACCCAACACAACACACCACTACACACACACCACACCACACACACACAACACAACAGCACACGACACCACTCACACACACATACTTCTTGACCTAGACACTCGAGAACACACCCCCACCACTGACTTACATACACACACCTGACCACACCACACAGGCCACGAAACCAACCACACAGCACACACACACGCAGCTCACACACACACGCTCGTGTCTGTCCTTTGTTTGAGACCTTGACCCTTGACCTGGCTTGACCCTCTAGCGGTGGCGTTCCAATGCACTCTATTCCCTACAAGTAGTGCACTAAACTTTTGTGACCAGGGCCCTAGGACATATTGACCAGGTATAGTGGTATGATTCTGTTATCTTCTGGTGAATATATTGATCCGGTCATCGTTGTATATCTGTATTTAATGGTAACGATAAATTGACAGTAATATTGGGATTTTCTGTATCATAAAATGGTGAACTTGTTGATGTATATGGGAGTAGTCTGTTTTAAGTGTAACTTATATTGACTGTATAGTGGGGATTATTCTTATTTTTTAATGGTAACTATATTGACAGGTATGTGGATATTGCTGTAATCTTAATGGTAATTATAATTGACAAGGTATAAGTGGGGATTATTCTGGTATCTTAATGGTAACTATATGAACAGGTAGAGTGGGATTATTCTATTCTTAATGGTACTATATGACAGTCTAGTGGGATTATTCTCTGGTATCTTATGGTAACTATATGACAAAGGTATAGTGGGAATTATGCTGTATGCTTAATGGTAACTATTTGACATGTATGTGGGATTATTCGTGTATCTTAATGGGTAACTATATTGACATTAGAGTTTGATTATTCCTGTATCTTAATGGTATCTAATGAACATGTATAGTGGGATTATCTGTATTTTACAATGGAACTATATTGACAGTATAGTGGGATTTATTCTGTATCATAATGGTAGACTATAGTTGACAGGTATAGTGGGATTATTCTCTGTCTGTATCGTTAAGGTAACTATAAATTGACCGTTATAGTGTTATTATTCTGTATCTTAATGGTAACTATTTGACAGGTATAGGGGATTAACTTTCTGTATCTTCCTGTATCTTAAGTGGTAACTTATTGCAGGTATCGTGGGATTATTCGTATCTTAATGTTAACTATATTTACAGGTATAATTGGGATTATCTGTATCTTAATGGTAAACTATATTGACAGGTATAGTGGATTTCTGTATCTTTAATGGTAACTATATTGACAGTATAAGTGGATTCTTCTGTACTTTTAATGGTAACTATATTGACAAAAGTTATGGGAATTATTCTTATCAGTAATGAGTAAACTATACTTACAGGTTATAGTGGGATTATTCTGTATCTTTAAGAGGTAACTATATTGACAGTATATTATGGGATGAATTCTGTATCTTAATGGTAACATAGACAGGTATTTTGTGATTATTACTGTATTTAAATGTAACTATACTTGACAACGGTATAGTTGGAGTCTTCTGTTTCTTTATCTAGGGTAACGATATTGACGGTATCAGTGGGATTATTCCTGGATTTCAAATTTTAACTATCATTGACAGTATAGTGGGATTATTCTGTATCTTAATGGTAACTATATTGAACAGGAAGGTGGGGATTAATTCTCTGTATTTTAATGGTAACTCTATTGACAGGTATAGTGGGAGTTATTTCGGTGCTCATCATGGGGTAACTATATTGATCGTATATGGGATAAATTCTGTATTTTTAATGTACATATTTTACCCAGGTATAAGGTGGGATTATTCGTTCTAATGGTACCTATATTGACAGGTATAGTTGGGATTATTCTATTCTGTATTCTCGTAATTTTCAATTGTAACATATTGACAGGTATAGTGGATTATTTACTGTACTTAATGGTAAACGATATTAACATTTATTTGGATTATTCTGTATTTTTAATTGGTAACTATTATTTGACAAGGTATAGTGGGATTATTCGTTATCGTCATGGTAACTATATTGACATGTTAGTGGTATTATTCAGTTCTTAATGTTAACTATATTGACAAGGTCTAGTGGGATTATTCTGTATCTTAAGTATGGTAACTATATTGACCGGTTGTAGTGGGATTATTCTGTATCTTAATGGTAACTCTAAATTGGACAGGATCGATGGGATTATTCTGTATCGCTTATTTTTAAAGAAGCTTAATGGTAACTCTAATATTGACGGTATCAGTGGGACATTATTCGGTATCTTAATGTAAACTATATGACAGGTATAGTGGGTATTATTCTGTATTTTAGTGGAACTATATTGCAGGTATAGTGGAATTTTTTTTATTCGGTATCATAATGGAACTATAACTTGACAGATAGGGATTATTCTGTCTCTTATGTAACTATAAGGCCAAGGTTATAGTGGGATTTAAGTCTGTATCTAATGGGAACTATATTGAAACAGGTAAAGTGGGATTATTCTTTATTCTTATGGTAACTGATATTGACATGTCATAGTGGGATTATTCTGTATCCTTAATGGTAAACTATAATATTGAACAGGTCTAGTGGGATTATTCCCTGTATTAATGGTCCTAGAATAATTGACAGTTCTATTGGGGATTATTCTGTAATCGTAATGGTAACTATATTGACAGTAATAGTGGGATTATTCTGTATTTTAAAATGGTACTATATTGACGGTATAGTGGGATTATTCGTATCATATGGTCCCTATATTGTAGGGTATAATGAGATTATTCTTTATTTTCCTGGTAACTATATTGACATGTAAGTGGGATTAGTCTGTACTGCATGGAACTATTTTGACAGGTATAGTGGGATTAGTTCTGTATTTTAATGCAACTATATTACAGGTATATGGGATTTTTCTGTCCTGTTTTTTTGGGAATACTTTTGTTTATAGTTATTGAATTTTCAGTACCATGCATTTAGTACATCATTTGCAACGATTGGACGTTATTTGGTCTGAATATGGACAACATAATTTGAAGACAACGATACATGCCAAGTTTTTTTTTTTTTTCCCCCCTCCCCCTTTTTTTCTACCATTTTCCTCTTTTTCACACTTTTTGCCATAGGCGAAAAAAAAATGTTTTTTTAAAAAAAAATTTTTTTTAAAATTTTCCCTAAACATTTATTTTTGGCTTATACTGTTTTTTGTTCCCGTGGGGGTTTTGTCCCCTGCGGTTTTTCGTTTGCCCCCAAAAAAATTCCCCAAAAATAAAAATCTTTTCCTTTTTGCTGCTTTTTTTGGGATTTTTTTGTTTTTTCTGTCTTCCCTTTTTTTCCCCAAATAAACCTCCCTTTAAAAATTCTGGACTGATAATTTCTTTTGTCATTGGGCAAAGGACAAAATCAGCAGGGGATAAATTTTTTTTTCCCCCCGATAGGGGGGGGGGACCGACCTCCGGGGGCCCCAAAGCAGGGGGCGGGGGGGTGTGTGCAGCCAGGGGGTATTGTATGTTTTAATTTGTGGTTTCCCATACCCATTTCGTAGATATTTTCCCTTCAATTAATGGATATTTTCAATTGCAATCGTTCAACATTTTTCAAAATTCCAATTTTTTGTGGCAAAGTTAGCTAGGCTAGGGGTTGGGTTGGGGTTAAAGGGTTGGGTTAAAGGGTTTAAATTTTGGGTTTAGGGATAAAAAGGGGAAGGGTTTTTCTAACATCAATTTTGCAAATAGCTAAAAAGTAAAAAGAGGTTTTCCAATTCTAATTAGTAAAAACTAAAGTTGCCCCATGATAATTCAAAAAACCCAAACCCTTTTTGGGCTACCCTACATCATCCACCCCGACCAACCCCCTCTTTTTCCTAAGGAACCTTTTTTTATGTAACCAACGTATCATTTAGATCACGATTTTTGTTACATTTTATTCTAGGTTTTGAGACCGCCTGGCCCACACACACACACCACCCCAAAACACCCAAAAAAAACACACACACCAACACACACACACACCCTCCCGGCTGCATCATAACCCTATCCACTGGGTATATCCCCGGCCGAGACCCACACACACCCACACACACACACACAAAAACCCACCCACACACAAAACACCCCACCCACAAGCTCCCCCTCCCATCAAAAAATTTTTTTTTATTCCTTAACTCGGGGGTTGTTGTTTTTTTTTCACCTGCTTTTTTTATTGGCCAGGGTCGCATTTTAAATGAAAACTTTTTTCAACTGGCTTACCTGGTTAATAAAAGGGGGTTAAAAAAAAAATAAAAAATAAAAAAAACCCTACCCGCTGGAGATACTCCCCCCTGACCCAGACACCCCCCCCCACAACACACACAAACACACACAACCCCAACACAAACACACAAACACACCACCACAACACATCTCTGACCAAACACCAACCCACACTACCTACACACACACCACACACACCACAAAACCAAACACACACCCACACCACCCCACACCGCCTCTGTCTTTGTTTGAACCTTGACCCTTGAAATTTTGGCGCCCTAGCGTGCGTTCCAAGGGACTCTATTCCCTCATAGGCACTCTTTTGTGACCCGGGCCCTAGGGCATATTGACAGGTATAGTGGGATTATTCTGTATTTTGGTAATTAAATTTCCGGTATGTGGGGGTATTTTGTATTTAATGGGAACTAATTACAGGGATAGGGATTTTCTGATCATAATGGGAACTTGTGGTTATGGGATTTCTGTTTTAATGTAACTATATTGACGTAAGTGGGATTATTTTTATTTTAATGGTAAAATATATTGACAGGTATGTGGGATTTTTCTGTAAATTTAATGGTAACTATATTGACAGGTATATGTGGGATTATTCTGTATTTAATGGTAACTATATTGACAGGATAGGGATTATTCTGTTTTATGTATCTTATTGAACGGTATATATTACAGGTATAATGGAATTTCTGTATCAAATGGAATATTTGACAGTTAAGGGATATTTGACTTAATGGATATCGTATCTTAATGGACTATTCTGTATTTTAGGTAACTATTTTGAAGGTATATATGGGATATTATGATAATGGTAACTTAGTTAACTATAAGTGGTGGGATATTCTGTATCTAAGGTAACTATATTGACAGGTTTATGGGATATTCTGTTTAGTTAACTTATTGACAGGTTATGTGGGATTATTCTGTATCTTAATGGTAACTATATTGAAGGTATAGTGGATTATGGTTCTTATGTACTTTACAGGTACGATATTGACGTATCTTGGGTATTCTGATTTAATGGTAAATTATTGATTATGGGATTATTTGTATTATGGAACTATTGACGTAATGGATTATTCCTGTATTTATGGTAATCTATTGCAGGTATATGATTCGGTATAGTGGATATATTTAATGTAACTATATGAATTATTTTATCGTACTATATGCAGATATGGGGTTATTCTGTATTCTTAATGGTAATATATTGACAGGTATAGTGGGATTATTCTGTATTTTGTAATATATGACAGGTTAGTGGTGGATTATTTGTATCTTAATGGTAACTATATTAGACGGGTTTATGGGATTTTTTAAGTGGATTTAACTATTTTAAGGTAACTTTTGGAAGTATAGTGGGATATCTGTACTAAGGGTAACTATATTGAAGGTTATGGGATTATTTAATTTAAGGGTACTATAGAGGTAGTGGGATTATTCTGTATTTTAATGGTAACTATATTGACAGGTATAGTGGGATTATTCTGTATCATAATGGAACTATATTGACAGGTATAGTGGGATTTTTCTGTATCTTAATGGTAACTATATTGACAGTATAGTGGGATTATTCTGTATCTTAATGGAAACTATATTGACAGGTATAGGGGGATTTTTCTGTATTTTAAGGGGTAACTATTTTGACGGGTATAGGGGGGATTATTCGTATCTTAAGGGAAATTTATTGCCCGTTAGTGGGATTTTTTCTGTATTTTAATGGAAACATATTGACGGGTATAGTGGGATTTTCCCTGTATCTTAAGGGAAAATATATTGACGGGTTATGGGGATTTTTCTGTTTTTAAGGGAAACTTTTACAGGTTAGTGGGATTTTTCTGTACCCTAATGGTAACTTATTGAAAAGTTTTTTGGGATTTCTGTTTTTTTGGGTAACTAATTACGGTTTAAAATTTGGGATTTTTCTTTCTTAAGGGAAAAATATAGGGACGGGTTTTTTGGGGGTTTTATTCGGATTTTAATGGTAACTATATTGACAGGAAATGTGGGTTTAAATTCGGTTCTTTTTTTTTTATATACTTTGTTTATTGTTTTTTCAAAACCAAAGCATTTTAGAAAATAATTCCCTTTGGGAAAGTTATTTGGTATAAAAATAGGGAAAACAATTTGAAGAAAAAGTACAGCAAAACATAGAGAACAGACATGAAAAAAAAAATAGACTTTAAAATTTCATAAAATGATAGAACAAAAAAAAAAAAAACAAAAAAAAAAATAAAAATTTAACAAATAAAAAATTAATAAAAAATTCCCCCCAAAAATTACAAAAAAGGAACAATATATTTTTTTGACCCTTTTTGTCACAGCCCCGTTTTCCCCTCCTTAACCCCAAGTTTCCCGTAAGGGCCAAAAAATTTAAACCCAAGGTCTTCTTACATCACCAATATTAAAAAAACATCAATCTGGACTGCGGGGAAGGGGATTCCTTAAACCCAAAAAAAAGAAGGGACCCCCCATTTTTGGCATAGAATTTGTCACAACCCATTAGGGGTCTGGGGTTATTTTCCCCAAACTTTATGCTTCAAAATGTTTTTAACCCCAAAGAGCATTAGAAGGGGGGGCAAGGTTTTCCCTCTAAGAAAAAAATTAATGCTCGCTAACAACGTAAAAAGGGGAAATTACATCCTTATTCATTTTGGTCAATTGTATTTTTGGGAAAGGGAAAACCCCAAATATGAAAAGGAGGCCCTGGCCGCCCTGTGTCCCGTTTAAATTCTGATTTTGTTTAAAGATGTCTTTCCAAAACCCCAACAAGAAATGGGCACACCAAAAACCATGTCCCCATGATTAGCAGGGGCTTTTTTACATCAAACCCCCCTTTGGGGGTTTCCAATCCTTTGGAAAATTTTTTGATAGTCTTGTTTTGGGGCCAGGGGGCCCCTTGAATGATTTTTGGCTTGGTTTGGGGCCCGTGCACAAAAAATAAAAAGAGCTATTTTACCCTTTTGAGTCCCCCTTTCCCCATATTTCTCAGGTTTTTCCCCTCACCCATTTTCCCCCCCCAAAGAGGTTTTGATTTTTTTTAAGGAGATGGCTTGTGTGAGAAAATTTGACTTAGTTAAATTGACAAGGGCCTTTCGATTGGGAAGTGGGTGAAAAATGTGCAAACCCTTGTTCCACCAAAAAAGGTTGGGGAATCCGGGATTTTGGCTGCGGACAAAACCCGGCTTGTAAGAACCTAAAAAATGATGTCTGGGAGCCCAAATTTTAGGGAAAATTGTTGAAACGTACAAAATGTATTGTTAGTATACAGATCCTGAATCTTTAATCCCCAAATTTTAACCATGTTGAAACACCATCATCATAAGGGGGGAAAAGCGGGGGTTTTTGAGGCCCCGGGAGCCAAGGAAGGGTTTTTTGCCCCCCCCAAAGTGGCGCCTAAATTGTTTCCAAATCTTCAATTTTTTTTTTGGACCCCTTTTTAATTGGGTAAAGGAGGAGAAAGGGGCCTTTGGAAATTTAAGGAGTGAGCGAGGAAGACCCAAGGCCCGGGTTGTAGACGAGGCAGCCCCATCTCCCCCAAAAGTTGGGGGGGGGAGTATCACTTTTGTCTCAACCAGTACTGAATGACCTAAGGTTGGCCCCCCAAAAATAGAACTGAAATCGGGAAAGGGGCAAACCCCTCGGGTTTGGGCCTCTGAAAGAGCTTTTTTTCCGCCCCAGGGGGCCCCCCCCTTTTTTTTGTCCCTTTAAAAAGGGTAGTTTTTGGCCGTCGTTTTTTTTTGAAAAATGAAAGGGGTAAAAAATTTTGGGGAAAGGCACGGATGAGGTATAAGAATTTTAGGGAAGTATTCTTTTAATAATTTAAATTTAGCAACAAGGAGGGGTTAGAAAAGACCCCCCCTTTCCCAAATCGTCCTTATTCCCGGGTTTAAGAGGGGGAGAAAAAATTGGTTTTAAAAAAGGTTTTTTCAAAACCAAATTGTGACTGTCCCCAAATAAAAAACTACTGTGACTTTTTAAATGGCAATTTATTAGAGGGAATTTTTTTTGCACCATTTTTAAAGGTGGCATCATTCATTTTTAATTTGGATTTTTAGTTTATACCCTGAAAGGGGACCGAAGGTTTGCAAAAATTGGGGGGGCAGCCGGGGGACAAAAGACAAAAGTTTGGGATTGTTTTTTAATAAATCATTTTTTTGGCCAATAAAACTTTTTTGTGTTCGTCCCCGTATCTGCTATCCCTTTGAGGGGGGGTTTGGAGCAAATGCTTTTGCAAGTGGTTTCTTGGGGAAGGGCAACATAAGGGATTTAAGGGGAAACCCTTTGACTTTCATTTTTGAAAAGGGAAAGCGTCTATTGAGTGTTTTTACCCGGCCCAAGGTTGGGGGGATAGTCCAAAAATTTTATCCGGGTGGGAATTTGGACCCAAAACCCAAATTTATTTGATTGAAAAAAGGGTATTTCCATTCCACCCGATCAAACGCTTTCTCCCCCGGGGATTAAGGGCTTCAGAGGAAATTGTCACGGGAAATTGTATTATTTTAAAATTTCCCCGGAGTTTGGGAAGAGAGGTCTATTTTTTAAAAATCCTGTTTGTCCGAGAGAAATTGATGGAAGGACTTTTTTCTACCCGGGTTTGGGCCAAAATTTTTGGCTAGAATTTTTGTCCACAGGGGTTGCACAAATTTGGGAGGGTTATGTTTGAAACAGCCCCCCCCAAGGGGTCTTTGTTTTTTTTAAAAAATAACAAAAATGGTTGTTTTTATTGAGAGAAATGTGGGAGAGCCCTTTTAAAACCAAATCATCATTGAAAACATTTCAATTAGAATAGGGCTTTTTTGGGGGTTTGGGAAAAATTTTTTTATAAAACTCTGTGGGGAAACCATACCCGGGCTTCTCCCAGATTGAAGGGTTTTTAAAACCGTTAAAAACCTTTAAACCGTGATCGGCTGCTCAAATTTTTTTAAACCCAAAACCCCGGCCGACCGAAGGAAACAGAAAGTGAGGGGGAAAAATCACCCCAATTCCAGTGATCCGCTTTATTTCAGGGTATTAAACTGGTAAATCTTTTAAACTCCTCATTAAATCCCCCCGATCTATGATTCCCAGATAGGTAGGGGTTTTTTGAAACTAGATGATGAGGATAGTTGACGTAACTTTGACTAAAAATTTTTACGGCTTTTCTCCTTTTTCCCTTTAAGTCTCCAAACCCTTACACATTTCAGAAACCGGGTCTTTTAATGTTTTGCCCAAATTCTCCCTTTCAATTTAAAACTTTCCTTTAATATCCGGGGTGGTGAAAGGGCAAAAATTTCTCAAAATTGGGAAAACAGAGTTTTTAACAAGAAAAACCCTATTCCCTTTTTTAAATTTGTTCTCATGGGGCGGCTTAGGAGAAAATTTCACCTCTGATTTTAAGTTTTTCAAATTTTCCCAGAAGAAACCAGAGATTTTTTGGGGTTTTAATTTGTAATAAATAAAAATCGTTTTTTACTAAAAAACAAATTGACAAAGTGTTCATTACTGAGCCGTTGATTTTTTAGTCCCCAAAGGCGGCCCGCTGTTTGAAAATTTTGGGAAAAGCTTTTCCCAAATAGTAACGGGGGGCGTGGTCAGATACTATTTTTGGGGTTTATTGAACATAAAGATAGGAGTGGAGGAGCCGGCCCATCAAAAAGGAAGTATCTATCGCGAAAAATTTGTGGGAAAAACCCATGAGAAAAAAGAGTATGTTTTCCCATTTGGGATTAACCATTCTCCAAGGGTCTAGATTTGCAAATTTTCCAAAACAAAAAGGGGTTCGAACAATCTAGCTGAGGTTGAAAAGTGGTGGGTTTAGGGGGGGATCGTCCAATTGGGGGGTTCCAAACCAACTTAAAAGTCACCCCCTAAAAAAAACTTTGGGTTTGGACTTCTGGGAGTGGGGGAAAACCGATTTGAAAAAATAAACCATTGCCCCAAATTAGGACCCTAGATTTACAAAAAGAACCTTTGTAAAGCGCTCCCACTGCCCAATTAATATCACCCGGGGGGATCGGGCAAATCCCCTTTAGCCTGAAAAAGGGCCCGATCGTAAAGTAAAATAGCCCCCCTCTGGGCCTTAATCTAAAATGGGACTGGAAACCCTGACCCCCCCTTGCACCTAAATTGAGTTTTTGGGGATACCTTAATGGTTTTTTGGAAAAAGATAATTGGCTTTCAAATGATAAGAGGTTGCACCTACTACTTTTAATTTGGGGTTTTTATGCCCCTGCAGTTCCAAGTAAAAAATTAAAAGGGCCTTTTCCTCCAGCATTATGGGCCTCACTGGGCCCGAGTCATATCTTAAAAAAGGAGAGGGGATGTGAAAAGGACAAGGTAAAATGAAAACGGGATCTTATTTTAACCAAAAAGCGCAATGAAAAAAACAAAAAAAGCAAAGAAGCAAAAAAAACATACCAAACTATATAAAATAGAGAGTGAAAAAACCCTTCCCTCACCCCCCCCCTTTGCCGAAGCACCCCCCAAATGAGATCAAGAAAAACCCTAAATAAAAAAATTTGACAAAGGCATGAAAACTTTTACTCTTTGCAAACCTAAATTAGTGCCCTTTTAACTAGAGTAACCAAAAATAAATAGAAGGGCCCCCCAACAGAGTCAAAGGGAAAAATACCATCCCTCGTTTAAGAGAGGTTTAACCTTTTAATAAAAAATATATAAATTGGTCATTTAGAGGGGCAGGGTAAATCAAACTAAAAGCCATGCAGCCCCAGAAAATTGGCCCTTTGGGGGGGGGGCAAACCCGGGGTGGGAAAAAAAGAGATAAAAAAAGATGACATTAATATGTCGACGAACCCCCACAAAGAAAAGCTTTTGTTGTACCCTTCGGCCCCTACTAGCCGCTAGGGAAAACCACCAGCCAAACCCTTTGTTTAACACCTGCGTCCAAAAAGCCGGGTTTTTACGTTCTTGTTTTAAAGAAACTTTCCGCTATAGCCGGGGGCCTCCCAAACTGTGGGATGGGCCTCCGGGAAAGCATCCAAACCCCCAGGGGAGAGGGGCCGAATTCACGCCCGGGGAGGGGTGTATTTTGGGGTTTTCACCACTTCCCCAAAACTACCGCCCTTAGCCAAGCTGTTGGTGGGCCCAAATACGAGAAAATTTTCCCCCCTTTTGTAAAGAGGGGATGCTTCTCCCGTCTTTTCAGTATGGGCCCTTTCGGACGTGAAAGAAAAGCCCCTGTAAAAAATGGGGCGTGGGGGTTTTTCCTCCCGGGGGGCGGCTACGCAGAGGGCGGGGGAGCCCGGGCTAGCAAGGCTTCTCCTCTACCCAGCAGCTCCTGAAGTACTGGGCCCTGTAAACCCCTGGGGCCCTTTGGGCCCCCACCCCTCCGGGATTCCCATAGACCAATGTTTTTTTTTTCCCCCATTTCTTTCTTTCCATAAAACTTCGCCTTTTTATTTAAACGGAGGAATTTCCACCCGGGCCCCCCACCCAACCCAAAAAACCCCAGGGGTTGGCTAAATTGGGTGTGTGGCCCAAAACCCTGTAATCCGATAACCTTTAACCCCATGTTCCTCGAAACTAAATTCCTTAATATTCGAAAATTTTTTGTGTCCTTTTAAACCCCCCTTTCCCCCCGGACCAAATTGGGGAAGAACCCCAAATTTTTCCCAAAAGCTTTTTTAATACCCCTTCCCATTGGTTTTTTGCCGTCCTTTAAATTTTTGGAAACTCTGGGCCGGGGTTTTGGGAGAATTCAATTTTTTTTTTCCCCTTTTTTTTTGTTTTTTTTTTTTTTTTTTTCCTTTTTTTTTTTGAAATTGGGTTTTTTGGGTCCTTTCACGGTTTCCCAAAAAAGATCCCTTTTTCCCCAAAATTTTTCCTTTGGTCCCAATTGGAGCGTTTGGGTCGGGGGGGTACAAATTTTCCTTTTGGGCCCCCTTTTCCAACGCGCCATTTTTTTTTTTTTGGGGGGAACTATTTTTACGGAATTTAAAATTAAAAATTTTTTTTAATTTGGAAAAAAATTAAAAAAATTTTTTAAAATTAAAACCATATTGAAAAATATTATTATGGGTATCTTAAGGTAAAAAAATTTGCAATGTCCATTCGCTTTTGGGGATTTTTCTGGACTTACCCCCTCGCTATGCACTTTCGTCCCCGTAAATGTAATTCCCCATTGCGTCGAGCTTATTCTTATACTCTCGATAGATTTTTTAAGCTCGTCTTTAATCGTTGATATCTCTGACTGAGATTGGTAGAGAGACAGTCAATTTTTCCGAAAATGTCGGTTTTGAGGGTACCTATCACGGATTGCCAGCATCTCCACAGTCAGTGTTTCCGTGGGGCCGTCATTGGCAGCGTTCGGTGGCGGGGGGTGAGTCGGGAGAAGTTGCAGGCTTGTTGCGGCCTGCTCTTGCAGACTCTGTTTTGGCCGGTTTACGTCATTACGAATTTAAATTTATTAAACTTGAACCGAGTTGTTTATGGTCTCTTCAGACGCCTGCCAAACAGAAATGTATGCAATTTTGCAAAGTTAAATATATAAATTTGGTCACTAACTCAGGAGCGATAGGGATACGCGTGCTACATCCTTGGCTTCCAACAGCGCCATTATTCTGTATCTTAATGGTAACTATATTAACAGGTATAGTGGGATTATTCTGTATTTTAATGGTAACTATATTGACAGGTATAGTGGGATTATTCTGTATCTTAATGGTAACTATATTGACAAGGTATAGTGGGATTATTCTGTATCTTAATGGTAACTATATTGACAGATATAGTGGGATTATTCTGTATCTTAATGGTAACTATATTGACAGGTATAGTGGGATTATTCTGTATTTTAATGGTAACTATATTGACAGGTATAGTGGGATTATTCTGTATTTTAATGGTAACTATATTGACAGGTATAGTGGGATTATTCTGTATCTTAATGGTAACTATATTGACAGGTATAGTGGGATTATTCTGTATTTTAATGGTAACTATATTGACAGGTATAGTGGGATTATTCTGTATCTTAATGGTAACTATATTGACAGGTATAGTGGGATTATTCTCTATTTTAATGGTAACTATATTGACAGGTATAGTGGGATTATTCTGTATCATAATGGTAACTATATTGACAGGTATGGTGGGATTATTCTGTATTTTAATGGTAACTATATTGACAGGTATAGTGGGATTATTCTGTATCTTAATGGTAACTATATTGACAGGTATAGTGGGATTATTCTGTATTTTAATGGTAACTATATTGACAGGTATAGTGGGATTATTCTGTATCTTAATGGTAACTATATTAACAGGTATAGTGGGATTATTCTGTATTTTAATGGTAACTATATTGACAGGTATAGTGGGATTATTCTGTATCTTAATGGTAACTATATTGACAAGGTATAGTGGGATTATTCTGTATCTTAATGGTAACTATATTGACAGATATAGTGGGATTATTCTGTATCTTAATGGTAACTATATTGACAGATATAGTGGGATTATTCTGTATCTTAATGGTAACTATATTAACAGATATAGTGGGATTATTCTGTATCTTAATGGTAACTATATTGACAAGGTATAGTGGGATTATTCTGTATCTTAATGGTAACTATATTGACAGGTATAGTGGGATTATTCTGTATCATAATGGTAACTATATTGACAGATATAGTGGGATTATTCTGTATCTTAATGGTAACTATATTGACAGGTATAGTGGGATTATTCTGTATCTTAATGGTAACTATATTGACAGGTATAGTGGGATTATTCTGTATCTTAATGGTAACTATATTGACAGGTATAGTGGGATTATTCTGTATCATAATGGTAACTATATTGACAGATATAGTGGGATTATTCTGTATCTTAATGGTAACTATATTGACAAGGTATAGTGGGATTATTCTGTATCTTAATGGCAACTATATTGACAGGTATAGTGGGATTATTCTGTATTTTAATGGTAACTATATTGACAGGTATAGTGGGATTATTCTGTATCTTAATGGTAACTATATTGACAGGTATAGTGGGATTATTCTGTATCATAATGGTAACTATATTGACAGGTATAGTGGGATTATTCTGTATCTTAATGGTAACTATATTGATATAGTGGTATAGTGTAGGCATAGTAGGATTACACTTTACAACTGTTTCCCTTATCTGGTGCATTCTAAATGTGAGACCCATTAAGTTCAAAATAACCCCACTGAGATCTATAAAGTACAATGTTAAACTTACTCAATGCACACATGTACTAAACAAAAATATAAATGCAACATGTAAAGTGTTGGTCCCAGGTTTCATGAGCTGAAATAAAAGATCCCCGACATTTTCCAAATACACAAAAAGCTGATTTCTCTAAAATGTTGTGCACACATTTGTTTACATCCCTGTTAGTGAGCATTTCTCCTTTGCCAAGATAATCCATCCACCTGACAGGTGTGGCATATCAAGAAGCTGATGAAACAGCATGATCATTACACAGGTGCACCTTGTGTTGGGGACAATAAAAGGTCACTCTAAAATTTGCAGTTTTGCCACACAAAACAATGCCACAGATGCCTCAAGTTTTGAGGGAGCGTGCAATTGGCATGATGACTGCAGTAATGTTCACCAGAGCTGTTGCCAGAGAATTGATTGTTAATTTCTCTACCACATCCGGCTTCTTCACCTGCGGGATCGTCTGAGACCAGCCACCCAGACAGCTGATGAAACTATGGGTTTGCACAACCGAAGAATTTCTGCACAATCTGTCAGAAACCGCCTCAGGGAAGCTCATCTGCGTGTTCGTCGTCCTCACCAGGGAATCGACCTGACTGCAGTTCGGCGTCGTAACAGACTACAGTGGGAAAATGCTCACCTTCGATGGCCATTGCCACGATGGAGGAGTGTGCTCTTCACAGATGAATCCCGGTTTCAACTGTACCGGGCAGATGGCAGACAGCGTGTATGGAGTCGTGTGGGCGAGCAGTTTGCTGATGTCAACCTTGTGAACAGAGTGCCCCATGGTGGCGGTGGGGTTATGGTATGGGCAGGCATAAGCTACAGACAACGAAAACAAGTGCATTTTATCAATGGCAATTTGAATGCACAGAGACACCATGACGAGATCCTGAGGCCCATTTTTGTGCCATTCACCCTCCGCCATCACCTCATGTTTCAACATGATAATGCATGGCACCATGTCGCAAGGATCTGTCCACAATTCCTGGAAGCTGAAAATGTCCCAGTTCTTCAATGGCCTGCATACTCACCAGACATGTCACCCATTGAACATGTTTGGGATGCTCTGGATCGACGTGTACGACAGCGTGTTCCAGTTCCCACCAATATCCAGCAACATCGCACAGCCATTAAAGACGAGTGGGACAACATTCCACAGGCCACAATCAACAGCCAGATCAACTCTATGCAAAGGAGATGTGTCATGCTGCATGAGGCAAATGGTGGTCACACCAGATACTGACTGGTTTTCTGATCCACGCCCCTACCTTTTTTTTAAAGGTATCTGTAACCAGATGCATATCTGTATTCCCAGTCATGTGAAATCCATAGATTAAGGCCTAATTTATTTATTTTAATTGACTGATTTCCTCATATGAACTGGAACTAAAATCTTTGAAATTGTTGCCTGTTACGGTTCATATTTTTGTTCAGTGTTACAACTCTGTTATATACGTACAACTGTTGCTTTTTTACAATTTCCTTTCAGATCTTTGCCAAAAGAGTCATAATTCCAGACGGGTAAAATGCCCAGCAGCCTTGTCAAGAGGATCTCCACGTGGTTGAACTGGAGTATTTGTTTTCTTAGCATACTTTTTGTATCTCACGGTTTGTTTTTGTGTCGGAGCTGAACCCAGACTGGTTTTCTGAGAAGGAAGGAGAGGAGAGAACAATGCTAGAATATAATATACACATAGCTAGGGTGTTGACATGTCGGGAGTTCCTTAAAGGCAAGGAGAACACACACACACACACACACACACGCACGCACACGCACACGTATGAGCACGCACACGCACACGCACACACACACGCTCACACACGCACACACAGACACATGCGCACAGACACACACACACGCACACGCACGCACACGCACAAGCTCACACACGCACACGCACACACACACACACACACACACACGCTCACACACGCACACACACACACACGCACACACACGCACACACAGACACACGCACACAGACACACGCACACGCACACGCACACAGACACAGACACACACACACACACCCCTGATCCTTAAGTACCAGATATCAAAGATATTATTCCAACAGAACCTTACAGCCCTGTTTCATTTTGGATATCTGTCAGCTCAGGAGTTAAAATGGGGTTTCATTTAATTTCCCCCCAGCGTAAATTCTTATTTATGATCAAAACATTTTCTTTAATTTACATCCTAATATAAAAGGCACTTTCCGTGTAGGCCGTTTTCATTACAGAGGCAAAAAATGCAATATAATATGAAAATAAAGCACTTTTTTAATATTCAATCAAGGATTTCTTTTCACAGACAGACAATGAGCACAGGGGGTTTGGTTCACGGTGAGGTGGCTAAGGATGCGTTCCAAATGACACCCTATTTCCCTATATAGTGCACTACTTTTGACCAGAGCCCCCCTATGGACACTATATAGGTCAATAGGGTGCCATTTGGGATACAGGCAAGGAGGCTGGTAGAAGGTTTGCTTGGTGGCTTCTTGAAACCGTATGACAACAAAATAAAACATGTAAAATCTCACCACACATAATCCAGTAGATTGAGGAAAAGAACAGATTTGAATCGACTTGTGTGTAGAGTGGGATGGCATTTACATGTTTAACCTCCGTAATCTGCAGAACTGAAAATAATCTTACTGCTGAAGCTCTCTGAGAAAGAGACGTAGATCTGCGCGTTTTCTGTGTGTCTTTACAGTACAACGGGATCGTCGCTAATTTGTATTTAAACGATGTATAACTTTAGAATTGACTTGTGTAAATGTGTCACTTGATGTGTCAGTTTTTCCAAATGCAATCGAAGGGTATGAATATAACATCGTTATATCAATCAACACTGATCCTCATCCCTTTCCAATGATCCAGACGTCCTGGTGAACAAATATAGAATCTCTCCCGTTGTTTTCTTTTCCCCCACGCTCATAATCATAAAATAATATTTGTAAGTTTAAGGAGTAATTTCTCAGGCTTACATTAAAAAATAAAATAAAAATGCCATTTATCTATTTAAAGATTTTGTTATAAAGTTATAAAACATTTCATATTATCTACAATATATACAGCACATAGGGTCATTTTTTAAACGTTTTTAAAAATGAGGTTGTGTCACAAATGGCACCCTATTTCCGTTATAGTGCACTACTATGGGTTAAAAGTAGTGCACTAAATAGGGAATAGGGTGCTATTTGGGATGCAGGCTGTGTCTTTTGAGGATGAAAATCTACACTTCACAATTTCACATTGTTATAAACAGTTGCAATGAACAGTTTTGATGTGGAGTCTTTTGCCTTGAAGTCGTATGCGATGTCAACGTCATCAAATGTTGGAGATTTCCATAAGCTTTCTACCCACCTCCTGCGAGTCACCGTTCATCTTCAAAGGAATCTCAACCTCTAGTCTTTTCATTTGATGCTTCTTCAGTTTCTTGCAGCATATATAAGCAGTCAATGTGACGACAATGCTGAGTAGTCCTAGACAGGTGACTGACAGAGCTATGAGTACCGGCCGACAGGGGAACAACTCCTCTCTGCCAGGCCTCTCTGTCAGCTTCCCCACATACCACGGCTTCTCCTCGATCTGGATCTCGGCCTCCCTGGTGAGAAGACTCTGGATATAGCTCTCGTTAGAAACCGTCTCGTTGACGAAGAGGTTGACCAGGACCGTGGCGTGGAGCGGTTCAGGCTGACCACGGTCCGAGACTTTAACCAGCAGACTATAGAGACCGCGGTCGCTCAGTTCTCTCTTCAACGTGATATTCCCCGTGTCCGGGTCGATGTCGAACGATCCCGGCTCGCCACCTTTCCTCTTGACGATGCTGTAGGCGATAACAGCGTTCATCCCTGTGTCTTTATCCACGGCGTACACCTCCGTGATGGAGGTCCCTGGGAGGGTGCTAGGTAACACCAGCATGTAGGACTGGTTAGACTGGGGGAACAAGACCACGGGAGGGTTATCGTTCACGTCAAGGAGGAGGACAGTAACCATGGTGACGCAGGAGAGCGCAGGTTCCCCTCCGTCGACCGCCTCGATCCAGAGGTAGTACGTCCCCTGCTGCTCCCGGTCCAGAGGGGTCCGGGCCCTTAGAGCGCCGCGGCCCGTGTCGATCACAAAGACGTCGCTGCCGTTGAGGATGGAGAGCGCCACCCAGCCGTTCTCGCCCGCGTCTGCATCTGTCACCGAGAGAACACCGATCTCGCCAAACCCCGGGAAGTTCTCTGGCACGAAGAATGTGAAGTCTTTATTGATGAAGCGCGGGCTTGTTGGGTAAAAAAAATGAAATAAAATCAATCAATCAATCGAAAAAAACAATCAATCAATCAATTAAGTCAGCAGTTGTCACAAAGTGACAGCTCCTCCGTGTCTGGCCTGTCTCTTACCTGTTGTCATTGCGGTCCTGCACAGTGATAACCACAGTAGCTATAGACTCTCTCCTGGGGGTCCCTCGGTCCACCGCCCGAACCATGAACCTGCAGAGGTTACAGTTTAGAGTTTAGAAACTATACAATATTACAACAACAATTTGACAAAACATATTGCAGATTAAAAAAAAAAAAATGTAGTGAGAGTTTAGTTATGATACATTGTGTCATCCATACATCGGCCCCGCTTTAAATGACGTTCAGCTTATAAAGGCTTCATAAAACCTTCATAATGCCTGCCTAAGCACTACATACATGTGTTACAAAGCATCTATAATTGTATGTCATGCGTTATAAAGGGTACATAAGTGTGTTACAAAGCATCTATAACTGTATGTCATGCTTTATAAAGGGTTCATAAATGTGTTACAAAGCATCTATAATCGTATGTCATGCTTTATAAGGGTTCATAAATGTGTTACAAAGCATCTATAATCGTATGTCATGCTTTATAAATGGTTCATAAGTGTGTTACAAAGCATCTATAACCGTATGTCATGCGTTATAAAGGGTACATAAGTGTGTTATAACATGTTGTGCTGCAGGATGACACATGCTCTAAAGAGAAGTCATGTTAGTCACATTACAATGACCTTGATGACAGCCCCCAACGACCTTGATGACAGCCCCCAACGACCTTGATGACAGCCCCCAACGTAAGGAAATTAAAAGTGGCTTTCTTCTGAAACCAAGTTACATGTTCCTCAGTCAGTACACAAGCAGAACAATATAACAAGCCATACCATGGGGTGCTGGGCCCAGTCAGGTCTTTGACAACAATATAACAAGCCATACCATGGGGTACTGGGCCCAGTCATGTCTTTGACACAATATAACAAGCCATACCGTGGGGTACTGGGCCCAGTCATGTCTTTGACACAATATAACAAGCCATACCATGGGGTACTGGGCCCAGTCATGTCTTTGACACAATATAACAAGCCATACCGTGGGGTACTGGGCCCAGTCATGTCTTTGACACAATATAACAAGCCATACCGTGGGGTACTGGGCCCAGTCAGGTCTTTGACACATTCACCCTCTCTCCCGCTGAAAGATCAGCCACAAACCTTTGGTCATTCATAACACAAACATAAATATATCTCCCGAGTGGGGCAGTGGTCTAAGGCACTGTATCGCAGTGCTAGCTGTGCCACTAGAGATCCTGGTTCGAATCCAGGCTCTGTTGTAGCCGGCCACGACCGGGAGACCCATGGGGCGGTGCACAATTGGCCCAGGGGAGGGAATGGCCGGCAGGGATGTAGCTCAGTTGGTAGAGTGTGGGTTTGATTCCCACGCGGGGCCAGTATGTAAAAATAATGCTTGCACTCACTAACTGTAAGTTGCTCCGGATAAGAGTGTCTGCTAAATGACTAAAATGTAAATGTATGTTGGGCAAGGTTGTTATCTGACACATCACTGCTTTAATACTAATGGTGTTGTATGTTGACCTTCTATTAAGGCAAGTCGTCCAGGTCCTGAGGCAGCAAAGCATCCCCAAACCATCACACCACCACCATGCTTAACCTTTGGTATGATGTTCTTACTGTGGAATGCAGAGTTTGGAACCATGTCGTCCAAAAAGTTATACTTTTGAATCATCTGTCCATAGAACGTTCTTCCAAAAGTCTTGATGATCATCCAGGTGCTTTTTGGCAAACTTGAGTCAACTTTTTGGACGAGATGGGTCCCATTATGCCTGGCGAAAACCAAATACTGCATTCCACAGTAAGAACATCATACCAAAGGTCAAGCATGGTGGTGGTGGTGTGATGGTTTGGGGATGCTTTGCTGCCTCAGGACCTGGACGACTTGCCTTAATAGAAGGAACCATGAATTCTGCTCTGTATCAGAGAATTCTACAGGAGAATGTCAGACCATCCGTCTGTGAGCTGAAGCTGAAGCGCAGCTGGGTCATGCAGCAAGACAATGATCCAAAACACACAATCAAGTCTACATGAAAATTGCTAAAAAGCAACAAATTGAAAGTTTTGGAATGGCCTAGTCAAAGTCCAGACCTAATCCCAATTGAGATGTTGTGGCAGGACATGAAACGAGCAGTTCATGCTTGAAAACCCACACGTCACTGAGTTAAAGCAGTTCTGCATGGAAGAGTGGGCCAAAATTCCTCCACAGCGACGTGAGAGACTGATCAACAACTACAGGAAGCATTTGGTTGGAGTCATTGCAGCTAAAGGTGGCACAACCAGTTATTGAGTGTAAGGGGGCAATTAATTTTTCACACAGGGGAATTTGGTGTTGCGTAACTTTGTTTATGAAATAAATGAAATAAATATGTAATTGTTGTGTTATTTGTTCACTTATGTTCCCTTTATCAATAATGTGGTTGAAGA
>LR778274.1:19498705-19506205 GCA_902810595.1 Coregonus sp. 'balchen'
TGAATATTACAACGGGAGAGATTTTTATATTTGTTCACCAGGACGTCTGGATCATTGGAAAGGGATGAGGATCATGTTGATTGATATAACGATGTTATTTTCATACCCTTCGATTGCATTTGGAAAAACTGACACATCAAGTGACACATTTACACAAGTCAATTCTAAAGTTATACATCGTTTAAATACAAATTAGCGACGATCCCGTTGTACTGTAAAGACACACAGAAAACGCGCAGATCTATGTCTCTTTCTCAGAGAACTTCAGCAGTAAGATTATTTTCACTTCTGCAGATTATGGAGGTTAAACATGTAAATGCCATCCCACTCTACACACAAGTCGATTCAAATCTGTTCTTTTCCTCAATCTACTGGATTATGTGTGGTGAGATTTACATTTTTTATTTTGTTGTCATACGGTTTCAAGAAGCCACCAAGCAAACCCTCTACCAGCCTCCTTGCCTGTATCCCAAATGGCACCCTATTCCCTATATAGTGTCCATAGGGGGCTCTGGTCAAAAGTAGTGCACTATATAGGGAAATAGGGTTCCATTTGGAATGCAGCCTTAGCCACCTCCCAGTGAACCTGTCATTACCAAACCCCCTGTGCTCATTGGCTGTCTGTGAAAAGAAATCCATGATTGAATATTAAAAAAAGTGCTTTATTTTCATATTATATTGCATTTTTTGCCTCTGTGATGAAAACGGCCTACACGGAAAGTGCCTTTTATATTAGGATGTAAATTAAAGAAAATGTTTTGATCATAAATAAGAATTTAAGCTGGGGGGGAAATTAAATGAAACCCCATTTTAACTCCTGAGCTGACAGATATCCAAAATGAAACAGGCTGTAAGGTTCTGTTGTAATAATATCTTTGATATCTGGTACTTAAGGATCAAACGTCTCAAGATGGTACTGTGGCTATCTAGAAACCACTTTAGATATTGTTTTAATCCTCATCTGTTATCGTAGCCCGTATAGAGCAGAGACTGATAAGAGACTGATAAGAGACTACATATAGAGCAGAGACTGATAAGAGACTGATAAGAGACTATATATAGAGCAGAGACTGATAAGAGACTGATAAGAGACTACATATAGAGCAGAGACTGATAAGAGACTGATAAGAGACTACATATAGAGCAGAGACTGATAAGAGACTGATAAGAGACTACATATAGAGCAGAGACTGATAAGAGACTGATAAGAGACTACATATAGAGCAGAGACTGATAAGAGACTGATAAGAGACTACATATAGAGCAGAGACTGATAAGAGACTGATAAGAGACTACATATAGAGCAGAGACTGAAAAGAGACTACATATAGAGCAGAGACTGATAAGAGACTACATATAGAGCAGAGACTGATAAGAGACTACATATAGAGCAGAGACTGATAAGAGACTGATAAGAGACTACATATAGAGCAGAGACTGATAAGAGACTGATAAGAGACTACATATAGAGCAGAGACTGAAAAGAGACTACATATAGAGCAGAGACTGATAAGAGACTACATATAGAGCAGAGACTGATAAGAGACTACATATAGAGCAGAGACTGATAAGAGACTACATATAGAGCAGAGACTGATAAGAGACTGATAAGAGACTACATATAGAGCAGAGACTGAAAAGAGACTACATATAGAGCAGAGACTGATAAGAGACTGATAAGAGACTACATATAGAGCAGAGACTGATAAGAGACTGATAAGAGACTACATATAGAGCAGAGACTGATAAGAGACTGATAAGAGACTACATATAGAGCAGAAACTGATAAGAGACTATATATAGAGCAGAGACTGATAAGAGACTACATATAGAGCAGAGACTGATAAGAGACTGATAAGAGACTACATATAGAGCAGAGACTGATAAGAGACTATATATAGAGCAGAGACTGATAAGAGACTACATATAGAGCAGAGACTGATAAGAGACTGATAAGAGACTACATATAGAGCAGAGACTGAAAAGAGACTACATATAGAGCAGAGACTGATAAGAGACTGATAAGAGACTACATATAGAGCAGAGACTGAAAAGAGACTGATAAGAGACTGATAAGAGACTACATATAGAGCAGAGACTGATAAGAGACTACATATAGAGCAGAGACTGATAAGAGACTACATATAGAGCAGAGACTGATAAGAGACTGATAAGAGACTACATATAGAGCAGAGACTGAAAAGAGACTACATATAGAGCAGAGACTGATAAGAGACTACATATAGAGCAGAGACTGATAAGAGACTGATAAGAGACTACATATAGAGCAGAGACTGAAAAGAGACTACATATAGAGCAGAGACTGATAAGAGACTACATATAGAGCAGAGACTGATAAGAGACTGATAAGAGACTACATATAGAGCAGAGACTGATAAGAGACTGATAAGAGACTACATATAGAGCAGAGACTGATAGGAGACTGATAAGAGACTACATATAGAGCAGAGACTGATAAGAGACTGATAAGAGACTACATATAGAGCAGAGACTGATAAGAGACTGATAAGAGACTACATATAGAGCAGAGACTGATAAGAGACTGATAAGAGACTACATATAGAGCAGAGACTGAAAAGAGACTACATATAGAGCAGAGACTGATAAGAGACTACATATAGAGCAGAGACTGAAAAGAGACTACATATAGAGCAGAGACTGATAAGAGACTGATAAGAGACTACATATAGAGCAGAGACTGAAAAGAGACTACATATAGAGCAGAGACTGATAAGAGACTGATAAGAGACTACATATAGAGCAGAGACTGATAAGAGACTACATATAGAGCAGAGACTGATAAGAGACTGATAAGAGACTACATATAGAGCAGAGACTGAAAAGAGACTGATAAGAGACTACATATAGAGCAGAGACTGATAAGAGACTGATAAGAGACTACATATAGAGCAGAGACTGATAAGAGACTACATATAGAGCAGAGACTGAAAAGAGACTGATAAGAGACTACATATAGAGCAGAGACTGATAAGAGACTACATATAGAGCAGAGACTGAAAAGAGACTGATAAGAGACTACATATAGAGCAGAGACTGATAAGAGACTGAAAAGAGACTACATATGAGCAGAGACTGATAAGAGACTGATAAGAGACTACATATAGAGCAGAGACTGATAAGAGACTGATAAGAGACTACATATAGAGCAGAGACTGAAAAGAGACTGATAAGAGACTACATATAGAGCAGTGACTGATAAGAGACTGATAAGAGACTACATATAGAGCAGAGACTGATAAGAGACTGATAAGAGACTACATATAGAGCAGAGACTGAAAAGAGACTGATAAGAGACTATATAGAGCAGAGACTGATAAGAGACTGATAAGAGACTACATATAGAGCATAGACTGATAAGAGACTACATATAGAGGCAGAGACTGAAAAGAGACTGATAAGAGACTACATATAGAGCATAGACTGATAAGAGACTGATAAGAGACTACATATAGAGCAGAGACTGAAAAGAGACTACATATAGAGCAGAGACTGATAAGAGACTGATAAGAGACTACATATAGAGCAGAGACTGAAAAGAGACTACATATAGAGCAGAGACTGATAAGAGACTGATAAGAGACTACATATAGAGCAGAGACTGATAAGAACTACATATAGAGCAGACTGAAAGAGACTGATAAGAGACTACATATAGAGCAGAGACTGATAAGAGACTAAAAAATATAGAGCATAGACTGATAAGAGACTGATAAGAGACTACATATAGAGCAAGACTGATAGAGACTGATAAGAGACTACTATATAGCAAGACTGATAAGACTGATAAGAACTACATATAGAGCAGAGACTGATAAGAGACTACATATAGAGCAGAGACTGATAAACTGATAGAGACTACATATAGGCAAGACTGAGAGACTGATAAGAGACTACATATAGAGCAGAGACTGATAAAGACTGATAAGAGACTACATATAGAGCAGAGACTGATAAGAGACTGATATATAGAGCAGAGACTGATAAGAACTAATATAGAGCTACATAAAAGAGACTGATAAGAGACTAATATAGAGCAGAGACTGAAAGAGACTACATATAGAGCAGCGGAGACTGAAGAGACTGATAGAACACATATAGAGCAGAGACTGAAAGAGACTACATATAGAGCAGAGACTGATAAGAGACTGATAAGAGACTGATAAGAGAACATGATAGAGACAGAGACTGATAAGAGATCATTAGAGCAGAGACTGAAAGAGACACTATAGAATAGATGATAAGAGACTAAGACTAATGAGAGAGACTGATAAGATACTGATAAGAGACTACATATAGAGCAAGACTGATAAGAGACTAATATAGAGCAGAGACTGATAAGAGACTACATATAGAGCAAATGATAGAAGCTATAGTACTAGAGCAGAGACTGATAAGAGACTACATATAGAGCAGAGACTGAAGACTGATAAGAGACTAATATAGAGCAGAGACTGATAAGAGACTACATATAGAGCAGAGACTGATAAGAGACTATATAGAAGACTAATAGACTAGACTGAAAGACTACATATAGAGCAGAGACTGATAAGAAGAACTGATAAGAGACTACATATAGAGCAGAGACTGAAAAGAGACTACATATAGACAAGACTGAAAGAGACTGATAAGAGACTACATATAGAGCAGAGACTGAAAAGAGACTAATATATAGCAAGACTGATAAGACTGATAAGAGACTACATATAGAGCAGAGACTGATAAGAGACTATATATAGAGCAGAGACTGATAAGAGACTACATATAGAGCAGAGACTGATAAGAGACTATATATAGAGCAGAGACTGATAAGAGACTACATTGAGCAGGACTGATAAGAGACATATATAGAGCAGAGACTGATAATAGACTGATAAGAGACTACATATAGAGCAGAGACTGATAAGAGACTATATCTAGACAGAGACTGATAAGAGACTACATATAGAGCAGAGACTGATAAGAGACTACATATAGAGCAGAGACTGAAAAGAGACTGATAAGAGACTACTATAGAGCAGAGACTGATAAGAGACTACATATAGAGCAGAGCTGAAAAGAGACTGATAAGAGACTACATATAGAGCAGAGACTGATAGAGACTGATAAGAGACTACATATAGAGCAGAGACTGATAGAGACTGATAAGAAGACTACATATAGAGCAGAGACTGATAAGAGACTACTATTAGAGCAGAGACTGATAAGAGACTACATATAGAGCAAGAGACTGATAAGAGACTGATAAAGAGACTACATATAGAGCAGAGAACTGATAAGAGACTGTATAAGAAGACTACATATAGAGCAGAGACTGATAAGAGACTGATAAGAGACTACATATAGAGGCAGAGACTGATACAGAGACTACATATAAGCAGAGACTGATAAGAGACTGAAAAGAGACTACATATAGAGCAGAGACTGATAAGAGACACTATAAGCAAGACTATAGAGACTCATATAAGCAGAGACTGATAGAGGCTGATAAGAGACTACATATAAGAGACTGATAAGAGACTACATATAGAGCAGAGACTGATAAGAGACTGATAAGAGACTACATATAGAGCAGAGACTGATAAGAGACTACATATAGAGCAGAGACTGAAAAGAGACTGATAAGAGACTATATATAGAGCAGATAGAGACTGCATATAGAGGTGTGTGTGTGTGTGTGTGTGTGTGTGTGTGTGTGTGTGTGTGTGTGTGTGTGTGTGTGTGTGTGTGTGTGTGTGTGTGTGTGTGTGTGTGTGTGTGTGTGTTCTCCTTGCCTTTAAGGAACTCCCGACATGTCAACACCCTAGCTATGTGTATATTATATTCCTTCTCAGAAAACCAGTCTGGGTTCGGCTCCGGCACAAAAACAAACCATGAGAAAAAAAGTATGCTAAGAAAACAAATACTCCAGTTCAACCACATGGAGATCATCTTTACAAGGCTGCTGGGCATTTTACCCGTCTGGAATTATGACTCTGTTGGCAAAGATCTGAAAGTAAATTGTAAAAAAGCAACAGTACGTGTATAACAGAGTTGTAACACTGAACAAAAATATGAACCGTAACAGGCAACAATTTCAAAGATTTTAGTTCCAGTTCATATGAGGAAATCAGTCAATTAAAATAAATAAATTAGGCCTTAATCTATGGATTTCACATGACTGGGAATACAGATATGCATCTGGTCACAGATACCTAAAAAAAAAGGTAGGGGCGTGGATCAGAAAACCAGTCAGTATCTGGTGTGACCACGATTTGCCTCATGCAGCATGACACATCTCCTTTGCATAGAGTTGATCTGGGTGTTGATTGTGGCCTGTGGAATGTTGTCCCACTCCTCTTCAATGGCTGTGCGATGTTGCTGGATATTGGTGGGAACTGGAACATGCTGTCGTACACGTCGATCCAGAGCATCCCAAACATGCTCAATGGGTGACATGTCTGGTGAGTATGCAGGCCATTGAAGAACTGGGACATTTTCAGCTTCCAGGAATTGTGTACAGATCCTTGCGACATGGTGCCATGCATTATCATGTTGAAACATGAGGTGATGGCGGAGGGTGAACGGCACAAAAATGGGCCTCAGGATCTCGTCACGGTGTCTCTGTGCATTCAAATTGCCATTGATAAAATGCACTTGTTTTCGTTGTCTGTAGCTTATGCCTGCCCATACCATAACCCCACCACCACCATGGGGCACTCTGTTCACAAGGTTGACATCAGCAAACTGCTCGCCCACACGACTCCATACACGCTGTCTGCCATCTGCCTTGTACAGTTGAAACCGGGATTCATCTGTGAAGAGCACACTCCTCCCTCGTGGCAATGGCCATCGAAGGTGAGCATTTTCCCACTGTAGTCTGTTACGACGCCGAACTGCAGTCAGGTCGATTCCCTGGTGAGGACGACAAACACGCAGATGAGCTTCCCTGAGGCGGTTTCTGACAGATTGTGCAGAAATTCTTCGGTTGTGCAAACCCATAGTTTCATCAGTTGTCTGGGTGGCTGGTCGCAGACGATCCCGCAGGTGAAGAAGCCGGATGTGGAGGTCTTGGGCTGGCGTGGTTACACGTGGTCTGCGATTGTGATGCCGGTTGGATGTACTGCCAAATTCTCTGAAACGACGTTGGAGGCGGCTTATGGTAGAGAAATTAACAATCAATTCTCTGGCAACAGCTCTGGTGAACATTACTGCAGTCATCATGCCAATTGCACGCTCCCTCAAAACTTGAGGCATCTGTGGCGTTGTTTTGTGTGGCAAAACTGCACATTTTAGAGTGCCCTTTTATTGTCCCCAACACAAGGTGTACCTGTGTAATGATCATGCTGTCTTGGTCAATTCGTAATATATCACATTAATTGTAATTCGTAACATATCATACGAAATGGATGATGGACATCCACAAATTAATACATAACATACCCACTGGCATATCACACACCCCCACAGCCCACGAGCTTT
>LR778274.1:19511205-19528109 GCA_902810595.1 Coregonus sp. 'balchen'
GATACACACTGTAGAGGATACACACTGATACACACTGTAGAGGATACACACTGTAGAGGATACACACTGTAGAGGATACACACTGTAGAGGATACACACTGATACACACTGTACAGGATACACACTTGAAGATGTGTGAAACAGGACAAATATAAGCACCCCCTATTTGACCTGTTTGACCTTGGCCCTGTGCTACCCTCTGAACCTAACCCTAACCTAACCCTAATCTAACCCTAACCTAACCCTAACCTAACCCTAATCTAACCCTAACCTTACCCTAACCTAACCCTAATCTAACCCTAACCTAACCCTAATCTAACCCTAACCTAACCCTAACCTAACCCTAATCTAACCCTAATCTAACCCTAATCTAACCCTAACCTAACCCTAACTTAACACTCACCTAACCAACTGAGCCTAAAGGGGTAATGAATCTGACCCTAAGCCCTATTGTGGAAGTGTCCTCTCTCTCTCTCTCAAACACGAGCAGGGGATTACCCACGCTGCACTAGGCAATGGACAGGAGATAGACCGCGTCCCAAATGACACCTTATTATCTTCATAGTCCACGGGACCTACAGGGCTCTGGTCCAAAGGAGTGCACTAAAGGGTGCAATTTGGGACACAGACAGAGACAGGAGACGGTGTCAAAGCTATCAGTGTTCAGTTTAGAGAGCATGATATGTTACTGATGTGTCCTCTCTCTTTCAGTCAGACCAGGGCTCAATCCCAACACCCTTCCCCACCCCTCCGTGTTGTACGATCCCACGTACCGCATCGAGTCGGAGGGGTGTTCCAATTCAACTTTGAGGGAGGCTAAGCGCCTTTTCAGCCCTCTTCGTATCGAGTGGTTCCCAAATCTCCCATGAAGCTCTGAGACCCAAGACTCTAAAGTTTAGGAGAGATGGCTGACAAAAATACTAGGATGGAAGCAAGTGTAAGTTATTATAATGTCATAATGAGTTATTATAATGTCACAATGAATAATGCACAAAAAGTGAAGTTAAGAGGAATATGTTGGTAAATGCAGAGACAAACAATTATGCTTTTGTTGTCGTGGTTAATTTACGAAAATCGCTATTTTTCTGAATTGTAATTTGTGTTGTTTAATGTTTCAGGGACTCCTGAGCAAACCAGGCTGCCATTGGGATTGAGCCCATGTTTCAAACCAGGCTGCCATTGGGATTGAGCCCATGTTTCAAACCAGGCTGCCATTGGGATTGAGCCCATGTTTCAAACCAGGCTGCCATTGGGATTGAGCCCATGTTTCAAACCAGGCTGCCATTGGGATTGAGCCCATGTTTCAAACCAGGCTGCCATTGGGATTGAGCCCATGTTTCAAACCAGGCTGCCATTGGGATTGAGCCCATGTTTCAAACCAGGCTGCCATTGGGATTGAGCCCATGTTTCAAACCAGGCTGCCATTGGGATTGAGCCCATGTTTCAAACCAGGCTGCCATTGGGATTGAGCCCATGTTTCAAACCAGGCTGCCATTGGGATTGAGCCCATGTTTCAAACCAGGCTGCCCATGTTTCAGGGCATATGTTTGTACAGTCATCCCTATCTCCTATCTCCTATCCCCTATATCCTATCCCCTATCTCCTGTCCCATGTCTCCTATCCCCTATCCCCTATCTCCTATCTCCTGTCCCGTGTCTCCTATCCCCTATATCCTATCCCCTAACTCCTGTCCTGTGTTTCCTATCTCCTATCTCCTAGCCGACTATCAGGACTGTCCTGAGATCCGAGAGCCAGCCCCGAGACGCCAGCCCCTGAGGCCAGCCCCGAGGGCCGAGGCCGAGGCCGAGCCCACGAGGCGAGCGCAAGCCCGAGGCAGAGGCCCGAGACGCCGAGCCCGAGCCGAGCCCGAGAGACGAGCCCGAGGAAGAGCGCCGAGCCAGAGCGCACGAGGCGAGTCGAGAGCCAGAACGAGCCCTATGCGAGACGAGAAGAACACCAACGAGAGACGAGAGATAGAGCACCCGATCTCCTATCCCATACCCGATCCCTAGATACGATCCGAATAGAGCACATATGCGCAGCAGGGAACAATTACTATACAAGAGCCAGAGAGATAGACGGAGAAGACAGAGATCCAAGACAGAGCGCATAGATGGCGTAGGCTATAGATCTAGGACTATCTATATCTCTCTTCTCTGCTCTCTCTATCTCCCATCTCTCTCTCTCTCTCCTCTCTTCTCTCTCTCTATTCTCTCTTCTTCTCCCTTTTCCCTCTCTCTGCTGGAAAGTCAGTCGTTCTGAAATTACATTAAATGATTAATGTTGTAGACAGCTAGTAATTACTATCCGTCATGACCCGATCCCATTTCCAGATTGGCTGTATTGTAACGCCTATGCCTTGAATTCAGACAGATGCAGGCACAAAGAGAGGGTTGGTCTCAGGTTCCCCGGCCGGCCCAGTGAATGGACCTGACTACTGTTTCCTGGTTATGATACCAAATACCCCTCCATTCAGCCCTCCTTTCGCGATCTATCGCTCTCGTCTCCTCTCTACCTCCTATCTACTACTTCTCCTCTCCTTCGATCTCTCTCTCTTTCCTCTTCAATAATGCAGTTCAATATTATTCTCCGGCTAAAAATCTCTGTCTTTGATCTAACAGGGTCTTTCAGAGCTGTGATGCAAGAGAATATAATCCAATCCAGCATCTTTTCATCCCCCCAGTGGATTAGGTTACTCATTTGATTGAGAACCACCACGACGCAAGAGGAGATACTAATAGACAGGAGAACGAGAGAGTAGACGAAGCGAGGAGAGAGGAGAGGATAGAGCGAAGAGCTAGCTAGACAAGAGGACTGAGCAGATAGTTCGAGGACGCTCTACGTCTCTGTAGATCGATACTCGTCTATCATCTCTCTCATCTCTTCTCTCTCTATCTCTCTCTATCTCTCTCTCTCTCTCTCTCGCTCTCTCTCTCTCTCTCTCTCTCTCTCTCTCCCTCCCTCCCTCCATCCCTCCATCCATCCATCCATCCATCCATCCATCCATCTGGATCTCATGTTTAGAAAGAAGACAACGGAATCATGGGAGATTTGTCTGTCTCTCTCTCTCTCTCTCTCTCTCTGTAACATTAACGTAACCATTTGTGCTGATGGCAATAGCTGTCTCTAACAGAACTTCATGTATCTTAAAACGATCAATGATCAATAATAACCCTGAATGTTGTCCTTTATAACTCAACATACTGTAACACAGAAGCCAACCCTCAACATAGAAAGGAGCACACAACTCCGTTTAGACTTCTTTGATGTTTCTTAGTTCACCACTGCTACATCTATACACTATGTAGGGAAAAGGGTGCCATTTGGGACACAATCCTAAGGATCAATAACTGATATACGTCATTTATCAGGCTGCATTTCTCTTGTGTTAAGCAACTTCTTTATTTTTTATTTTTATCTTGAGTGTATTTAGTTCAGCACTGCTACAGTACAGTTTATCTGCTAAATGTTGGATGTGAGCCTCCCTCCCTCCCTCCCTCCCTCCCTCCCTCCAGACCAGAGCAGAGCCTCATAAACTGTTGGATTGTAAAACCTCCCTCCAGACCAGAGCAGAGCCTCAGAAACTATTGGATTGTAAAACCTCCCTCCAGACCAGAGCAGAGCCTCAGAAACTGTTGGATTGTCAACCTCCCTCCAGACCAGAGCAGAGCCTCAGAAACGGTTGGATGTGACATTTTGAAGAAAGGTCTTAAGACGTACCTTTTCAGTAGAGCTTTTACTCAGGGTGCTTTTAGTTGTCCCAGACATTTCATCTACTTTATTTATTTATCTCTTTATATATTTTATTTTTATTTTATTCAAATCCCGCTGCGTTAGTCTCTCATATCATCTATTATTTCACCATTGTTTAATTTGTATTTATTTTACTGTTTTAATTTATCTCTCTTATGTCTATGCATAGAAACGTTTCGTTTTGATCGTTCTCACATTTTAGCATTTTATTTGTTAAGCACCTTAAAATCCATTTGTTGTAAGTCATGTGCTGTATAAATCAAAGTTTGATTTGATCCCTGTAGCTTCAAAGATCTGCTGCTAAGTGTCTGTACAGAGCCACAGTGCTACTGTACCCCTTTAGGCCATCAACATCCCCACAATCCCCTCTCTCTCTCTAGCCACAAGGCCAGCTTGACCCACTTCTGTTTTTACAAGGCATTGTTCATCTGCAGCTTGTCTGTCTGGATGCATCTGGTCTTCTTGACAGGGAGGCCATTGTTAGCTATTCAGAGTACAAAGCAGCGGATATCTTTTTGACATATCTGTGCTATATCTGTGTTCGATCACGCGAGAGGAGCTGAACCATAGAAAGATACATATCTCAAAGGAGTGTACACTGTTAAATGATAGGGTTAGCATAAGGACACATTATTTTCAGCACTGATCCTGATTCGTGAAAATAATTTGTGACGCTAATCCATCTATTTACGTTCTCTATGTAATGTCATGAGAGACAACTAGTTACTACACCATCACCGTCCGCTACAACCAGCTAGCTATGGAGAGACTACTAGTTACTACACCATCACCGTCCTCTCCAACCAGCTAGATATGGAGAGACTACTAGTTACTACACCATCACCGTCCTCTCCAACCAGCTAGCTATGGAGAGACTACTAGTTACTACACCATCACCGTCCTCTACAACCAGCTAGCTATGGAGAGACTACTAGTTACTACACCATCACCGTCCGCTACAACCAGCTAGCTATGGAGAGACTACTAGTTACTACACCATCACCGTCCTCTCCAACCAGCTAGCTATGGAGAGACTACTAGTTACTACACCATCACCGTCCTCTCCAACCAGCTAGCTATGGAGAGACTACTAGTTACTACACCATCACCGTCCGCTACAACCAGCTAGCTATGGAGAGACTACTAGTTACTAAACCATCACCGTCCGCTACAACCAGCTAGCTATGGAGAGACTACTAGTTACTACACCATTACCGTCCGCTACAACCAGCTAGCTATGGAGAGACTACTAGTTACTACACCATCACCGTCCTCTCCAACCAGCTAGCTATGGAGAGACTACTAGTTACTACACCATCACTGTCCTCTACAACCAGCTAGCTATGGAGAGACTACTAGTTACTACACCATCACCGTCTGTTACAACCAGCTAGCTATGGAGAGACTACTAGTTACTACACCATCACCGTCCTCTACAACCAGCTAGCTATGGAGAGACTACTAGTTACTACACCATCACCGTCCTCTCCAACCAGCTAGCTATGGAGAGACTACTAGTTACTACACCATCACCATCCGCTACAACCAGCTAGCTATGGAGAGATTACTAGTTACTACACCATCACCGTCCTCTACAACCAGCTAGCTATGGAGAGACTACTAGTTACTACACCATCACCGTCCTCTACAACCAGCTAGCTATGGAGAGACTACTAGTTACTACACCATCACCGTCCGCTACAACCAGCTAGCTATGGAGAGATTACTAGTTACTACACCATCACCGTCCTCTACAACCAGCTAGCTATGGAGAGACTACTAGTTACTACACCATCACCGTCCGCTGCAACCAGCTAGCTATGGAGAGACTACTAGTTACTACACCATCACCGTCCTCTACAACCAGCTAGCTATGGAGAGACTACTAGTTACTACACCATCACCGTCCTCTACAACCAGCTAGCTATGGAGAGACTACTAGTTACTACACCATCACCGTCCTCTACAACCAGCTAGCTATGGAGAGACTACTAGTTACTCCACCATCACCGTCCTCTCCAACCAGCTAGCTATGGAGAGACTACTAGTTACTCCACCATCACCATCCTCTCCAACCAGCTAGCTATGGAGAGACTACTAGTTACTACACCATCACCGTCCGCTACAACCAGCTAGCTATGGAGAGACTACTAGTTACTACACCATCACCGTCCGCTACAACCAGCTAGCTATGGAGAGACTACTAGTTACTACACCATCACCGTCCGCTACAACCAGCTAGCTATGGAGAGACTACTAGTTACTACACCATCACCGTCCGCTACAACCAGCTAGCTATGGAGAGACTACTAGTTACTACACCATCACCGTCCGCTACAACCAGCTAGCTATGGAGAGACTACTAGTTACTACACCATCACCGTCCGCTCCAACCAGCTAGCTATGGAGAGACTACTAGTTACTACACCATCACCGTCCGCTACAACCAGCTAGCTATGGAGAGACTACTAGTTACTACACCATCACCGTCCTCTACAACCAGCTAGCTATGGAGAGACTACTAGTTACTACACCATCACCGTCCTCTCCAACCAGCTAGCTATGGAGAGACTACTAGTTACTACACCATCACCGTCCTCTCCAACCAGCTAGCTATGGAGAGACTACTAGTTACTACACCATCACCGTCCTCTCCAACCAGCTAGCTATGGAGAGACTACTAGTTACTACACCATCACCGTCCTCTACAACCAGCTAGCTATTGAGAGACTACTAGTTACTACACCATCACCGTCCTCTCCGACCAGCTAGCTATGGAGAGACTACTAGTTACTACACCATCACCGTCCGCTACAACCAGCTAGCTATGGAGAGACTACTAGTTACTACACCATCACCACCGTCCTCTACAACCAGCTAGCTATGGAGAGACTACTAGTTACTACACCATCACCGTCCGCTACAACCAGCTAGCTATGGAGAGACTACTAGTTACTACACCATCACCGTCTGTTACAACCAGCTAGCTATGGAGAGACTACTAGTTACTACACCATCACCGTCCTCTACAACCAGCTAGCTATGGAGAGACTACTAGTTACTACACCATCACCGTCCTCTCCAACCAGCTAGCTATGGAGAGACTACTATTTACTACACCATCACCATCCGCTACAACCAGCTAGCTATGGAGAGAATACTAGTTACTACACCATCACCGTCCTCTACAACCAGCTAGCTATGGAGAGACTACTAGTTACTACACCATCACCGTCCGCTACAACCAGCTAGCTATGGAGAGATTACTAGTTACTACACCATCACCGTCCTCTACAACCAGCTAGCTATGGAGAGACTACTAGTTACTACACCATCACCGTCCGCTGCAACCAGCTAGCTATGGAGAGACTACTAGTTACTACACCATCACCGTCCTCTACAACCAGCTAGCTATGGAGAGACTACTAGTTACTACACCATCACCGTCCTCTACAACCAGCTAGCTATGGAGAGACTACTAGTTACTACACCATCACCGTCCTCTACAACCAGCTAGCTATGGAGAGACTACTAGTTACTCCACCATCACCGTCCTCTCCAACCAGCTAGCTATGGAGAGACTACTAGTTACTCCACCATCACCATCCGCTACAACCAGCTAGCTATGGAGAGACTGCTAGTTACTACACCATCACCGTCCTCTCCAACCAGCTAGCTATGGAGAGACTACTAGTTACTACACCATCACCGTCCTCTCCAACCAGCTAGCTATGGAGAGACTACTAGTTACTACACCATCACCGTCCTCTCCAACCAGCTAGCTATGGAGAGACTACTAGTTACTACACCATCACCGTCCGCTACAACCAGCTAGCTATGGAGAGACTACTAGTTACTAAACCATCACCGTCCGCTACAACCAGCTAGCTATGGAGAGACTACTAGTTACTACACCATTACCGTCCGCTACAACCAGCTAGCTATGGAGAGACTACTAGTTACTACACCATCACCGTCCTCTCCAACCAGCTAGCTATGGAGAGACTACTAGTTACTACACCATCACCGTCCGCTACAACCAGCTAGCTATGGAGAGACTACTAGTTACTACACCATCACCGTCCTCTCCAACCAGCTAGCTATGGAGAGACTACTAGTTACTACACCATCACCGTCCTCTCCAACCAGCTAGCTATGGAGAGACTAATAGTTACTACACCATCACCGTCCTCTCCAACCAGCTAGCTATGGAGAGACTACTAGTTACTACACCATCACCGTCCTCTACAACCAGCTAGCTATGGAGAACTTAGAGGTGGTGTCTAGGGGCCATGTTACCTGACCAGGACAAAACTCCTGGACCTATAGTAATGTCCCATCTCCTTGACCTATAGTAACGTCCCATCTCCTGGACCTATAGTAACGTCCCATCTCCTGGACCTATAGTAACGTCCCATCTCCTGGACCTATAGTAATGTCCCATCTCCTGGACCTATAGTAACGTCCCATCTCCTGGACCTATAGTAACGTCCCATCTCCTGGACCTATAGTAACGTCCCATCTCCTGGACCTATAGTAACGTCCCATCTCCTGGACCTATAGTAACGTCCCATCTCCTGGACCTATAGTAACGTCCCATCTCCTGGACCTATAGTAACGTCCCATCTCCTAACGTCCAGTCCATCTCCTGGACCCTATATAGTAACGTCCCCATCTCCCTGGACCTATAGTAACGTCCCATCTCCTGGACCTATAGTAAGTCCCATTCCTGGACCTATAGTAACGTCCATCTCCTGGACCTATGAGTAACGTCCCATATCCTGGACCGATAGTAATGTCCCATCTCCTGGACCTATAGTAACGTCCCATCTCCTGGACCTATAGTAACGTCCCCACATTTCTCCTGGACCTATAGTAACGTCCCATCTCCTGGACCTATAGTAATGTCCCATCTCCTGGACCTATAGTAATGTCCCATCTCCTGGACCTATAGTAACGTCCCATCTCCTGGAACTATAGTAACGTCCCATCTGTGATAATGACAGGGTCCGGTTCTCTCTAGCTTTAGGTTTTTCTTCAGTTTGATTTACTGTTTAATGTAGTGTTGGACCAAATAAATGTCCTCCCCAAGGGACAATACAGTTGGATAGAGTAAACTTCTCCCGCTGCCTCAGAATGAGTAGTCAACCTTCTGGGTGTTTACGAGGTAGATCTTTAGAATATAATACAATACAATACAACTTTATTAATCCCAAAGGGATTGACAGGGTGCTTCAAACAAGACAAACACACTGACAGTTAAAAAAATTCATATAAACACTTTATACACCTGAGACTGAAACCAAGACTCTGGCTTCATCCCAAATGGCACACTGTTCCCTACATAGTGCACTACCTTTGACCAGAGCCCTATGGGGAATAGGGTGTCATTTGGGATGCTCCCCAAACTCTGTGATCCTGCTGGATTTATCTTACACAGAACACTGAGTTGTAGCTGTGATGTCATACAGGATCCAGAACACTGTGTTGTAGCTGTGATGTCATACAGGATCCAGAACACTGTGTTGTAGCTGTGATGTCATACAGGAGCCAGAACACTGTGTTGTAGCTGTGATGTCATACAGGAGCCAGAACACTGTGTTGTAGCTGTGATGTCATACAGGATCCAGAACAATGGTTGGTTAGTGGGTCTAGAAGAGTGTGAGTGTGACTGTCGTACTGATCAGTGGTTGTGTTAGAGATCAGAAACTGTCCGTTGTCAGCTGTGTGTCATGGATCCAGTGGGTTTGTACAGGTGAACGTTTGAGCCTGTGTGTTACGAGCCAGGATAGTGTGGGTTTAATAGAGGCCAGAAACTGTTGTAGCGTGTCGTTACGATCAGTGTGTTGTAGTGTGTGTCAGTAAGGAGCGAACTTTGAGTGTGTATGTCTAGGGTCCAGTGGTGAGCTTATGTCATAGATCAGCGAGTGTAGTGTGATTCTTTGCCCGAGCCATACATGTGTTAGTGTGTGGGTTAGATAGAGGTGGAACTTGATCAACGGTCGTACTGATTAGTGTTAGTGGGGTTTAGATAGAGGTGGAACTTGCCCGTGTCGTTACTGATTAGTGTTTAGTGGGGTTTAGATAGAGGTGGAACTTTGCCCCGTGTCGTTACTGATTAGTGGTTAGTGGGGTTTAGATAGAGGTGGAACTTTGCCCCGTGTCGTTACTGATTAGTGTTAGTGGGGTTTAGATAGAGGTGGAACTTTGCCCCGTGTCGTTACTGATTAGTGGTTAGTGGGGTTTAGATAGAGGTGGAACTTTGCCCCGTGTCGTTACTGATTAGTGGTTAGTGGGGTTTAGATAGAGGTTACTTCATTATGGTTCTTAAAGGAAAGTTGTGTGGGGTCAACTAGTTGGACAGATTAATAATGAGCTTTTTAACTCTAATAGCCATTATTAAAACTACTCCTCAACGTCACAGTGACCACGGGAGCACGACAAGACAACACTAACAAATCTAGGGCTAAAGATAAACTGTCCCCACACACACACCGCACCGTGGAGAAAGGGCTTGGGAGGCTGCTTGACCTGACACAATGGAGTGACAAAGAAGAGAGGGGGAGGAGTTTGACTGAAATAAGAGAGGGAGAGGGGAGGGTGTTTGACTGAAATAGGAGAGGGGGTGTTTGAATGGGGCCTTGGGTGATTTTCAAAGAGGGGTGTCATGGGGGGGTAAATTGAGTGATTTACTAAGGGGTGTAAGGGGTAGATGGGTTGAAGAGACCAGACCAGAGACCAGAGAAAGCCTGCTAGCTCATTAATACTCTGTGGCTCAACTACAGCATGATCAGCCTGATGGGAATATTAACATCTGGTGGTTCAGAAGGAGCTGGAAAGAACCAGCCTCCACCTTCCTCCCTCCTCCCCTCCCCCTTCTCTCTCTTCCTCCTCCCGCTTCTCTCTCCTCCTCCTCCCTCTCCCTTCTTGTTCACTTCCACTCTATCCAGTTAGGTCTTTAACCCTGCCTTCCACTCTATCCAGTTAGGTCTTTAACCCTGCCTTCCACTCTATCCAGTTAGGTCTTTAACCCTGCCTTCCGCTCTATCCAGTTAGGTCTTTAACCCTGCCTTCCGCTCTATCCAGTTAGGTCTTTAACCCTGCCTTCCACTCTATCCAGTTAGGTCTTTAACCCTGCCTTCCACTCTATCCAGTTAGGTCTTAACCCTGCCTTCCACTCTATCCAGTTAGGTCTTTAACCCTGCCTTCCACTCTATCCAGTTAGGTCTTTAACCCTGCCTTCCACTCTATCCAGTTAGGTCTTTAACCCTGCCTTCCACTCTATCCAGTTAGGTCTTTAACCCTGCCTTCCACTCTATCCAGTTAGGTCTTTAACCCTGCCTTCCACTCTATCCAGTTAGGTCTTTAACCCTGCCTTCCACTCTATCCAGTTAGGTCTTTAACCCTGCCTTCCACTCTATCCAGTTAGGTCTTTAACCCTGCCTTCCACTCTATCCAGTTAGGTCTTTAACCCTGCCTTCCACTCTATCCAGTTAGGTCTTTAACCCTGCCTTCCACTCTATCCAGTTAGGTCTTTAACCCTGCCTTCCACTCTATCCAGTTAGGTCTTTAACCCTGCCTTCCACTCTATCCAGTTAGGTCTTTAACCCTGCCTTCCACTCTATCCAGTTAGGTCTTTAACCCTGCCTTCCACTCTATCCAGTTAGGTCTTTAACCCTGCCTTCCACTCTATCCAGTTAGGTCTTTAACCCTGCCTTCCACTCTATCCAGTTAGGTCTTTAACCCTGCCTTCCACTCCAGGCCCTGCATTAGACCGGCGTCCTGACTAGGGGGTGTTACTGGCACATCAAGTTGCCTCATAGCACGCTACAGAAACAGGAGATAGCCTCCTGCCCTATGGGCCATTCTGGCTGGGACAAGGAGATAGCCTCCTGCCCTATGGGCCATTCTGGTTGGGACAAGGAGATAGACTCCTGCCCTATGGGCCATTCTGGCTGGGACAAGGAGATAGACTCCTGCCCTATGGGCCATTCTGTTGGGACAAAGCTACTTTCCCCCTCCGGTTCCACTTTGATACAGAACAGAGGTCCAGAGACAGTTAGATAGACTCAATGATCATTTCCTAATTTCTCTCCTTCCTCTCTGATGCAATGAGTCTGTATGCAGCAGATGTACAGATGATTGAATTAAGAAGCCTGCGGAGAGATGAGATGGTTGGTTTTTTTATACATTTATTCTGTTCGTTTTTTTTTTTAATCGGGGGGCATTTCGATGTCATTTGTCCCCTAAAGGATAGTTCTGTCATCCTTTTGTTGTCTCATTTCCGCGAAGACTTTTGCCTCCTGCAGTGACTTCTCTGTTACAATCAGCCAGCCAAGGGCCAAGTGTTAATTGTTTATGGTTTTAGAGTATTTTGAGAATATGCCACAAACAGAGATCATACTGAGATACCCAGTGATTCACAGTATGTGTCATACCCAAATAACCAGAAAGATGCACAGTAATACAATACAATACACAAATACACAATGTCCCTACAATACAATACACAAATACACAATGTCCCTACAATACAATACACAAATACACAATGTCCCTACAATACAAAACACAAATACACAATGTCCCTACAATACAAAACACAAATACACAATGTCCCTACAATACAATACACAAATACACAATGTCCCTACAATACAAAACACAAATACACAATGTCCCTACAATACAAAACACAAATACACAATGTCCCTACAATACAAAACACAAATACACAATGTCCCTACAATACAAAACACAAATACACAATGTCCCTACAATACAAAACACAAATACACAATGTCCCTACAAAATAAAACACAAATACACAATGTCCCTACAATACAAAACACAAATACACAATGTCCCTACAATACAAACACAAATACACAATGTCCCTACAATACAAACACAAATACACAATGTCCCTACAAACAAAACACAAATACACAATGTCCCTACAATACAAAACACAAATACACAATGTCCCTACAATACAAAACACAAATACACAATGTCCCTACAATACAAAACACAAATACACAATGTCCCTACAATACAAAACACAAATACACAATGTCCCTACAAAACAAAACACAAATACACAATGTCCCTACAAAACCAAACACAAATACACAATGTCCCTACAATACAAAACACAAATACACAATGTCCCATACAATACAATACACAAATCCACACTCTGTCCCTACAAAACAAAACCACAAATACACAATGTCCTAACCTACAGTGACACAAAACCACGACATACACCAATGGTCCCTACAAAACAAAAATCACAACTTTACACAAGTTGTCCCTACAATACAAAACACAAATAACACAATGTCCCTAACATACAAAAACTCAAATACACAATGTCCCATACCAAAACAAAACACAAATACACAAGTCCATACAAAACAAAACCACAAATACAATGGTCCCTACAATACAAACACAAATACACAATGTCCCTTACAAAACAAAACAACAAATACACAATGTCCCTACAATACAATACACAAATAACCACATGGTCCTACAATACAAAACCACCAAATACACAAATCGGTCCCTACCAATAACAGCAAACAAACACACAAACACAAGGAGACAGATAACATTGCCAGTCCAAGCTTAACCCTTTGGCCCTCTTTGAATTTGTTTTCAAAAATGTATTTGTTGTTGGAACCCCCTCAGTTGTATGAAAATAGAGCTGGGGGGGGGGGTAGATCGTAGTTATAGTGGGATTATGGTGATCACCATCTGTCACTGCAACCTCATGCTTTCATTTAAGATTCAATTATTCAAGATAAAGACAAGTCTACTTTTTATCATAGAATTTTGAATTCCTAGAGCGGAAATCTCCATGTAAGTCAATGGGGCGAGTCTGAGTTTTTTTTCTTTCTTCCCCTGTTCTATGAATTGAGTCAATGACTTTCATCATCCTCCTCCATGACGTCTATTTGATCCAGAGGCTGATGACTGAAATCATGTCAGATGCCATGGAAACGGGCTATACATATGGAGACTCAAGTGGGCGGCTGCTGAGAGCTGTGTGATTATAGAGTTGGATGATTGAGGAGGTTGAACAATATGATACCTAATTTGGATAGACGTGTGCAGCAGGTGGGCCTGTCCGGACCTTTAATACAAAAGCCGGAATGAAAACCCGGGCCGACTGGAGTCTGTGGTACTCAACAGGGATCTGAGTGGAACACAAAGAAAGGCTAGGAGAACATTACATTTTACATTTATTACATTTTAGTCATTTAGCAGACGCTCTTATCCAGAGCCGACTTACAGTTAGTGAGTGCATACATTCTTTTGTATTTTTCATACTGGCCCCCCCCGTGGGAATCGAACCCACAACCCTGGCGTTGCAAAACGCCATGCTCTACCAACTGAGCTACATCCCTCTGCCGGCCATTCCCTCCCCTACCCTGGACAACGCTGGGCCAATTGTGCGCCGCCCCATGGGGTCTCCCGGTCGCGGCCGGCTACGACAGAGCCTGGATCCGAACCACTCGGGAGGTTACAGAGAACAGAGACCAAAGGTTTTCTTTCCTCTCAAAGACAAATAACATTTGAAATCAATTCTGCTGCTGTCAAAGTGATAGTGCTCTGAAATGAACGGAAGTCTCACCTCTGTTGTTATCATCACGGAGCCTTCATCCAATGGAAAACATCAGGGGATTGAGAACACTCAACACTTTCGCCCTCAGCGTTTTCTACTTTCTTGAGTCTTTATTCGAGACTGGAACGTTGGTATAATATCCAGGCCGAGTCCCAAACGGCATCCTGTTCCCTACAAAAGCTTTTGACCAAGAGGCGCTGGTAAAAACGTACTGCGCCATGTAGGGTACAGGGTGCCATTTGGGGACGCAACCCAGTAAATCTGTGGAGCATCAAGATCACCAGTCAGTGAGCCAGCTGGAGTTTCCTTTCATTCTAGTAAAGAGTCCCATGTTGACATGTGGGTGTATACAGTGAGGGAAAAAAAGTATTTGATCCCCTGCTGATTTTGTACGTTTGCCCACTGACAAAGAAATGATCAGTCTATAAGTTTAATGGTAGGTTTATTTGAACAGTGAGAGACAGAATAACAACAAAAAAATCCAGAAAAACGCATGTCAAAAATGTTATAAATTGATTTGCATTTTAATGAGGGAAATAAGTATTTGACCCCCTCTCAATCAGAAAGATTTCTGGCTCCCAGGTGTCTTTTATACAGGTAACGAGCTGAGATTAGGAGCACACTCTTAAAGGGAGTGCTCCTAATCTCAGCTTGTTACCTGTATAAAAGACACCTGTCCACAGAAGCAATCAATCAATCAGATTCCAAACTCTCCACCATGGCCAAGACCAAAGAGCTCTCCAAGGATGTCAGGGACAAGATTGTAGACCTACACAAGGCAGGAATGAGCTACAAGACCATCGCCAAGCAGCTTGGTGAGAAGGTGACAACAGTTGGTGCAATTATTCGCAAATAGAAGAAACACAAAAGAACTGTCAATCTCCCTCGACCTGGGGCTCCATGCAAGATCTCACCTCGTGGAGTTGCAATGATCATGAGAACGGTGAGGAATCAGCCCAGAACTACACGGGAGGATCTTGTCAATGATCTCAAGGCAGCTGGGACCATAGTCACCAAGAAAACAATTGGTAACACACTACGCCGTGAAGGACTGAAATCCTGCAGCGCCTTGAAAGCACATATACAGGGCCATCTGAAGTTTGCCAATGAACATCTGAATGATTCAGAGGAGAACTGGGTGAAAGTGTTGTGGTTAGATGAGACCAAAATCGAGCTCTTTGGCATCAACTCAACTCGCCGTGTTTGGAGGAGGAGGAATGCTGCCTATGACCCCAAGAACACCTTCCTCACCGTCAAACATGGAGGTGGAAACATTATGCTTTGGGGGTGTATTTCTGCTAAGGGGATAGGACAACTTCACCGCATCAAAGGGACGATGGACGGGGCCATGTACCGTCAAATCTTGGGTGAGAACCTCCTTCCCTCAGCCAGGCCATTGAAAATGGGTTGCGGATGGGTATTCCAGCATGACAATGACCCAAAACACACGGCCAAGGCAACAAAGGAGTGGCTCAAGAAGAAGCATATTAAGGTCCTGGAGTGGCCTAGCCAGTCTCCAGACCTTAATCCCATAGAAAATCTGTGGAGGGAGCTGAAGGTTCGAGTTGCCAAAACGTCAGCCTCGAAACCTTAATGACTTGGAGAAGATCTGCAAAGAGGAGTGGAACAAAATCCCTCCTGAGATGTGTGCAAAGCCTGGTAGCCAACTACAAGAAACGTCTGACCTCTGTGATTGCCAACAAGGGTTTTGCCACCAAGTACTAAGTCATGTTTTGCAGAGGGGTCAAATACTTATTTCCCTCATTAAAATGCAAATCAATTTATAACATTTTTGACATGCGTTTTTCTGGATTTTTGTTGTTGTTATTCTGTCTCTCACTGTTCAAATAAACCTAACCATTAAAATTATAGACTGATCATGTCTTTTTCAGTGGGCAAACGTACAAAATCAGCAGGGGATCAAATACTTTTTTCCCCTCACTGTAGCACTTATACCAGGGTCAGGGTTCTGGCCAATTAGAACTACTATTAACAACAGGAGAAAAATGGAAAGGTTTTAAACAGAGAGAAGCCTTATATAGTGAGACAGAGAGCTCTGGAGTCAGATTGAGATGTCAGTGTGTTTTAAACAGAGAGAAGCCTTATATAGTGAGACAGAGAGCTCTGGAGTCAGATTGAGATGTCAGTGTGTTTTAAACAGAGAGAAGCCTTATATAGTGAGACAGAGAGCTCTGGAGTCAGATTGAGATGTCAGTGTGTTTTAAACAGAGAAAAGCCTTATATAGTGAGACAGAGAGCTCTGGAGTCTGAGTTGTCAGTGTGTTTTTAAACAGAGAAAAGCCTTATATAGTGAGACAGAGAGCTCTGGAGTCAGATTGAGTTGTCAGTGTGTTTTTAACAGAGAAAAGCCTATAATTGAGACAGAGAGGCCTGGTCAGATTGGGTGTCAGTGTTGTGCAGGGGGCCCTTGTTAATTCAGCCACTGGTGCTAACAGGGCCCCTCTCTGGGCCCGTGGCTTCTCCCCAACTGGCACCTTTTTCCCCCCTTTCC
>LR778274.1:19533209-19636884 GCA_902810595.1 Coregonus sp. 'balchen'
GCTTAGCTAGTGCTTAGCTAGTGATTAGCTAGTGCTTAGCTAGTGATTAGCTAGTGATTAGCTAGTGCTTAGCTAGTGGTTAGCTAGTGATTAGCTAGTGATTAGCTAGTGCTTAGCTAGTGATTAGCTAGTGATTAGCTAGTGCTTAGCTAGTGATTAGCTAGTGATTAGCTAGTGCTTAGCTAGTGATAGCTAGTGATTAGCTAGTGCTTAGCATAGTGGTTAGCTAGTGATTAGCTAGTGCTTAGCTAGTGATTAGCTAGTGTTAGCTAGTGGTTAGCTAGTGGTTAGCTAGTGATTAGCTAGTGGTTAGCTAGTGCTTAGCTAGTGATTAGCTAGTGATTAGCTAGTGCTTAGCTAGTGGTTAGCTAGTGATTAGCTAGTGTTAGCTAGTGCTTAGCTAGTGCTTAGCTAGTGCTTAGCTAGTGATTAGCTAGTGATTAGCTAGTGATTAGCTAGTGATTAGCTAGTGCTTAGCTAGTGCTTAGCTAGTGCTTAGCTAGTGCTTAGCTAGTGATTAGCTAGTGCTTAGCTAGTGATTAGCTAGTGCTTAGCTAGTGATTAGCTAGTGATTAGCTAGTGCTTAGCTAGTGATTAGCTAGTGATTAGCTAGTGATTAGCTAGTGCTTAGCTAGTGATTAGCTAGTGCTTAGCTAGTGCTTAGCTAGTGATTAGCTAGTGCTTAGCTAGTGATTAGCTAGTGATTAGCTAGTGGTTAGCTAGTGATTAGCTAGTGCTTAGCTAGTGATTAGCTAGTGATTAGCTAGTGATTAGCTAGTGATTAGCTAGTGCTATTAGTGTGTGTCCCAAATGGTACCATATTCCTTTTTATAGGGTAGCACCGCCGTCACTCGGTCGGCAGTCATCATAAACAATAGCCATTTTTTAATTTACTTTTGTTTTCCCCAAAATGATTTGTTTTTGTTGGATCTAAGATGTAATATGAATAAAATGCCAATGAAATAAATTGTTAATATACTGTAATATTCTGGCTACATGATGTATCTGATGTTATTATACCCCCATTTCAGGGAGATTTTATTGCCCAATAAGTGTAATACCGTTGGCCCAATCACAACAGTCCATCCTCATGGAACAGAATATTACAGGAAATGAGAGACATGGTGCAGTACCTACTATTGTCCACCAGAGCGGTTCACTCAGAGAACAGAATAAAAATTTCATGTTTGCAGATCTGAAGGGTCTGGATAGGTATCAGCAGTGTAGTGGTCAGGATCATTTCTAGGATTTGAAGACATTGGAGGCTTGGCCCAAAGCCAGTAGTGGGGTCAGGAGGCATCCTCCCCCAGAAGATCCTGACCTGTCCGATGAGCCAAACTGATTAATGAATCCCACAGTACCCAAATACCCTCTCTCTCTCTCTCTCTCCGTCCTCACTCACTCACTCACCACCACTCAACTCACCACCACCACCACCACGTCATCACCACTCACGCACTGCACCACGCAGCACGCACTCATAAGCACGACAACTACACACACACACACACACACACACCACACACACACACCACACACACACAAACACACACACACACACAAACACACACACACACCAACACACACACACACACACACACACACACACACACACACACACACACACACACACACACACACACACACACACTGTGCAGTAATTAGGATCCATAGAGCAGCTGTAAGTGATACAGTCTGCTATGGCTCACTAGTTAGCATCTAAATTTGAAATAGTTTTGAATGTATTGCAGTTGATTGGTGACAATGACATGAACATACATTCCAGCATGACATTCAAGCAAGTATTCTAATATATTTGCACCCAAAGGAACGTGATGCATAGATTAACATAAGCAATATATTTAGACTAAGCTTTGTCTGGGCTTGATAGCCAGCTAGTTGCAGGCTAACTAGTCGGAGCACTGCATCATGGGAGACAAACAGCACCCTGGGAATCGTAGTATGCGAATCTTCATAATGACAATGAGGAATCGTGCAGCGTGACTAACAAAAATGACAAACCTAAAAATGTGTAGCAAATCTTACAATAGTGCGTATATACTAACAGCATAATAACTGGGTATAAAGTGGCGGAATTGTCCTTTAACATCCTTTGGGCCTGTGTCTGGGTCACCTATATAATCATCTTCCCTACCAGTTGGGCCTGTGTCTGGGTCACCTATATAATCATCTTCCCTACCAGTTGGGCCTGTGTCTGGGTCACCTATATAAACATCTTCCCTACCAGTTGGGCCTGTGTCTGGGTCACCTATATAATCATCTTCCCTACCAGTTGGGCCTGTGTCTGGGTCACCTATATAATCATCTTCCCTACCAGTTGGGCCTGTGTCTGGGTCACCTATATAATCATCTTCCCTACCAGTTGGGCCTGTGTCTGGGTCACCTATATAATCATCTTCCCTACCAGTTGGGCCTGTGTCTGGGTCACCTATATAATCATCTTCCCTACCAGTTGGGCCTGTGTCTGGGTCACCTATATAATCATCTTCCCTCCCAGTTGGGCCTGTGTCTGGGTCACCTATATAATCATCTTCCCTACCAGTTGGGCCTGTGTCTGGGTCACCTATATAATCATCTTCCCTACCAGTTGGGCCTGTGTCTGGGTCACCTATATAATCATCTTCCCTACCAGTTGGGCCTGTGTCTGGGTCACCTATATAATCATCTTCCCTACCAGTTGGGCCTGTGTCTGGGTCACCTATATAATCATCTTCCCTACCAGTTGGGCCTGTGTCTGGGTCACCTATATAATCATCTTCCCTACCAGTTGGGCCTGTGTCTGGGTCACCTATATAATCATCTTCCTACCAGTTGGGCTTGTGTCTGGGTCACCTATATAATCATCTTCCCTACCAGTTGGGCCTGTGTCTGGGTCACCTATATAATCATCTTCCCTACCAGTTGGGCCTGTGTCTGGGTCACCTATATAATCATCTTCCCTACCAGTTGGGCCTGTGTCTGGGTCACCTATATAATCATCTTCCCTACCAGTTGGGCCTGTGTCTGGGTCACCTATATAATCATCTTCCCTACCAGTTGGGCCTGTGTCTGGGTCACCTATATAATCATCTTCCCTACCAGTTGGGCCTGTGTCTGGGTCACCTATATAATCATCTTCCCTACCAGTTGGGCCTGTGTCTGGGTCACCTATATAATCATCTTCCCTACCAGTTGCCTCTGGCTGCTGCTGTTCTAAGTTCTCCACTGGCCTGCTGTTCTCATCTGCCCTCCTCCTTGGTCCATCTGAAAGGTAGCAAGGTAGAGGTGCAACATGTCATTAGTTCGTTTTAAACTTACTGTATACTGACATGACCAGAGCAACTCTTCTGTAAAGACAAATTCAAGTCTACGCATAACAGCACAACACAACTCCAAACACGACAGACCAGAAGCTACAGTGCATTCGGAAAGTATTCCGAACCCTTGACCTTTTCCACATTTTGTTACGTTACAGCAATCTACCCCATACTGACGAAGCGAAAACAGGTTATTAGACATTTTTTTTTATGTATAAAAAAACCAAAAAATAAAATACCTTATTTACATTAGTATTCAGACCCTTTGCTATGAGACTCGAAGTTGAGCTCAGGTGCATCCTGTTTCCATTGATCATCCTTGAGATGTTTCTACAACTTGATTAAAGTCCACCTGTGGTAAATTCAATTGATTGGACATGATTTGGAAAGGCACACGCCTGTCTATATAAGGTCCCACAGTTGACAGTGCATGTCAGAGCAAAAACCAAGCCATGAGGTCGAAGCAATTGTCCTTAGAGCTCCGAGACAGGATTGTGTCGAGGCACAGACCTGGGGAAGGATACCAAAAAATAACCCTGTAAAAGTTCCTCTGTGGAGATGGGAGAACCTTCCAGAAGGACAACCATCTCTGCAGCACTCCACCAATCAGGCCTTTATGGTAGAGTGGCCAGACGGAAGCCACTCCTCAGTAAAAGGCACATGACAGCCCGCTTGGAGTTTGCCAAAAGGCACCTAAAGGACTCTCAGACCATGAGAAACAAGATTCTCTGGTCTGATGAAACCAAGATTGAACTCTTTGGCCTGAATTCCAAGCGTCACGTCTGGGGGAAACCTGGCACCATCCCAACGGTGAAGCATGGTGGTGGCAGCATCATGCTGTGGGGATGTTTTTCAGCGGCAGGGACTGGGAAACTAGTCAGGATCGAGGCAAAGATGAACGGAGCAAAGTACTGAGAGATCCTTGATGAAAGCCTGCTCCAGAGAGCTCAGGACCTCAGACTGGGGTGAAGGTTCACCTTCCAACAGGACAACAACCCTAAGCACACAGCCAAGACAACGCAGGAGTGGCTTCGGGACAAGTCTCTGAATGTCCTTGAGTGGCCCAGCCAGAGCCCGGACTTGATCCAAATTGAACATCTCTGGAGAGACCTGAAAATAGCTGTGCAGCGACGCTCCCCATCTAACCTGACAGAGCTTGAGAGGATCTGCAGAGAAGAATGGGAGAAACTCCCCAAATACAGGTGTGCCAAGCTTGTAGTGTCATACCCAAGAAGTCTCAAGGCTGTAATCGCTGCCAAAGGTGCTTCAACAAAGTACTGAGTAAAGGGTCTGAATACTTATGTAAATGTGATATTTCCGTTTTAGTTTTTTAATAAATTAGCAAAAAATTCTACAAACCTGTTTGGCTTTGTCATAATGGGGTGTTGTGTGTAGATTGATGAGGAACAAAATCAATTTAATCAATTTTAGAATAAGGCTGTAACGTATCAAAATGTGGAAAAAGTCAAGGGGTCTGAATACTTTCTGAAGGCCCCTAGGCTATTTTAATGTTTAGACATGAATAAGTTATAAGACGTCTATGATTCATTCAGTTCTACCAGCTAATGTGATCTTTTTAGAGGACATAAGAGGACACATCACTTAAAGGTCCAATGCAGCAGTTATCTCAATATCAAATCATTTCTGGGTAACAATGAAGTACCTTCCTGTGATGAAGTACCTTCCTGTGATGAAGTACCTTCCTGTGATGGCTTACAATTAAAATGGTCAAAAAGAAACTAAAATGTCTTCTTAGCAAAGAGCAATTTCTCAAGGAAGAATTGTGATAGGACTGTCTGGGAGTGGTCTGAGTAGGGAGGGGAAACTGAAAACTAGCTGTTATTGGCAGAGAGGTTTGGAACTCTCCTACGTATTGGCCTATTAACACCAGGCAACTCCATCCCACCAAAACATGCTGACATTTCAAACAGCTCTTACACTAAAAGGGCATTATCATAATTTTCACAATTTCACAGTATTATTCCAACCTCATAGTGAGGGAATATATTTAAAGCACAGGGAAATCACGTTTTTGACTGCACTGACCCTTTAAGAGCCTATGTATCTTCAATGTTTTGTTCACCTGCAATCTAACCACAAAACTGGGCATATTTTCTCTTTCTGGCTGCCCTCCCCCTATGTTCAAGTTTGTTTATTTGTCATATACAGTTGAAGTCTGAAGTTTACATACACATTAGCCAAATACATTTAAACTTCACAATTCCTGACATTTAATCCTAGTAAAAATGCCCTGTCAGTTAGGATCACCACTTTATTTTAAGAATGTGAAATGTCAGAATAATAGTAGAGAGAATTATTTATTTCAGCTTGTATGTACTTTCATCACATTCCCAGTGGGTCAGAAGTTTATATACACTCAATTAGTATTTGGTAGCATTGCCTTTAAATTGTTTAACTTGGGTCAAACATTTCCGGCAGCCTTCCACAAGCTTCCCACAATAAGTTGGGTGAATTTTGGCCCATTCCTCCTGACAGAACTGGTGTAACTGAGTCAGGTTTGTAGGCCTCCTTGCTCGCACACGCTTTTTCAGTTCTGCCCACACATTTTCTATAGGATTGAGGTCAGGGCTTTGTGATGGCCACTCCAATACCTTGACTTTGTTGTCCTAAAGCCATTTTGCCACAACTTTGGAAGTATGCTTGGGGTCATTGTCCATTTGGAAGACCCATTTGCGACCAAGCTTTAACTTCCTGACTGATGTCTTGAGATGTTGCTTCAATATATCCACATAATTTTCCTTCCTCATGATGCCATCTATTTTGTGAAGTGCACCAGTCCCTCCTGCAGCAAAGCACCCCCACAGCATGATGCTGCCACCCCCATGCTTCACGGTTGGGATGGTGTTCTTCGGCTTGCAAGCCTTCCCCTTTTTCCTCCAAACATAACGATGGTCATTATGGCCAAACTGTTCTATTTTTGTTTCATCAGACCAGAGAACATTTCTCCAAAAATTACGATCTTTGTCCCCATGTGCAATTGCAAACCGTAGTCTGGCTTTTTTATAGCGGTTTTGGAGCAGTGGCTTCTTCTTTGCTGAGCAGCCTTTCAGGTTATGTCGATATAGGACTTGTTTTACTGTCGATATAGATAATTTTTTACCTGTTTCCTCCAGCATCTTCACAAGGTCTTTTGCTGCTGTTCTGGGATTGATTTGCACTTTTCGCACCAAAGTACGTTCATCTCTAGGAGACAGAACGCGTATCTCCTTCCTGAGCGGTATGCCGGCTGCGTGGTCCCATGGTGTTTATACCTGCGTACTATTGTTTGTACAGATGAACGTGGCACCTTCAGGCGTTTGGAAATTACTCCCAAGGATGAACCAGACATGTGGAGGTCTACAATTTTTTTTCTGATGTCTTGGCTGATTTCTTTTGATTTTCCCATGATGTCAAGCAAAGAGGTACTGAGTTTGAAGGTAGGCCTTGAAATACATCCACAGGTATACCTCTAAATGACTCAAATGATGTCAGTTAGCCTATCAGAAGCTATTTTTGGAACCAAGGACTGATCACCCCAATCCACAAAAGTGGAGACAAATTTGACCCCGCTAACTACCGTGGGATATGCGTCAACAGCAACATTGGGAAAGTCCTCTGCATTATCATTAACAGCAGACTCGTACATTTCCTCAGTGAAAACAATGGACTGAGCCAATGTCAAATTGGCTTTTTACCAAATTACCATACGACAGACCACGTATTCACCCTGCACACCCTAATTGACAAAGAAAAAAAACAAGGCAAAGTCTTCTCATGCTTTGTTGATTTCAAAAAAGCTTTTGCCTCAATTTGGAATGAGGGTCTGCTATACAAATTGATGGAAAGTGGTGTTGGGGGAAAAACATACAACATTACAAAATATATGTACACAAACAACAAGTGTGCGGTTAAAATTGGCAAAAAACTAACCGATTTCTTTCCACAGGGCTGGGGGGTGAGACAGGGATGCAGCTTAAGCCCCACCCTCTTCAACATATAGGACTGCCTGTTCCATGATCTCGCCATCACGGTTGACAACTCCGTTGTGTCCTCCTCCCAGAGTGCGAAGAGCCTTGGCGTGACCCTGGACAACACCCTGTCGTTCTCCGCTAACATCAAGGCGGTGACCCGATCCTGTAGGTTCATGCTCTACAACATTCGGGGAGAATACGACCCTGCCTTACACAGGAAGTGGCACAGGTCCTAATCCAGGCACTTGTCATCTCCCGTCTGGATTACTGCAACTCGCTGTTGGCTGGGCTCCCTGCCTGTGCCATTAAACCCCTACAACTCATCCAGAATGCCGCAGCCCGTCTGGTGTTCGACCTTCCCAAGTTCTCTCACGTCACCCCGCTCCTCCGCACACTCCACTGGCTTCCAGTTGAAGCTCGCATCTGCTACAAGACCTTGGTGCTTGCCTACAGAGCTGTGAGGGGAACGGCACCTCCGTACCTTCAGGCTCTGATCAGTCCCTACACCCAAACGAGGGCATTGCGTTCATCCACCTCTGGCCTGCTGGCTCCCCTACCTCTGCGGAAGCATAGTTCCCGCTCAGCCCAGTCAAAACTGTTCGCTGCTCTGGCACCCCAATGGTGGAACAAGCTCCCTCACGACGCCAGGACAGCGGAGTCACTCACCACCTTCCGGAGACATTTGAAACCCCACCTCTTTAAGGAATACCTGGGATAGGATAAAGTAATCCTTCTACCCCCCCTTACCCCAACCCACCACCCCCCCCCAAAAAAAAAAAAGATTGTAAAGTGGTTATCCCACTGGCTATAAGGTGAATGCACCTATTTGTAAGTCGCTCTGGTGTGGGCACTAGAACAGTCTGCAGCAACCGGCCTCATCCTCCTCGAATCTGAAGTCAAATGTCTACTGTTTTCTGATGATCTGGTGCTTCTGTCCCCAACCAAGGAGGGCCTACAGCAGCACCTAGATCTTCTGCACAGATTCTGTCAGACCTGGGTCCTGACAGTAAATCTCAGTAAGACAAAAATAATGGTGTTCCAAAAAAGGTGCAGTTGCCAGGACCACAAATACAAATTCCATCTAGACACCATTGCCCTAGAGCACACAAAAAACTATACATACCTCGGCCTAAATATCAACACCACAGGTAACTTCCACAAAGCTGTGAACGATCTGAGAGACAAGGCAAGAAGGGCCTTCTATGCCATCAAAAGGAACATAACATTTGACATACCAATTAGGATCTGGCTAAAAATACTTGAATCAGTTATAGGACCCATTGCCCTTTATGGTTGTGAGGTCTGGGGTCCGCTCACCAACCAAGAATTCACAAAATGGGACAAACACCAAAAATATCCTCTGTGTTCAACGTAAAACACCAAATAATGCATGCAGATCAGAATTAGGCCGATACCCGCTAATTATCAAAATCCAGAAAAGAGCCATTAAATTCTACAACCACCTAAAAGGAAGCGATTCCCAAACCTTCCATAACAAAGCCATCACCTACAGAGAGATGAACCTGGAGAAGAGTCCCCTAAGCAAGCTGGTCCTGGGGCTCTGTTCACAAACACAAACACAAACAGACCCCACAGAGCCCCAGGACAGCAACACAATTAGACCCAACCAAATCATGAGAAAACAAAAAGAGAATTACTTGACACATTGGAAAGAATCAACAAAAAAACAGAGCAAACTAGAATGTCATTTGGCCCTAAACAGAGAGTACACAGTGGCAGAATACCTGACCACTGTGACTGACCCAAATTTAAGGAAAGCTTTGACTATGTACAGACTCAGTGAGCATAGCCTTGCTATTGAGAAAGGCCGCCGTAGGCAGACCTGGCTCTCAAGAGAAGACAGGCTAAGTGCACACTGCCCACAAAATGAGGTGGAAACTGAGCTGCACTTCCTAACCTCCTGCCAAATGTATGACCATATTAGAGACACATATTTCCCTCAGATTACACAGACCCACAATGAAAACAAACCCAATTTTTATAAACTCCCATATCTATTGGGTGAAATACCACAGTCAGTGTGCCATCACAGCAACAAGATTTGTGACCTGTTGCCACAAGAAAAGAGCAACCAGTGACAAACAACCACCATTGTAAATACAACCCATATTTATGTTTATTTATTTTCCCATTTGTGCGTTAACTCTTTGCACATCATTACAACACTGTATATAGACATAATATGACATTTGAAATGTCTTTATTCTTTTGAAACTTCTGAGTGTAATGTTTACTGTTAATATTTATTGTTTATTTCACTTTTGTTTACTATCTACTTCACTTGCTTTGGCAATGTTAACATACGTTTGCCAATAAAGCTGTCACGCCCTGACTCAGAGGACGTTTGTATGTTGAGTCAGGGTGTGTATTTTCCTTGCTGTGTTTTGTTCTATGTTGTGAATCTAGTATTTCTAGATCTATGTTGGCCGGTGTGGTTCCCAATCAGAGGCAGCTGTCGCTCGTTGTCTCTGATTGGGGACCATACTTAGGCAGCCTATTGGCACTAGTGGGTTGTGGGATCTTGTTCCGTGTGAGGTATGTTGTTTGTCTACCTTGGACTTCACGTTTCGTTTAGTTTGTTGTTTTGTCGTGGTGTTTATTCAATATAAATAAACATGAATGCATATCACGCTGCGCCTTGGTCCTTCTCGTTCGTCAACGATCGTGACAAAAGCCCCTTAAATTGAAATAGAATTTAATTGAAACAGACAGCGGACAACACACTGTTGTCTGCATTAAAGTCCAGGTAGCAGATAATGGACCCTATCAGATATGAGAGAGGGGAAAAAAGTATTTGATCCCCTGCTGATTTTGTACGTTTGCCCACTGACAAAGAAATTATCAGTCTATAATTTTAATGGTAGGTTTATTTGAACAGCGAGAGACAGAATAACAACAAAGAAATCCAGAAAAACGCATGTCAAAACTGTTATAAATTTATTGGCATTTTAATGAGGGAAATAAGTATTTGACCCCCTCTCAGAAAGATTTCTGGCTCCCAGGTGTCTTTTATACAGGTAACGAGCTGAGATTAGGAGCACACTCTTAAAGGGAGTGCTCCTAATCTCAGCTTGTTACCTGTATAAAAGACACCTGTCCACAGAAGCAATCAATCAATCAGATTCCAAACTCTCCACCATGGCCAAGACCAAAGAGCTCTCCAAGGATGTCAGGGACAAGATTGTAGACCTACACAAGGCTGGAATGGGCTACAAGACCATCGCCAAGCAGCTTGGTGAGAAGGTGACAACAGTTGGTGCGATTATTCGCAAATGGAAGAAACACAAAATAACTGTCAGTCTCCCTCAGCCTGGGGCTCCATGCAAGATCTTACCTCGTGGAGTTGCAATGATCATGAGGAATCAGCCCAGAACTACACGGGAGGATCTTGTCAATGATCTCAAGGCAGCTGGGACCATAGTCACCAAGAAAACAATTGGTAACAGCAGCGCCCGCAAGGTCCCCCTGCTCAAGAAAACACATATACAGGCCTGTCTGAAGTTTGCCAATGAACATCTGAACGATTCAGAGGAGAACTGGGTGAAAGTGTTGTGGTCAGATGAGACCAAAATCGAGCTCTTTGGCATCAACTCAACTCGCCGTGTTTGGAGGAGGAGGAATGCTGCCTATGACCCCAAGAACACCATCTCCACCGTCAAACATGGAGGTGGAAACATTGGGACAGGACAACTTCACCGTATCAAAGGGACGATGGACGGGGCCATGTACCATCAAATCTTGGGTGAGAACCTCCTTCCCTCAGCCAGGGCATTGAAAATGGGTCGTGGATGGGTATTCCAGCATGACAATGACCCAAAACACACAGCCAAGGCAACAAAGGAGTGGCTCAAGAAGAAGCACATTAAGGTCCTGGAGTGGCCTAGCCAGTCTCCAGACCTTAATCCCATAGAAAATATGTGAAGGGAGCTGAAGGTTCGAGTTGCCAAATGTCAGCCTCGAAACCTTAATGACTTGGAGAAGATCTGCAAAGAGGAGTGGGACAAAATCCCTCCTGAGATGTGTGTAAACATGGTGGCCAACTACAAGAAACGTCTGACCTCTGTGATTGCCAACAAGGGTTTTGCCACCAAGTACTAAGTCATGTTTTGCAGAGGGGTCAAATACTTATTTCCCTAATTAAAATGCAAATCAATTTATAACATTTTTGACATGCGTTTTTCTGGATTTCTTTGTTGTTATTCTGTCTCTCACTGTTCAAATAAACCTACCATTAAAAGTATAGACTGATCATGTCTTTGTCAGTGGGCAAACGTACAAAATCAGCAGGGGATCAAATACGTTTTTCCCTCACTGTATGTAGTTGGTGCTGTATATTAACTAATATTCATGGGTTGTAACTTGAAACATTCTTCGTTAGTTGACAACTGTACAATTTATGCTCCCCGCAGTTGCAAACCTATAGGCCGTCAGTGTGTGACAGGTTTATGATTCTGAAAGGACAGCAACCGTAATACCAGCGCACTCATGTAGGAGAGTGAACTTTTTGTAAAACACAAAGGGCCAGTGGTGTAGTGGAGGCTATACCCAGGTATAAACCATATGCCCCCTTTATTTTGGCCAGTGGTGTAGTGGAGGCTATACTCAGGTATAAACCATATGCCCACTTTATTTTGGCCAGTGGTGTAGTGGAGGCTATACCCAGGTATAAACCATATGCCCACTTTATTTTCAATGGGCATAGTTTATACTCACTTCTTAATCCCTACTGATGCGTATCAAAATATTGTAGCGGAGGTATACGACTTATCAATGATGTAGTACAATAGAGAAATCGTGCACAAAGTAGCCTACACAATCGCAACGCACATGAAATATATTCACAGGTGCACCGCACACGTAGCCTAGTTTCAGCGGAATATCATCTGCAGGCAGCAAGAGTGTGCAGCTCTCAACTGGTTTTGGCATGGATCAACTCACAGAAGAATTATATTCTGAATGTCGAAAGAATCCATATGTTATTCTGAAATATGAACACATAAATACTGGACATATTGAACTATTATTTTGGCAGTGATTTGACAAAATTACAGTCATGGTCTTCAATTGGACTCGCATTTTTCTGGTCTTGGTCTTCAATCGGTCTCGCTTTAGGTGGTCCCGAACCCTGCCTACTATATCAACAGTAGCCAGGAGACCATTATGTTCCAGTGCCAAGTAAGACAACTGAGACGGTAACCTATGATTGAAAAAGTAAGCTATTTCATCTAACATATCCAGGGAATGTATGATTTATAATTTTATGTGCAACCTGTCAAAATAGGATCCAGAATATTTTTATTTTTTATTTTTTATTTTTTATTTAACCAGGTAGCCAGTTGAGAACAAGTTCTGGTCAGATGTATCAGATGTATTTTTGGACACCAGGTGGCGAATCGCATCTCTGCATGTCTGGCAGACATATCAGTATGGATGACGGATCACCACCTCAAGCTGAACCTCAGCAAGACGGAGCTGCTCTTCCTCCCGGGGAAGGACTGCCCGTTCCATGATCTCGCCATCACGGTTGACAACTCCATTGTGTCCTCCTCCCAGAGTGCAAAGAGCCTTGGCGTGACCCTGAACAACACCCTGTCGTTCTCTGCCAACATCAAAGCGGTGACCCGATCCTGCAGGTTCATGCTCTACAACATTCGCAGAGTACGACCCTACCTTACACAGAAAGCGGCACAGGTCCTAATCCAGGCACTTGTCATCTCCCGTCTGGATTACTGCAACTAGATGTTGGCTGGGCTCCCTGCCTGTACCATTAAACCCCTACAACTTATCCAGAACGCTGCAGCCCGTCTGGTGTTCGACCTTCCCAAGTTCTCTCATGTCACCCCGCTCCTCCGCACACTCCACTGGCTTCCAGTTGAACCTCGCATCTATTACAAGACCATGGTGCTTGCCTATGGAGCTGTGAGGGGAACAGCACCTCCATACCTTCAGGCTCTGATCAGTCCCTACACCCAAACGAGGGCACTACGTTCATCCACCTCTGGCCTGCTAGCTCCCCTTCCACTACGGAAGCACAGTTCCCGCTCAGCCCAGTCAAAGCTATTCGCTGCTCTGGCACCCCAATGGTGGAACAAGCTCCCTCACGACGCCAGGACAGCGGAGTCACTCACCACCTTCCGGAGACACTTGAAACCCTACCTCTTTAAGGAATACCTGGAATAGTATAAAGTAATCCTTCTACCCCCCCCCCCCCCCACCCCCCCCCATAAAAAAAAGAATAAAAAATAGTGGTTGTCCCGCTGGCTATAAGGTGAATGCACCAATTTGTAAGTCGCTCTGGATAAGAGCGTCTGCTAAATGACGTAAATGTAAATGTATATTGGCCTAAACTATATTATTCACCCGCTGAGGAAGTGGGAACTCAAAACACTTAGCTAGATTGCTAACTGTAAATATGATCATGTTCCTACACTGAACAAAAATATAAACGCAACATGCAACAATTTCTAAGATGTTACAGTTCATATAAGGAAATCAGTCAATTGAAATAAATTCATTAGGCCCTAGTCTATGGATTTCACATGACTGGGGGCAGGGGCGCAGCCATGGGTGGGCCTGGGAGGGCTTAGGCCCACCCACTGGGGAGCCAGGCCCAGCCAATCAGAATTAGATTTTCCCCACAAAAGGGCTTTATTACAGACAGAAATACTCCTCAGTTTCATCAGCTGTCTGGGTGGCTGGTCTCAGACTATCCCAACCACTATTTCTTTCAAGATGGCGGACGGAAGACAGGGTGGTGCGGACGGAAGACAGGGTGGTGCGGACGGAAGACAGGGTGGTGCGGACGGAAGACAGGGTGGTGCGGACGGAAGACAGGGTGGTGCGGACGGAAGACAGGGTGGTGCGGACGGAAGACAGGGTGGTGCGGACGGAAGACAGGGTGGTGCGGACGGAAGACAGGGTGGTGCGGCAGGTGCCACTTCTCATTCGAATGCTGTAATTGTATCTAAACCATCAGGTGTACGCCGACCCCAGCTAAGTAACTCATGCAAAGAGTTAAAGCGCAATGATGTGTTTTGTCTCCAGTACTCTGCCATGATTGTCAGTTATGTAGCTGCTCTACTGATAATCTCAGTGCGTCCTTGCTGGGATGACACAATCAGTCTACTACCGGAGAATATTAACACCAAACACAAACACATTGGTTCACCGTTCCACGGGAGCGGACAGTACACAGCATACCATAATGTTCTGAATAATGGCCAAGTCTACCTCGCTCCTTATTCTACTGAACCGCTTAGGCGCAACAAACACAAGTCCAACATTTATCGGAAATTGTTAAACTACCTGTTCGCTACCCTCCTGCTCTCCGGGGATGTGCAACTCAATCCTGGGCCCAACATCACCGAGCCAGCGATACGCACCGGAGTGGAGGGCGGTGGATGGCCTCGTCCACTGATCGTCGCCGCTGTGGAGGTGGGTGAGTGCTATGGTCCTGTGGTTTCTCTCGACTCACCTGGTTCCAGGAATGATTTTGACTCTTCAAACATACCAAAGTCGCTATATGCGATCCCTGACTCTGCTTCTGGTATGCAAGCTGTTTTAATTAGTTTCCCGCATCCAGTGCAGGCGGGAGGGATTGTTAATTGCGCTACCGAACTGCCCCTAATCAAAACGAAACAAAACGGCCTAAACCCAGCCGTCAGAAAACACAGAAAATTTAACTTTTTTCAATGTGTCAATCACTCTCGAGTCATCTGGGACCCACGAGCTAAGCCCAAAGGACTACTAGGGGGGCACTTGAACATTCGTAGTGTCATTCCAAAAAGTGATCAAATTCAACATCTACTCACAGACTCCAACCTTGACTTTCTCTGCCTCTCAGAGACATGGCTCCATAGAAACTCTCCATCTGCTGCTTTGATTGTGCCTGGCTACAATGTTTTCAGGAGAGACAGGACTGAAGGAAGAGGAGGGGGTGTGATGATTTATATTAAAGAACATATCCGATGTAAACAAATTGAGTGGTCATGTGATAATGAACTAGAATGTATTGGCCTGAACATTACACTGTCTCCCCAAATGTCTTTTACCCTCATTGGAATGTATAGGCCACCTTCCACCAAAAGTGTGTTTTTTGATCAGTTTAATAACATGCTTAGGGAATGTGATTTTGGGAAAGAGGTCATCTTAATGGGAGATTTTAACATTAATTATGAAGACAAGTGTTGTAGGAAAACCCTCAAACGGATCACTAATACCTTTGACCTTACACAGCTAGTTAAAGGGCCAACCAGGGTGACTTGTTGCTCTAAAACACAGATTGATTTGGTGTTCAGTAATAAACCAGAGAGAGTGACTAAATCATTCAATATGGTTACTGGGCTATCTGATCATAATCTGACACTTATAGCCAGAAAGCTGTCTAAGAGCAGGTTTAACCTCTCTGCTGTTAGAAAGCCTGATCAACTAAGAATACCTAAGAGTGAATTAAGCTATTTTGAAAATGCAATTAAGGGAATTAACTGGAATGATCTCTTGTCCTATGCAGACGTGGAAGCTGATAGTCAAGTTTTTCTATCCACAATCCAGACTACATTAAATGGTTTCCTAAAGAAAATCAAATCCAAACCTGGCCAAAAGAGCACTCTTCCTTGGCTAAATGGAGAAATCTGGAAATTGATGAAAGAACGAGATTATTATCTAAAAATAGCCCTAAGATCCAAATTAGAGCATGACAGACGTAGGTTTACCATGTTGAGAAATAAGGTGATGAAAGAAATCAGACAGGCCAAGGCAAACTTTTTTATTAACATAATTGGTGAAGCAAAGGGAAATTCTAAACTGATCTGGGAGAATCTAAAAAAGTTAACAGGGAAAGACCATAGTAACACTGCAAAAAGACTAGAAATCATGGTGAATAACAATCTAACACAGGATGCTCTGGCACCCCAATGGTGGAACAAGCTCCCTCACGACGCCAGGACAGCGGAGTCACTCACCACCTTCCGGAGACATTTGAAACCCCACCTCTTTAAGGAATACCTGGGATAGGATAAAGTATTCCTTCTAACCCCCCCCCCCCCCCCCCCAAATTGTAAAGTGGTTATCCCACTGGATATAGGGTGAACGCACCAATTTGTGAGTTGCTCTGGCTAAGAGCGTCTGCTAAATGACGTTAATGTGCCCTTGAGCAAGGCACTTAACCCTAATTGCTCCTGTAAGTCGCTCTGGATAAGAGCGTCTGCTAAATGACTAAAATGTAAATGTAATGCAGTCGAAATAGCAATAGCCTTCAATTCCTACTTTATTGACTCTGTCAGGGTACTGACACAGAACCCCTCCACTGGTTTCTTGGGCTCAGTGCTAGTAAATGATGCTCAACCTGTCTTCATCATAAGGGAGGTTTCTGAGTCAAAGGTAGACAAGGTGATTAGCTCACTAAAGAACTCTAAAGCCAAAGATGTGTTTGGGATGGACTCTACCTTTCTTAAAAACTACAAAGAGTCACTCATTGGCCCCATTACTAAGGTCACCAACACATCTATTGGTCTCGGGGTGTTTCCAAGGGTATGGAAGTCGGCCATAATAACGGCCATCTTTAAATCAGGCGACCCTGCTGACGTGAGTAACTACAGGCCCATTAGTATACTACCTGTGGTGTCAAAGGTTGTTGAAAAGTGTGTAGCAGAACAACTGATTGCCCACCTCAACAACAGCCCCTTCACATTACATTCCATGCAGTTTGGCTTCAGAGCGAAACACTCCACAGAAATGGCCAACTGCTTTTTTCTGGAAAATGTGAAGTCCAAGATGGACAAAGGGGGCGTTGTTGGGGCTGTGTTTCTGGACCTAAGGAAGGCTTTTGATACTGTTAACCATGAGATTCTCATCACAAAATTGTCCAAGTTCAACTTTTCCCCCGATGCCTTGAGATGGATGAAATCATACCTTGAAGGCAGAACTCAGTGTGTCAGAGTGAGCAATGAGCTATCGCCCACTCTTAGCTATGATGTGGGTGTGCCCCAAGGGTCAATACTGGGGCCCCTCCTGTTCAGCCTGTACATTAATGATCTGCCTTCTGTCTGTACTGGGTCTGAAGTTCAAATGTATGCAGATGATACAGTGATATATGTGCATGCAAAGAGCAAACAACAAGCTGCACAAGAACTCACTACTGTAATGGTCCAGGTTACAAAGTGGCTCAGTGACTCGTGTTTGCATCTCAATGTGAAAAAAACTGTTTGCATGTTCTTCACAAAGAGGGCAACAGATGCTACTGAGCCAGAAGTCTATGTGTCAGGGGAGAAGCTCCAGGGGGTATCTGATTTTAAGTACCTTGGCATCATACTTGATTCCAACCTCTCTTTTAAAAAGCATGTTAAAAAGGTAATTCAAATAACCAAATTCAACCTAGCTAATTTCCGATTTATACGAAATTGTTTGACTACAGAGGTAGCAAAACTGTACTTCAAATCTATGATACTCCCCCACTTAACATACTGCTTGACTAGTTGGGCCCAAGCTTGCTGTACAACAGTAAGACCTATTCAGTCTGTCTACAAACAGGCTCTCAAAGTGCTTGATAGGAAGCCCAATAGCCATCATCACTGTCACATCCTTAGAAAGCATGAGCTCCTGAGTTGGGAAAATCTTGTGCAATACACCGATGCATGTCTTGTATTCAAGATCCTAAATGGCTTGGCTCCCCCTCCACTCAGTATTTTTGTTAAACAGAAAACCCAAACATATGGCAGCAGATCCACAAGGTCTGCCATGAGAGGTGACTGTGTAGTTCCCCTAAGGAAAAGCACCTTTAGTAAATCTGCTTTTTCTGTGAGAGCTTCCCATGTCTGGAATACACTGCCATCAGACACACACAACTGCACCACATATCACACTTTCACAAAATGCTTGAAGACATGGCTAAAGGTCAATCAGATTTGTGAACATGGTCCCTAGCTGTGTGTTGCCGCTTTCCATGTCTGTTGTCTGTAACTTGTGAGGTGTGGAAACATTTTGTTGCTTTTATGAATTTTGTCTTGCTGCTTTTTGTTCTATGTTGCTCGGTCTGTATGCTACGTCTTGCTTGTCCTATGTTGCTATGTCTGTATGCTATGTCTTGTTCTATGTTGTTATTGTCTATATTGTAATTGTTTTTAATAACCTGCCCAGGGACTGCGGTTGAAAATTAGCCGGCTGGCTAAAACCGGCACTTTTACTGAAACGTTGATTAATGTGCACTGTCCCTGTAAAAATAAACTCAAACTCAAACTCAAAAAGCCAGATGTGGAGCTCCTGGGCTGGCGTGGTTACATGTGGTCTGCAGTTGTGAGGCTGGTTGGATGTACTGCCAAATTCTCTAAAAATATGTTGGAGGCGGCTTATGGTAGAGAAATGAATATTACATTCTCTGGCAACAGCTCTGGTGGACATTCCTGCAGTCAGCATGCCAATTGCAGGCCCCCTCAAAACTTGAGACATCTGTGGCATTGTGTTGTGTGGCAAAACTGCACATTTTAGAGTGGCCTTTTATTGTCCCCAGCACAAGGTGCACCTGTGTAATGATCATGCTGTTTAATCAGCTTCTTGATATGCCACACCTGTCAGGTGGATGGATTATCTTGACAAAGGAGAAATGCTCACTAACAGGGATGTAAACAAATTTGTGCACAAAATTTGAGAAAAATAAGCTTTTTGTACGTATGGAACATTTCTGTGATCTTTTATGTCAGCTCATGAAAAATGGGACCAACACTTTACATGTTGTGTTAATATTTTTGTTCAGACGAGTCCCGTGACACTTGTGGGGGTTCGTAAAGCAAAACGGAGATGAGGGTCTCCATAGTTGGGTCATATTAGTTTGTAGCGCACAAACTCAATATTAGGTGTTCCTAATGTTTTGTACACTCAGTGTATATGATTATCATAGAACTCTCTACCAAACACCCAATCAGCACAGACCCGTTATAGACAGATTTCCCTCCATTAACATTTAGCTACTGAGACTGCAGGTTGAATTTGTTTACTTCTTTAAACATGGGAAAAGTCAAAAGAACATTATGAAGCGTTCCTAGAACGTTGTGAAGCGTTCCTAGAACGTTGTGAAGCGTTCCTAGAACGTTGTGAAGCGTTCCTAGAACGTTGCAGTGTCAGTAGGGTGAAGTATTCTGTGAATGACAGCATGTCTTTTATTGCAGAGGATCGCTACTAATAAAGATACAGTGGGGAAAAAATGTATTTAGTCAGCCACCAATTGTGCAAGTTCTCCCACTTAAAAAGATGAGAGAGGTCTGTAATTTTCATCATAGGTACAGGTCAACAATGACAGACGAATTGAGAAAAAAAATTCCAGAAAATCACATTGTAGGATTTTTTATGAATTTATTTGCAAATTATGGTGGAAAATAAGTATTTGGTCACCTACAAACAAGCAAGATTTCTGGCTCTCACAGACCTGTAACTTCTTCTTTAAGATGCTCCTCTGTCCTCCACTCGTTACCTGTATTAATGGCACCTGTTTGAACTTGTTATCAGTATAAAAGACACCTGTCCACAACCTCAAACAGTCACACTCCAAACTCCACTATGGCCAAGACCAAAGAGCTGTCAAAGGACACCAGAAACAAAATTGTAGACCTGCACCAGATTGGGAAGACTGAATCTGCAATAGGTAAGCAGCTTGGTTTTAAGAAATCAACTGTGGGAGCAATTATTAGGAAATGGAAGACATACAAGACCACTGATAATCTCCCTCGATCTGGGGCTCCACGCAAGATCTCACCCTGTGGGGTCAAAATGATCACAAGAACGGTGAGCAAAAATCCCAGAACCACACGGGGGGACCTAGTGAATGACCTGCAGAGAGCTGGGACCAAAGTAACAAAGCCTACCATCAGTAACACACTACGCCGCCAGGGACTCAAATCCTGCAGTGCAAGACGTGTCCCCCTGCATAAGCCAGTACATATCCAGGCCCGTCTGAAGTTTGCTAGAGTGCATTTGGATGATCCAGAAGAGGATTGGGAGAATGTCATATGGTCAGATGAAACCAAAATAGAACTTTTTGGTAAAAACTCAACTTGTCGTGTTTGGAGGACAAAGAACACCATACCTACTGTGAAGCATGGGGGTGGAAACATCATGCTTTGGGGCTGTTTTTCTGCAAAGGGACCAGGACGACTGATCTGTGTAAAGGAAAGAATGAATGGGGCCATGTATCGTGAGATTTTGAGTGAAAACCTCCTTCCATCAGCAAGGGCATTGAAGATGAAACGTGGCTGGGTCTTTCAGCATGACAATGATCCCAAACACACCGCACGGGCAACGAAGGAGTGGCTTTGTAAGAAGCATTTCAAGGTCCTGGAGTGGCCTAGCCAGTCTCCAGATCTCAACCCCATAGAAAATCTTTGGAGGGAGTTGAAAGTCTGTGTTGTCCAGCGACAGCCCCAAAACATCACTGCTGTAAAGGAGATCTGCATGGAGGAATGGGCCAAAATACCAGCAACAGTGTGTGAAAACCTTGTGAAGACTTACAGAAAACGTTTGACCTGTGTCATTGCCAACAAAGGGTATATAACAAAGTATTGAGAAACTTTTGTTATTGACCAAATACTTATTTTCCACCATAATTTGCAAATAAATTCATAAAAAATCCTACAATGTGATTTTCTGGATTTTATTTCCTCATTTTGTCTGTAATAGTTGACGTGTACCTATGATGAAAATGACAGGCCTCTCTCATCTTTTTAAGTGGGAGAACTTGCACAATTCGTGGCTGACTAAATACTTTTTTTCCCCACTGTATATCAGGATATAAAACAGATGCTATTAAAGCTATTAGGCCTCATTCAATTCAAAATACTAATGGGGTCGATCAAAGCATGTCAAATCAACTTGAGCTGTGAGGCACATGATGACATTAACAAACGTAAATAATACCAACAGCGCTAACAGGTGAAGTTCAGGCTTTTCCTTCCCCCTTCCAAGTCCCATATAGTACTATCATAACTCCAGGAGAGAAGGCTTGGCTCCTCGGGCCACTGCTGGGAAAAGTTCCTTCCCCCTTCCAAGTCCCATATAGTACTATCATAACTCCAGGAGAGAAGGCTTGGCTCCTCGGGCCACTGCTGGGAAAAGTTCCTTCCCCCTTCCAAGTCCCATATAGTACTATCATAACTCCAGGAGAGAAGGCTTGGCTCCTCGGGCCACTGCTGGGAAAAGTTCCTTCCTCCTTCCAAGTCCCATATAGTACTATCATAACTCCAGGAGAGAAGGCTTGGCTCCTCGGGCCACTGCTGGGAAAAGTTCCTTCCCCCTTCCAAGTCCCATATAGTACTATCATAACTCCAGGAGAGAAGGCTTGGCTCCTCGGGCCACTGCTGGGAAAAGTTCCTTCCTCCTTCCAAGTCCCATATAGTACTATCATAACTCCAGGAGAGAAGGCTTGGCTCCTCGGGCCACTGCTGGGAAAAGTTCCTTCCTCCTTCCAAGTCCCATATAGTACTATCATAACTCCAGGAGAGAAGGCTTGGCTCCTCGGGCCACTGCTGGGAAAAGTTCCTTCCTCCTTCCAAGTCCCATATAGTACTATCATAACTCCAGGAGAGAAGGCTTGGCTCCTCGGGCCACTGCTGGGAAAAGTTCCTTCCTCCTTCCAAGTCCCATATAGTACTATCATAACTCCAGGAGAGAAGGCTTGGCTCCTCGGGCCACTGCTGGGAAAAGTTCCTTCCTCCTTCCAAGTCCCATATAGTACTATCATAACTCCAGGAGAGAAGGCTTGGCTCCTCGGGCCACTGCTGGGAAAAGTTCCTTCCTCCTTCCAAGTCCCATATAGTACTATCATAACTCCAGGAGAGAAGGCTTGGCTCCTCGGGCCACTGCTGGGAAAAGTTCCTTCCTCCTTCCAAGTCCCATATAGTACTATCATAACTCCAGGAGAGAAGGCTTGGCTCCTCGGGCCACTGCTGGGAAAAGTTCCTTCCTCCTTCCAAGTCCCATATAGTACTATCATAACTCCAGGAGAGAAGGCTTGGCTCCTCGGGCCACTGCTGGGAAAAGTTTTTCTGACTGTTTGTTTTGGGTTAGAATTCATCACGAGTCCAGAGTTCTCTAGAATTCTACAAAAACTTTCAAAAAGTTTTCAAACCAGCCCAAAAAATGTAGATATCAATATCAACAAGTCTCCCAAAAGTCTCCAAATGTTTGCAATTCTAAGGCAAAGGTGGCGGATATTCTGTTGGTGCCAGAGTCAGGAGAGGAAGTTGGTAACTAAAACTCTCTGTAACAATGTTGAATACGGTCAGTTACCCTCTGGTTTAATGCATCACATTCAGTCTCAATGGTTGGTCACCGTGGCTACGTAGCTAGACAGGATAGGCTCTCTCGGGTTTAGGACCAGTTTTCTGTCGACGATCACGCACATAAAAACACACTAAATACATTCATTTAAATGATGATGTGCCGTCAAAAACAAAGACTGCAGTTTCAACTGGTTGTTGTGTCATCCTTTGGGTCAACGTGATTGCTCTGTCGACCTCTCTAGACTTTGGAAGAAGATTTGATCTTACTCCTCCTCTTCATCAGTTGACAGTAGGCACCTGGTTGAGGCTGTACTCCTCCTCTTCATCAGTTGACAGTAGGCACCTGGTTGAGGCTGTACTCCTCCTCTTCATCAGTTGACAGTAGGCACCTGGTTGAGGCTGTACTCCTTGGCTTTGAGCCGGAGGTTAGCGATGCTGTTAGCCATGTTCATCCCCTGGGCTGAGGTGGGGGGGGAACAGGTGGGGGGGTATGCTACCATGGAACTGTAGAGTTAGGGAGAACATAGAGTTATTATTAAGCTATCTACTAACCCTAACCATAACCATAACACTAACCCTAACACTAACCATATCCCTAACCCTAACCCTAACCATAACACTAACCATAACCCTAACACTAACCATAACCCTAACCATAACCCTAACCCTAACCATAACCCTAACACTAACACTAACCCTAACCATAACCCTTCAACACTAACCCTCAAAATGGCTGTTTAGCCTACTGTCAGTGATTCAAATTACAGACTGATTCTGGATATGATTTAAATTTTTAAAATAGAAAAATATGTAATTTATAACTTCCATTGCACACAAGGACATACTTGTCAAGAGAAAGGAAAAAACTATTTTAACCAGTTTCATACAGTATTTACAGTAGAGCTTGCGTGGACATTCCCATGGGTAATCATAGTATTAGGTCTACAGCATATGGACTGTGAACTCAGTATATGGACTGTGAACTCAGCATATGGACTCTGAACTCAGCATATGGACTCTGAACTCAGCATATGGACTGTGAACTCAGCATATGGACTGTGAACTCAGCATATGGACTGTGAACTCAGCATATGGACTGTGAACTCAGCATATGGACTGTGAACTCAGCATATGGACTGTGAACTCAGCATATGGACTCTGAACTCAGCATATGGACTGTGAACTCAGCATATGGACTGTGAACTCAGCATATGGACTGTGAACTCAGCATATGGACTGTGAACTCAGCATATGGACTGTGAACTCAGCATATGGACTGTGAACTCAGCATATGGACTCTGAACTCAGTATACATACAGTGGTTCCTCAATTAAAAGTTTGAAGATTATGCGGCGGGACATTGAGGTAATTTGTGGTTTATTTTGTTACCCTGCATGCTTCATTGCACCAGACCACCACAGGGGGAGCTAGAGCGCTGATTATGCTTTTGGGTACAGCGTTGGGCACAAGGCGCTAATGTGTCTCTACTGAATGAATGAGCGATATAAACCAAATAGAAACTGATAATTGTGCATGACTTCATAATTGAATCTGAATGAACTTAATGACGAGGATGAAGAAGAAGAGGATGATTGAATTTAGAACAATAGTGTAAGGATTGCTCTTCCTCTGTCCCGCGCGCACAACAGCTCACACCCAGAACAAGACACATCTGTTTTGGTTTCTACTTGGTCAGAAGAAACTGTGACACTGTAGCATATTACTTACTAAAACTGTTGATACACGGTTTTTATTGTAAGTGAAACGAAAATGTTCAGTTATATTATATATATATTCCATGATATTCTTAAAATATATGTGTTGACTGACTATAAAGCAGCAAGTGATTTCTACTAAATAAACAAGTTGATGGCGCCTCGGTTACTAGGCAGATCAAATACAACTCAACAAAAAGATTTCACATATTTTCAAGAGCTGAGCTACTTAATTGATTTGCTTTATTTCTTACATTGACCTGTGTAATGTTACTGAATAGATGACAACAATAGAGCGAAGCATCAGGTGACATCGGGAGAGAGTCAGGTGGAGCCTGGGGAGAAAGAAAGCTGTACGGTCAGGATAATACAACACAGTAGGCCAGGTGGAAAATGGTTTAGCAACCTTTCCAATACGTTGGAATGCAAAAGAAGCCATCCAACCTTGATGTCAATGTCAGAATTGTATTTTCACTGAATCTCCGTTAGGATACTGGTTAGCCTACAATTAGGTTGTGGAAATGTTAGGATTATTTCACTCTTCCCTCGTCGTCGTTTAGGCCTACTCTCGACCAAAAAAAGCCTGTGACTTGTCTAAATCAATCAATGTGATTTTGTTTCACTGAATCTCCGTCTGTATATTTGGTTAATTCTCTGGCTGGGCAAATAAGAGGAGGTGGTATAGCTCATCTATTATTTAGCTGAATCGGGGACAGTATAGGCAACTCCAAACGCCCGCGGAGGTTGTGAAATACAGTATGAACACGAGACTCACATGTTGCGGTTCATTTATTGTTTTAATTATTCCAGGCTCCCTTTGTTATTTCGTTTTCGTTTTAGAAATAAAATGGTTGAACGAATTAATGATTAATGTGTATATTGAAGTAGCAATTGAAAGAGAACGCTTTGGAGATAATGGGGAAATTACCAGACCAAATGTGAGGACACAACGGTTCACTTGATACAAGACTAAAGTTACAAACGTCTCAATATCACAGACCTGATTTGCCCTAGCGAAAAATGCATCAACCCCTATTAAAAACCTTATCTCAAAACCTGAATATGAATACCTTTGCTGCAAATGTGCCATACGTCCATGCCTGTTATTTTGCATAAATTACACAAACCTAAAACACAACAAGGCAATTATCCAGGCAGACCAGTGGTTGCATTTATCCAGACAGACCAGTGGTTGTATTTATCCAGGCAGACCAGTGGTTGTATTTATCCAGGCAGACCAGTGGTTGCATGTATCCAGGCAGACCAGTGGTTGTATTTATCCAGGCAGACCAGTGGTTGCATTTATCCAGGCAGACCAGTGGTTGCATTTATCCAGGCAGACCAGTGGTTGCATTTATCCAGGCAGACCAGTGGTTGCATTTATCCAGGCAGACCAGTGGTTGCATTTATCCAGACAGACCAGTGGTTGCATTTATCCAGACAGACCAGTGGTTGCATTTATCCAGGCAGACCAGTGGTTGCATTTATCCAGGCAGACCAGTGGTTGCATTTATCCAGGCAGACCAGTGGTTGCATTTATCCAGGCAGACCAGTGGTTGCATTTATCCAGGCAGACCAGTGGTTGCATTTATCCAGACAGACCAGTGGTTGCAGGAATAGGCTCAATGTATACATCTGGCCCTTCATTGGACACTGTGTTAACAAACCTCCAAACGAGCTTCAATGCCATACAACACTCCTTCAGTAGCCTCCAACTGCTCTTAAACACTAGTAAAACTAAATGCATGCTCTTCAATCGAACACTGCTGGCACCCGCCCACCCGACTAGAATCACTACTCTCGACGGGTCTGACCTAGAGTATGTGGACAACTACAAATACCTAGGTGTCTGGTTAGAATGTAAACTTTCCTTCCAGACTCACATTAAGCATCTCCAATCCAAAGTTACATCTAGAATCGGCTTCCTATTTCGCAACAAAGCCTCCTTCACTCATGCTGCCAAACATGCCCTCGTAAAACTGACTATCCTACCGATCCTTGACTTCGGCGATGTCATTTACAAAATAGCTTCCAACACTCTACTCAGCAAATTGGATGTAGTCTATCACAGTGCCATCCGTTTTGTCTCCAAAGCCCCATATACTACCCACCACTGTGACCTGTACGCTCTTGTCGGCTGGTCCTCACTACATATTCGTCGCCAAACCCACTGGCTCCAGGTCATCTATAAATAACTGCTAGGCAAATCCCCGCCTTATCTTAGCTCATTGGTCACCATAGCAGCACCCACCCATAGTCTGCGCTCCAGCAGGTATATCTCACTGGTCATTCCCAAAGCCAACACCTCCTTTGGCCGCCATTCCTTCCAGTTCTCTGCTGCTAATGACTGGAACGAACTGCAAAAATCTCTGAAGCTGGAGACTCTTATCTCCCTCACTAACTTTAAGCATCAGTTGTCAGAGCAGCTTACCGATCACTGCACCTGTACACAGCCCATCTGAAATTAGCCCACCCAACTACCTCATCCCTATATTGTTATTTATTTTGCTCTTTTGCACCCCAGTATCTCTATTTGCACATAATCTCTTGCACATCTAGCATTCCAGTGTTAATACTAATTGTAATTATTTTGCACTATAGCCTATTTATTGCCTTACCTCCATAACTTGCTACATTTGCACACACTGTATATATATTTTCTGTTGTATTTTTTTGACTTGATGTTTTTTTACCCCATATGTAACTCTGTGTTGTTGTTTTTTATCGCACTGCTTTGCTTTATCTTGGCCAGGTCGCAGTTGTAAATGATTACTTGTTCTCAACTGGCTTCCCTGGTTAAATAAAGGTGAAATAAAATAAATAAAATAAAAAATGCCAGAGACATTGTCGAACTTAGTAAACTATTTTATTACATCTCATGTGCAAGAATTGGCATCATATGTGAAAGACTATAGACTTCATAAATAAGATCTCACCAATAACGTTTTCAGGTTTGATGATGAATACTACCTCCAAACGAATGGAACATCGATGAGCTCCACGCTATGCTAACCTTTATGTGCGTCATTTTGAAGAACATTCTGTTAACAATGAAATGAAAATCCATTCTTGAATAAAGTCCTGAAGTGGTATCGCTATATTGACGACATCTTTTGCATATGGGGAGGAACGGGAGAAGAGCTGTCAGACTTTATGGCATTACTCAATGACACATTTACATTTTAGTCATTTAGCAGACGCTCTTATCCAGAGCGATTTACAGTTAGTGAGTGCATACATTTTTCATACTGCCCCCCCCCCCCCCCCCCCGTGGGAATTGAACCCACAACCCTGGCGTTGCAAGCGCCATGCTCTACCAACTGAGCTACAGGAGGCCCCTTGACACTAAACGTGTTCATTACCTCGATATGTGGATTGAGAAATCAAATGGAACCTTGTTTACAACTCTGTATAGAAAAGAAACCAACAGAACTACTATATTACAAGCGGACAGCTTCCACCCAGAGCCATTAAAAAGAGGACTTCCAAGAAGCCAGTTTTTTCAGACTGGGTGGGTTCTGGTGGGCTCTGGTGGGCTCTGGGTGGGCTCTGGGTGGGCTCTGGTGGGCTCTGGGTGGGCTCTGGTGGGCTCTGGGTGGGCTCTGGTGGGCTCTGGGTGGGCTCTGGTGGGCTCTGGGTGGGCTCTGGGTGGGCTCTGGTGGGCTCTGGGTGGGCTCTGGGTGGGTTCTGGTGGGCTCTGGTGGGCTCTGGGTGGGCTCTGGGTGGGCTCTGGGTGGGCTCTGGTGGGCTCTGGGTGGGCTCTGGTGGGCTCTGGGTGGGCTCTGGTGGGCTCTGGGTGGGCTCTGGTGGGCTCTGGGTGGAAGCTGTCTGCTAAATGACTAAAATGTAAATGTGTCACATTCAATAGTGTATTTGAGATTAGGGTAAATGCCATAAAGTCTGACAGCTCTTCTCCCGTTCCTCCCCATATGCAAAAGATGTCGTCAATATAGCGATACCACTTCAGGACTTTATTAAAGAATGGATTTTCATTTCATTGTTAACAGAATGTTCTTCAAAATGACGCACATAAAGGTTAGCATAGCGTGGAGCTCATCGATGTTCCATTCGTTTGGAGGTAATATTCATCATCAAACCTGAAATAGTTATACGTTGTTGGTGAGATCTTATTTATGAAGTCTATAGTCTTTCACATATGATGTAATAAAATAGTTTACTAAGTTCGACAATGTCTCTGGCATTGAGCCTATTCCTGCAACCACTGGTCTGCCTGGATAAATACAACCACTGGTCTGTCTGGATAAATGCAACCACTGGTCTGCCTGGATAAATGCAACCACTGGTCTGCCTGGATAAATGCAACCACTGGTCTGTCTGGATAAATGCAACCACTGGTCTGCCTGGATAAATGCAACCACTGGTCTGCCTGGATAAATGCAACCACTGGTCTGCCTGGATAAATGCAACCACTGGTCTGCCTGGATAAATGCAACCACTGGTCTGCCTGGATAAATGCAACCACTGGTCTGCCTGGATAAATGCAACCACTGGTCTGCCTGGATAAATGCAACCACTGGTCTGCCTGGATAAATGCAACCACTGGTCTGCCTGGATAAATGCAACCACTGGTCTGTCTGGATAAATGCAACCACTGGTCTGCCTGGATAAATGCAACCACTGGTCTGCCTGGATAAATGCAACCACTGGTCTGCCTGGATAAATGCAACCACTGGTCTGCCTGGATAAATGCAACCACTGGTCTGCCTGGATAAATGCAACCACTGGTCTGCCTGGATAAATGCAACCACTGGTCTGCCTGGATAAATGCAACCACTGGTCTGCCTGGATAAATGCAACCACTGGTCTGTCTGGATAAATGCAACCACTGGTCTGTCTGGATAAATGCAACCACTGGTCTGCCTGGATAAATGCAACCACTGGTCTGCCTGGATAAATGCAACCACTGGTCTGCCTGGATAAATGCAACCACTGGTCTGCCTGGATAAATGCAACCACTGGTCTGCCTGGATAAATGCAACCACTGGTCTGCCTGGATAATTGCCTTGTTGTGTTTTAGGTTTGTGTAATTTATGCAAAATAACAGGCATGGACGTATGGCACATTTGCAGCAAATGTATTCATATTCAGGTTTTGAGATAAGGTTTTTAATAGGGGTTGATGCATTTTTCGCTAGGGCAAATCAGGTCTGTGATATTGAGACGTTTGTAACTTTAGTCTTGTATCAAGTGAACCGTTGTGTCCTCACATTTGGTCTGGTAATTTCCCCATTATCTCCAAAGCGTTCTCTTTCAATTGCTACTTCAATATACACATTAATCATTAATTCGTTCAACCATTTTATTTCTAAAACGAAAACGAAATAACAAAGGGAGCCTGGAATAATTAAAACAATAAATGAACCGCAACATGTGAGTCTCGTGTTCATCCTGTATTTCACAACCTCCGCGGGCGTTTGGAGTTGCCTATACTGTCCCCGATTCAGCTAAATAATAGATGAGCTATACCACCTCCTCTTATTTGCCCAGCCAGAGAATTAACCAAATATACAGAAGAGGCTACTCTCTACAATGTGTGGATGAAGCTCTTCATTTGGAATTACGGAAAACACAAGATGAGGCTCTGTCGTAGCCGGCCGTGACCGGGAGACCGGGAGACCCATGGGGCGGCGCACAATTGGCCCAGCATCGTTCCAGGGTAGGGGAGGGAATGGCCGGCAGGGATGTAGCTCAGTTGGTAGAGCATGGCATTTGCAAAGCCAGGGTTGTGGGTTCGATTCCCACGGGGGGGGGGGCCAGTATGAAAAATAAAAAATAATAATGTATGCACTCACTAACTGTAAGTCGCTCTGGATAAGAGTGTCTGCTAAATGACGTGAATGTAATGATGCTCAACCAACACCAGTAGATATACATGGGATTTCCACCCTCCAGACATTATTCCCTAAAGGTCTTAGTGATGAAATGTCCACGCATGTTACGTTGTAAATGTGAACATGAATTATTGCCACCACTTCAGGTTACTCTGATGTTTTTTCTTGCACTGTACCCAATGATTTATGAAAACGTACTTGATAGGTCGATGTCCTCATTGTGGTTTTATATTTACATTTTAGTCATTTAGCAGACGCTCTTACAGGAGCAAGTAGGGTTAAGTGCCTTGCTCAAGGGCACATCGACAGACTTTTCACCTAGTCGGCTCAGGGATTAGAACCAGCGACCTTTCGATTACTGGCACAACGCTCTTAACCACTAAGCTACCTGCCGACCAGATGTTTTACACACGTGTTTAATACTATATGTACACGCTTCATTAGAATACTTATGACATTCACATTGTTATATTCAGTGGTGTAAAGTACTTAAGTAAAATACTTTAAAGTACTACTTAAGTAGTTTTTTTGGGTATCTGCACTTTACTATTTATATTTTTGCCAACTTTTACTTTTACTTCACTACATTCCTAAAGAAAATAATGTACTTTTTACTCCATACATTTTCCCTGACACCCAAAAGTAGTCGTTACATTTCGACATGAAAATGGTCCAATTCACACACTTATCAAGAGGACGTCCCTGGTCTACTGCCTCTGATCTGGAGGACTCACTAAACACAAACGCTTCGTTTGCAATTATGTGGGGGGGGAATTGTGCCGTCTGGTTCACTTAATATAAGGAATGTACTTTTATACTTAAGTACATTTAAGCAATTCCATTTACTTTTGATACTTAAGTATATTTAAAACCAAATACTTTTAGACTTTTACTCAAGTAGTATTTTACTGGGTGACTTTCACTTTTACTTGAGTCATTTTCTATTAAGGTATCTTTACTTTTACTCAAGTATGACAATTTAGTACTTTTTCACTGGTTATATTTGGTAACAACTTTATTTATTTTCCCTCGACTCCTCCCCCATTCGATGCATTGAAGGGATGTGGGTGAAGCAATGTCTACATGAGGGTGCAAATTAAAAACACTCACAAAAGCTCTGACTAAGGCCTTGAGGCTGATACGTAAAGCTTATTAAAGAGCAGTGATACTATCAAGAGCAGTGATACTATCAAGAGCAGTGATACTATCAAGAGCAGTGATACCATCAAGAGCAGTGATACCATCAAGAGCAGTGATACTATCAAGAGCAGTGATACTATCAAGAGCAGTGTGAGGGTTTCTTCTTTCTTCTCATGTTATTCTATGGTTGCCATGCACCTGCAACAAAGATAGCTCAGATATTTGAGTGCCTTTTGAATTTCGAAGGCACTGTAATAAAACATGAACATCTGAAATGTCTCGAGTCATTAAGTGTTCAACCCCTTTGTTATGGCAAGCCTAAATAAGTTCAGGAGTAAAAATGGGTTTAACCTCTACGGGATCGGTGTCCCGTATACGGGACGGTTGAGCTAACGTGCGCTAATGTGATTAGCATGACTGTTGTAAGTAACAGCAAACTTTCCAGGACATAGACATGTCTTATATTGGCAGAAAGCTTACATTATTGTTAATCTAACTGCACTGTCCAATTTACAGTAGCTATTACAGTGAAAAAATACCATGCTATTGTTTGAGGAGTGCACAACAACAGAAAACTTAGCACGGCAACTGGTTTGATACATTCACCTCTGAAGGTAAATAATGTACTTACATTCAGTAATCTTGCTCTGATTTGTCTTCCTATGGGTCCCAGAGATAAAATGTAGCATAGTTTTGTTTGATAAAATCAATTTTTATATTCAAATGTAGGAACTGGGTTCTACAGTTTGAACCCCTGCTGTCTCTGGCTCCACACCCGCCCCGCCCGGCCGTCTAGATGTGTGAAAGTTAGTGTATAAGCTAATGATCCATCATGAATGACATTCCTGGGAGTGTGTAAACTTACATTTTGTATTACCATATCATTTTTGTATGTTCTCTGTAGTTTTGTACTTGAAAATGTATCAATTGACCAATTCAGCACATTTGGGCAGACTTGATACAAAATAGTCCAGTATTGAAACTTCAAAGTGTTTCCTTTCCAATGGTATCAAGAATATGCATACAGTGAGGGAAAAAAGTATTTGATCCCCTGCTGATTTTGTACGTTTGCCCACTGACAAAGACATGATCAGTCTATAATTTTAATGGTAGGTTTATTTGAACAGTGAGAGACAGAATAACAACAAAAAAATCCAGAAAAACGCATGTCAAAGATGTTATAAATTGATTTGCATTTTAATGAGGGAAATAAGTATTTGACCCCTCTGCAAAACATGACAGTACTTGGTGGCAAAACCCTTGTTGGCAATCACAGAGGTCAGACGTTTCTTGTAGTTGGCCACCAGGTTTGCACACATCTCAGGAGGGATTTTGTTCCACTCCTCTTTGCAGATCTTCTCCAAGTCATTAAGGTTTCGAGGCTGACGTTTGGCAACTCGAACCTTCAGCTCCCTCCACAGATTTTCTATGGGATTAAGGTCTGGAGACTGGCTAGGCCACTCCAGGACCTTAATGTGCTTCTTCTTGAGCCACTCCTTTGTTGCCTTGGCCGTGTGTTTTGGGTCATTGTCATGCTGGAATACCCATCCACGACCCATTTTCAATGCCCTGGCTAAGGGAAGGAGGTTCTCACCCAAGATTTTACGGTACATGGCCCCGTCCATCGTCCCTTTGATGCGGTGAAGTTGTCCTGTCCCCTTAGCAGAAAAACACCCCCAAAGCATAATGTTTCCACCTCCATGTTTGACGGTGGGGATGGTGTTCTGGGGTCATAGGCAGCATTCCTCCTCCTCCAAACACGGCGAGTTGAGTTGATGCCAAAGAGCTCGATTTTTGCTCATCTGACCACAACACTTTCACCCAGTTCTCCTCTGAATCATTCAGATGTTCATTGGCAAACTTCAGACGGCCCTGTATATGTGCTTTCTTGAGCAGGGGGACCTTGCGGGCGCTGCAGGATTTCAGTCCATCACGTCGTAGTGTGTTACCAATTGTTTTCTTGGTGACTATGGTCCCAGCTGCCTTGAGATCATTGACAAGATCCTCCCGTGTAGTTCTGGGCTGATTCCTCACCGTTCTCATGATCATTGCAACTCCACGAGGTGAGATCTTGCATGGAGCCCCAGGCCGAGGGAGATTGACAGTTCTTTTGTGTTTCTTCCATTTGCGAATAATCGCAACAACTGTTGTCACCTTCTCACCAAGCTGCTTGGCGATGGTCTTGTAGCCCATTCCAGCCTTGTGTAGGTCTACAATCTTGTCCCTGACATCCTTGGAGAGCTCTTTGGTCTTGGCCATGGTGGAGAGTTTGGAATCTGATTGATTGATTGCTTCTGTGGACAGGTGTCTTTTATACAGGTAACAAGCTGAGATTAGGAGCACTCCCTTAAGAGTGTGCTCCTAATCTCAGCTCGTTACCTGTATAAAAGACACCTGGGATCCAGAAATCTTTCTGATTGAGAGGGGGTCAAATACTTATTTCCCTCATTAAAATGCAAATCAATTTATAACTTTTTTGACATGCGTTTTTCTGGATTTTGTTGTTGTTATTCTGCCTCTCACTGTTCAAATAAACCTACCATTAAAATTATAGAATGGTCATCTCTTTGTCAGGGGGCAAATGTACAAAATCAGCAGGGGATCAAATAATTTTTTCCCTCACTGTATATGACATGTGTTTTTAATTAAATCCCAGCCTGTATATGACATACAGTATGGTTTAAAACCCAAATCCAAAGAGCTGAGACGGTTACCTGTCCTGTCCTTACCTGTAGGGTGAGGAGGAGCCCCAGGACAGGTAGTCATTGGGTCGAGGGGCGGGGCGAGGTACGATTGGCTGCTCCACCGCCGCTAGGTCACGAGAGTAGGCCTTTATCATGGAGGCATTTTTACTGGCCAGCATGGCACGCTCGTTACGACGGAACTTAGCCCTCCTGTTCTGAAACCACACCTGGAGAGAGAGAGGACAGGTGCCACATTGTTAGAGAGAGAGAGTATAGGTAAACATTGTTAGAGAGAGCGAGAGAGAGGACAGGTGGACATTTTTAGAGAGAGAGAGAGGACAGATAGAACATCGTTAGAGAGAGGACAGGTAAAACATTGTTAGTGAGAGAGGACAGGAGAAACATTGTAAGAGAGAGAGAGGACAGGTAAACAACCTTAGAGAGAGAGAAGACAGGTAGTAAAATCATTAGAGAGAGAGACAGGACAGGTGAGAGAGAGAGTGACAGGTAGAACATTGTTAGAGAGAGATGAGGACAGGTAAAACATCGTTTAGAGAGAGAGAGAGGACAGGTGGAACATCGTTAGAGAGAGAGAGGACAGGTGGAACATCGTTAGAGAGAGAGAGAGGACGGTGGAACATCGTTAGAGAGAGAGAGATGACAGTTGAACATCGTTTAGAGAGAGAGAGATGGACAGGTGGAACATCGTTAGAGAGAGAGAGAGGACAGGTTGGAACATCGTTAGAGAGAGAGAGAGGAGATAGGACAGGTGGAACATCGTTAGAGAGAGAGAGAGGACAGGTGGAACATCGTAGAGAGAGAGAGCGAGGACAGTTGGAACATCGTTAGAGAGAGAGAGGACAGGTGGAACATCGTTAGAGAGAGAGAGAGGCAGGTGGAACATCGTTAGAGAGAGATAGGGACAGGTGGTGAACATCGAGAGAGAGAGGACAGGTGGAACATCGTTAGAGAGAGAGAGAGGACAGGTGGAACATCGTTAGAGAGAGAGAGAGGACAGGTGGAACATCGTTAGAGAGAGAGAGGACAGGTGGAACATCGTTAGAGAGAGAGAGAGGACAGGTAGAACATCGTTAGAGAGAGAGAGAGGACAGGTGGAACATCGTTAGAGAGAGAGAGAGGACAGTTGGAACATCGTTAGAGAGAGAGAGAGGACAGGTATAACATCGTTAGAGAGGAGAGAGGACAGGTGGAACATCGTTAGAGAGAGAGAGAGGACATGTAATAACATCGTTAGAGAGAGAGAGGACAGGTGGAACATCGTTAGAGAGAGAGAGAGGACAGTTGGAACATCGTTAGAGAGAGAGAGAGGACAGGTGGAACATCGTTAGAGAGAGAGAGAGGACAGGTGGGAACTCGTTAGAGAGAGAGAGAGGACAGGTGGAACATCGTTAGAGAGAGAGAGAGGACAGGTATAACATCGTTAGAGAGAGAGAGGACAGGTGGAACATCGTTAGAGAGAGAGAGAGGACAGGTGGAACATCGTTAGAGAGAGAGAGAGGACAGGTGGAACATCGTTAGAGAGAGAGAGGACAGTTGGAACATCGTTAGAGAGAGAGAGAGGACAGGTGGAACATCGTTAGAGAGAGAGAGGACAGGTGGAACATCGTTAGAGAGAGGAGAGGACAGTTAGAACATCGTTAGAGAGAGAGAGAGGACAGGTGGGAACCCTCGTTAGAGAGAGAGAGGACAGGTGGAACATCGTAGAGAGAGAGAGAGGACAGTTGGAACATCGTTAGAGAGAGAGAGAAGGGAACATCGTTAGAGAGGAGAGAGAGATTGGGGGGGGACAGGTATTAAACATCGTTAGAGAGAGAGAGGACAGGTGGAACATCGTTAGAGAGAGAGAGGAGGACAGTTGGAACATCGTTAGAGAGAGAGAGGACAGGTGGAACATCGTTAGAGAGAGAGAAGAGGACAGGTGGAACATCGTTAGAGAGAGAGAGAGGGACAGTTGGAAACATCGTTAGAGAGAGAGAGAGGACAGGTATAACATCGTTAGAGAGAGAGAGGACAGGTGGAACATCGTTAGAGAGAGAGAGAGGACAGGTGGAACATCGTTAGAGAGAGAGAGGACAGGTGGAACATCGTTAGAGAGAGAGAGAGGACAGGTATAACTCGTTAGAGAGAGAGAGGACAGGTGGAACATCGTTAGAGAGAGGAGAGAGAGGACAGGTGGAACATCGTTAGAGAGAGAGAGAGGACAGGTGGAACATCGTTAGAGAGAGAGAGGACAGGTGGAACATCGTTAGAGAGAGCGATGAGGACAGGTAGAAACATCGTTAGAGAGAGAGAGAGGACAGGTGGAACATCGTTAGAGAGAGAGAGAGACAGTTGGAAACATCGTTAGAGAGAGAGAGAGGACAGTATAACATCGTTAGAGAGAGAGAGGACAGGTGGAACATCGTTAGAGAGAGAGAGAGGACAGTTGGAACATCGTTAGAGAGAGAGAGAGGACAGGTATAACATCGTTAGAGAGGAGAGGACAGGTGGAAGCATCGTTAGAGAGAGAGAGAGGACAGTTGGAACATCGTTAAGAGAGAGAGAGGACAGTTGGAACATCGTTAGAGAGAGAGAGAGGACAGGTGGAACATCGTTAGAGAGAGAGAGAGGACAGGTGGAACATCGTTAGAGAGAGAGAGAGGACAGGTGGAACATCGTTAGAGAGAGAGAGGACAGGTGGAACATCGTTAGAGAGAGAGAGAGGACAGGTAGAACATCGTTAGAGAGAGAGAGGACAGGTGGAACATCGTTAGAGAGAGAGAGAGGACAGGTATAACATCGTTAGAGAGAGAGAGAGGACAGGTACTGGTGGTGTAAATCAGATGATGCTATTTGCATATTGTTGCTGTCAAGATAAAGATGGTGAGTGAGGTCAGAGAATAGAAGAACATTCTATTGTGTTCTATTATGTTCTACTATTTTCTATTCTATTCTACATCCGCTTTGAAGGATTTCAGTGGAACCGAGTCACTGCCCATAGCTGATCCAGGCTGACTCTCACCTGTACCCGTACCTCAATGAGGTTAACCCTGACTCTCACCTGTACCTCGTACCTCAGTGAGGTTAACCCTGACTCTCACCTGTACCCCGTACCTCAGTGAGGTTAACCCTGACTCTCACCTGTACCCCGTACCCTCAGTGAGGTTAACCCTGACTCTCACCTGTACCCCGTACCTCAGTGAGGTTAACCCTGGACTCTCACCTGTACCCCGTACCTCCAGTGAGGTTAACCCTGGACTCTCACCTGTACCCCGTACCTCAGTGAGGTTAACCCTGACTCTCACCTGTACCCCCCCTGTACCTCAGTGAGGTTAAACCCTGACTCTCACCTGTACCCCGTATCTCAGTGAGGTTAACCCTGACTCTCACCTGTACCCGTACTCAGTGAGGTTAACCCTGACTCTCACCTGTACCCCGTACCTCAGTGAGGTTAACCCTGACTCTCACCTGTACCCCGTACCTCAGTGAGGTTAACCCTGACTTTCACCTGTACCCCGTATCTCAGTGAGGTTAACCCTGACTCTCACCTGTACCCGTACCTCAGTGAGGTTAACCCTGACTCTCACCTGTACCCCGTACCTCAGTGAGGTTAACCCTGACTCTCACCTGTACCCCGTACCTCAGTGAGGTTAACCCTGACTCTCACCTGTACCCGTACCTCAGTGAGGTTAACCCTGACTCTCACCTGTACCCCGTACCTCAGTGAGGTTAACCCTGACTCTCACCTGTACCCCGTACCTCAGTGAGGTTAACCCTGACTCTCACCTGTACCCCGTACCCTCAGTGAGGTTAACCCTGACTCTCACCTGTACCCGTACCTCAGTGAGGTTAACCCTGACTTTCACCTGTACCCGTGTCTCAATGAGGTTAACCCTGCGTGCCAGGTCCTCCCGTACGAAGGCGTCAGGGTAGTGTGTCTTCTCAAACACTCTCTCTAGCGCCTGCAGCTGACTGCTGTTGAAGGTTGTTCGGTTACGACGAGGCTTCCTCTTCTTCTTCTCCTCAGAACTCACATACTCATCTAGAGAGAAACACACATGTCAATATGAACACTGACAAACACACCAACAGGTAAATGGAAATATAGCCCTATACACATTGAGAGTGGTACAGAACATACTCCAATACAAACATGAATACAGCCCTGCTATATAGAACCAAACTTTTACCCATAGTGTGGATTGTGTTTTGTTCTATACTTTTGGATTGATATTTGCTTCAGTTGTGTTTTATTTGGTTTCAATATTATAATTTCTGCTTTTAGATCCTTAACCTTTATGTGATAATATTGGCACAGTCATATCATCATCCAAGAGAAATAGACATTCAAGGTTATAACAAATCTATTGTTATAATGGAACGTCTGATAAATGTTATTTGACCATTCAAAACCCTAAACCTCAAATGGCCAGTTATTGTCTAATAATATAGGACATTTCTAACTTGATAAATGCAGTGGTCGGCACATTGAAACGGCAAGACGTGCATCTTGGAAATTCAAAATATCACATATCATTTGATTATTAGGGCTAGCCTACAATTTCAGCTTTTAATAATATATATAACTGCAGCGATACAAATTATTTATTTAAAATATAATTTGTGTTTACAAAACGTTTTCCTGTTGTTTTTGCGTAGACCTAATACGTTTTACTCCCATTGGTCCCAGTCTGTGGCCATCTGTCTATTGATGTGCTGTAACCTCTAACTCCTGCCTGAGGAAAGAAGACACTCATTCCTCCAACACACTTCTCCTCCTCATCAATCAGTAATTAAATCACTCCATAAAGCCCCAGGGACACAGACCAGACCCCGCTACAGACCAGGCTACAGATACACTACAGAGACACTACAGAGACACTACAGAGACACTACAGAGACACTACAGAGACACTACAGAGACACTTTCAGAGACACTACAGAGAACACTACAGAGAGACACTACAGAGCCTACAGAGAGACTACAGAGAACACTTTTAGAGAACTACGAGACACTACAGAGACCTACAGAGCATTACAGAGAGAACAACCAGGGACACTAAGAGAAGACACTACAGAGAACTACAGAGACACTACAGAGAGACACTATAGAGACCTACAGAGGACACTACAGAGACACTACAGAGAGACTACAGAGACACTACAGAGAGACACAGAGACACTACAGAGACACTACAGAGACACTACAGAGACACTACAGAGAGACACTACAGAGAGACACTACAGGAGACACTACAGAGACACTACAGAGACACTACAGAGAACATACAGAGAGACACTACAGAGACACTACAGAGAGACACTACAGAGACACTACAGAGAGACACTACAGAGACACTACAGAGAGACTACCAGAGACACTACAGAGGACACTACAGAGAGACACTACAGAGACACTACAGAGACACTACAGAGACACTACAGAGACACTACAGAGACACACAAGAGACACTACAGAGAGACACTACAGAGAGACACTACAGAGACACTACAGAGACACTACAGAGACACACTACCAGAGACACTACAGAGACACTACAGAGAACACTACAGAGACACTACAGAGAGACACTACAGAGACACACTACAGAGACACTACAGAGAGACACTACAGAGACACTACAGGAGACACTACAGAGAGACACTACAGAGACACTACAGAGAGACACTACAGAGACACTACAGAGACACTACAGAGACACTACAGAGAGACACTACAGAGACCTACGAGACACTACAGAGACACTACGAGCAATACAGAGACACTACAAGAGACACTACAGAGAGACTACAGGACTACGAGAGACACTACAGAGAGACACTACAGAGACACACAGACATACAGAGACACTACAGAGACACTACAGAGACACTACAGAGAGACACTACAGAGACACTACAGAGAGACACTACAGAGACACTACAGAGACACTACAGAGAGACACTACAGAGACACTACAGAGACACTACAGAGACACTACAGAGACACTACAGAGAGACACTACAGAGAGACACTACAGAGACACTACAGAGAGACACTACAGAAGACACTACAGAGAGACACTACAGAGAGACACTACAGAGACACTACAGAGACACTACAGAGACACTACAGAGACACTACAGAGACACTACAGAGAGACACTACAGAGAGACACTACAGAAGACACTACAGAGACAACTACAGAGACACTACAGAGAGACACTACAGAGACACTACAGAGAGACACTACAGAGACACTACAGAGACACGGACCACTACAGAGACATACAGGAGACACTACAGAGACACTACAGAGAGACTACAGAGGACACTGACAGGACACTACAGAGAGACACTACAGAGAGACACTACAGAGACACTACAGAGACACTACAGAGACACTACAGAGAGACACTACAGAGACACTACAGAGACACATACAGAGAACACTACAGAGAGACTACAGAGAGACACTACAGGAGACACTACAGAGAGACACTACAGAGACACTACAGAGACACTACAGAGACACTACAGAGAGACTACAGAGAGACACTACAGAGAGACACTACAGAGAGACACTACAGAGACACTACAGAGACACTACAGAGACACTACAGAGACACTACAGAGACACTACAGAGACACTACAGAGACACTACAGAGAGACACTACAGAGAGACACTACAGAGACACTACAGAGACACAGAGAGACTACAGAGAGACACACAGAGACACTACAGAGAGACACTACAGAGACACTACAGAATACAGAGCACTACAGAGACACTACAGAGACACTACAGAGACACTACAGAGACACTACAGAGACTACAGAGAACTACAGAGAGACACTACAGGAGCACTACAGAGAGCACTACAAGAGACACTACAGAGACACTACAGAGACAATACAGACTACAGAGACACTACAGAGAGACACTACAGAGAGACACTACAGACATACGAGACACTACAGAGACACTACAGAGAGACACTACAGAGAGACACTACAGAGACACTACAGAGGACACTACAGAGACACTACAGAGAGACACTACAGAGACACTACAGAGACACTACAGAGAGACACTACAGAGACACTACAGAGACACTACAGAGACACTACAGAGAACACTACAGAGAGACACTACAGAGACACTACAGAGACCACTACAGAGACACTACAGAGACACTACAGAGAGACACTACAGAGACACTACGAGACTACAGAGAGACACTACAGAGACACTACAGAGACACTAAGAAGAACTACAGAGACACTACAGAGAGACACTACAGAGACACAACTACGAGACACTACAGAGAACACTACAGAGACACTACAGAGACACTACAGAGCCTACAGAGGACACTACAAGAGACACTACAGAGACACTACAGAGGACACTACAGAGACACTACAGAGGACACTACAGAGAGACACTACAGAGAGACACTACAGAGGACACTACAGAGACACTACAGAGAGACACTACAGAGACACTACGAGAGACACTACAGGAGACAATACAGAGAGACACTACAGAGACACTACAGAGACACTACAGAGACACTACCGAGAGACACTACAGAGAGACACTACAGAACACTACAGAGACACATACAGAGACACTAAGGACACTACAGAGGACACTACAGAGAGACACTACAGAGACCACTACAGAGACCTACGAGACACTACAGAGACACTACAGAGACACTACAGAGAGACACTAAGAGAGCACACAGAGACACTACAGAGAGACACTACAGAGAGGACACTACAGAGACACTACAGAGAGGACCACTACAGAGACACTACAGAGAGACATACAGAGACACTACAGAGGACACTACAGAGGACACTACAGAGACACTACAGAGAGACTACAGAGAGACACTACCAGAGACACTACAGAGCACTACAACAGACACTACGAGACACTACGAGAGACACTACAGAGACACTACAGAGAGACTACAGAGAGACACTACAGAGAACTACAGAGACACTACAGAGAGACACTACAGAGACACTACAGAGAGACCTACAGAGACACTACAGAGAGACTACAGAGAACTACAGAGACACTACAGAACACTACAGAGAACTACAGAGACACTACAGAGAGACACTACAGAGACACTACGAGAGACACTACAGAGAGACACTACAGAGGACACTACAAGAGACACTACAGAGACACTACAGAGAGACACAGAGGACACTACAGAGACACTACAGAGAGACACTACAGAGACACTACAGAGAGACACTACAGAGACACTACAGGAGACACTACAGAGACACAAGAGACATACAGAGAGACACTACAGAGAGACACTACAGAGGACACTACAAGAGAGACCACTACAGAGAGACACTACAGAGAGATACAGAGACATACAGAGAATACAGAGAACTACAGAGAGACACTACAGAGACACTACAGAGACACTACAGAGACACTACAGAGAGACACTACAGAGAGACCAGAGACCTACAGAGAACTACAGAGACACTACAAGAGACACTACAGAGAGACACTACAGAGACACTACAGAGAGACACTACAGAGAGACTACAGAGAGACTACAGAGAGACGACACTACAGAGACTACAGGATACAGAGACACTACAGAGAGACACTACAGGAGACACTACAGAGGACAACTACAGAATCACTACAGAGACACTACAGAGACACTAAGAGAACACTACAGAGAGACTACAGATAACTACAAGAGACACTACAGGAGACACTACAGAGAACTACAGAGAGCATACAGAGACACTACAGAGACACTACAGAGAGACACTACAGAGACACTACAGAGACACTAGACACTACAGAGAGACACTACAGAGACACTACAAGAGAGACACTACAGAGACACTACAGAGGACACATACAGAGACACTACAGAGACACGACCTAGAGAGGACACTACAGGAGACACTACAAAGACAGAGACACTACAGAGAGACACTACAGAGACACTACAGAGGACACTACAGAGACACTGACAAGAGACACTACAGAGAGACACTACAGAGAGACACACAGAGAGACACTACAGATAAAGACACTACAGAGACACTACAGAAAAGAGGACACTACAGAGCACTACAGAGAGACACTACAGAGACACTACAGAGACACTACAGAGACACTACAGAGACACTACAGAGACACACTACAGAGACACACTACAGAGAGACACTACAGAGAGACACTACAGAGACACTACAGAGAGACACTACAGAGAGACACTACAAGAGACCACATACAGAGACACTACTAGAGACACTACAGAGCACACTACAGAGACACTACAGAGAAACACACAGCAGAGACACTACAGAGACACTACAGAGAAGAGACACAAGACACTACAGAGACCCTGAGACACTACAGAGACACTACAGAGACACTACAGAGAGACTACAGAGACACTACAGAGACACTACAGAGAGACTACAGAGAGACACTACAGAGACACTACAGAGAGACACTACAGAGACACTACAGAGACACTACAGAGAGACACTACAGAGAGACACTACAGAGGGACACTACAAGAGACAACAGAGACACTACAGAGACACTACAGAGAGACACTACAGAGACACTACAGAGACACTACAGAGACACTACAGAGAGACACTACAGAGAGACACTACAGAGACACTACAGAGACACTACAGAGACACTACAGAGAGACACTACAGAGACACTACAGAGAGACACTACAGAGAGACACTACAGAGACACTACAGAGAGACACTACAGAGAGACTACAGAGACACTACAGAGGCACTACAGAGAGACACTACAGAGACACTACAGAGAGACACTACAGAGACCTAAAGACACTACAGAGAGACTACAGAGACCATACCAGAGACACACAGAGACACTACAGAGAAGACACTACAGAGAGACCCTACAGAGACACTACAGAGAGACTACAGAGACACTACAGAGGACACTACAGAGAGACACTACAGAGACACTACAGAAGAGACACTACAGAGAGACACTACAGAGACACTACAAGAGAGACACTACAGAGAGACACTACCGAGACACTACAGAGAGACCTACAGAGAGACACTACAGAGATACACTCAGAGACACTACAGAGACACTACAGAGACACTACAGAGACACTACAGAGAGACACTACAGTGGACTACAGAGAGACACTACGAGAACACTACAGAGGGGACACTACAGAGACACTACAGAGACACTACAGAGACACTACAGAGACACTACAGAGACACTACAGAGAGACACTACAGAGAGACTACAGAGAGACACTACAGAGACACTACAGAGACAACTACAGAGAGACACTACAGAGACACTACAGAGACACTACAGAGAGACTACAGAGAGACTACAGAGAGACACTACAGAGAGACACTACAGAGACACTACAGAGACACTACAGAGACACTACAGAGAGACACTACAGAGAGACACTACAGAGACACTACAGAGAGACTACAGAGACACTACAGAGAGACACTACAGAGACACTACAGAGACACTACAGAGAGACTACAGAGACACTACAGAGACACTACAGAGAGACACTACAGAGACACTACAGAGACACTATAGAGACACTACAGAGAGACACTACAGAGAGACACTACAGAGACACTACAGAGACACTACAGAGACACTACAGAGACAATACAGAGAGACACTACAGAGACACTACAGAGAGACACTACAGAGACACTACAGAGAGACTACAGAGAGACCACTACAGAGACACTACAGAGAGACTACAGAGAGACACTACAGAGACACTACAGAGACACTACAGAGAGACACTACAGAGAGACCTACAGAGAGACACTACAGACACTACAGAGACACTACAGAGAGACACTACAGAGACACTACAGAGACACTAGAGACACTACAGAGACACTACAGAGAGACACTACAGAGAGACACTACAGAGAGACACTACAGAGAGACACTACAGAGAGAGACACTACAGAGACACTACAGAGACACTACAGAGAGACACTACAGAGAGACACTACAGAGAGACACTACAGAGACCACTACAGAGACACTACAGAGACACTACAGAGAGACACTACAGAGACACTACAGAGACACTACAGAGACACTACAGAGACACTACAGAGAGACACTACAGAGAGACACTACAGAGAGACACTACAGAGAGACACTACAGAGACACTACAGAGACACTATAGAGACACTACAGAGAGACACTACAGACACTACAGAGACACTACAGAGAGACACTACAGAGAGACACTACAGAGACACTACAGAGAGACACTACAGAGACACTACGAGACACTACAGAGACACTACAGAAGACTACAGAGACACTACAGAGACACTACAGAGAGACTACAGAGAGACACTACAGAGAGACACTACAGAGACACTACAGATACACTACAGAGAGACACTACAGAGAGACACTACAGAGACACTACAGAGAGACTACAGAGACACTACAGAGACACTACAGAGAGACACTACAGAGACACTACAGAGAGACTACAGAGACACTACAGAGACACTACAGAGAGACACTACAGAGACACTACAGAGAGACACTACAGAGACACTACAGAGACACTACAGAGAGACTACAGAGACACTACAGAGACACTACAGAGACACTACACAGAGACACTACAGAGAGACCCTACAGAGACACTACAGAGAGACCACAGAGACACTACAGAGACACTACAGAGAGACACTACAGAGACACTACAGAGAGACACTACAGAGAGACACTACAGAGACACTACAGAGAGACACTACAGAGAGACACTACAGAGGACACTACAGAGAGACACTACAGAGAGACACTACAGAGACACTACAGAGATACACTACAGAGACACTACAGAGACACTACAGAGACACTACAGAGACACTACAGAGAGACACTACAGTGAGACTACAGAGAGACACTACAGAGACACTACAGAGAGACACTACAGAGACACTACCAGAGACACTACAGAGACACTACAGAGACACTACAGAGACACTACAGAGAGACACTACAGAGACACTACAGAGAGACTACAGAGACACTACAGAGACACTACAGAGAGACACTACAGAGAGACTACAGAGAGACACTACAGAGACACTACAGAGAGACACTACAGAGAGACACTACAGAGACACCAGAGACACTACAGAGAGACTACAGAGAGACTACAGAGAGACACTACAGAGAGACACTACAGAGACACTACAGAGACACTACAGAGAGACACTACAGAGAGACACTACAGAGAGACACTACAGAGACAATACAGAGAGACACTACAGAGAGACACTATAGAGACACTACAGAGAGACTACAGAGACACTACAGAGACACTACAGAGACACTACAGAGACACTACAGAGACACTACAGAGAGACACTACAGAGAGACTACAGAGACACTACAGAGAGACACTATAGAGACACTACAGAGACACTACAGAGGACACTACAGAGAGACACTACAGAGAGACACTACAGAGACACTACAGAGACACTACAGAGAGACACATTAGAGGACACTACAGAGAGACACTACAGAGACACTACAGAGAGACACTACAGAGGACACTACAGAGAGACATACAGAGACACTACAGAGACACTACAGAGACACTACAGAGAGACTACAGAGACACTACAGAGAGACTACAGAGAGACACTACAGAGACACTACAGAGAGACACTACAGAGACACTATAGAGACACTACAGAGAGACACTACAGAGACACTACAGAGACACTACAGAGAGACACTACAGAGACCACTACAGAGACACTACAGAGACACTACAGAGAGACACTACAGAGACACTACAGAGACACTACAGAGACACTACAGAGAGACACTACAGAGAGACACTACAGAGACACTACAGAGACACTACAGACCCGGTGACAGATGGATTCCCCTGACCTTTAAGAGGGCAGTTATCACAGCCAGATGGAAGGTGAGGGTTAGGGTGAGGGTTAAGGTGAGGGTTAGGGTGAGGGTGAGGGTTAGGGTGAGGGTTAAGGTGAGGGTTAGGTGAGGTTAGGGTGAGGGTTAGGGTGAGGGTGAGGGTTAAGGTGAGGGTTAGGGTGAGGGTTAAGGTGAGGGTTAGGGTGAGGGTTAGGGAGTGATTCCTAACTGAAGCCTACTGGCTAAGCAATTTCCAATGGCCTGTATTTAACCCTAAATGACTACAATTAATTAAGCTTAATAATACATAGAATTAATTATTACTTAGAAATAACCATTAGGTCTATTGATAAATGTTTACAAATAATTTATTAACAGTTTTAGTGCAAGGTAAATATTTGTAGAAATGCTAAATAATTTACTGCTAATTACAAATGACAAATTTGAGGAGTAAATGGACATGTATTTTCCTATTGAAATAAGTACGTGTCCTTGAAAAACATCAAGTCATGCCCCAATGTATAAATGTGGTAACCTAGTTAGACACATGCAGTGTGGTTTAAAACGAGAACAAACCGCATACTGTAGCCATTTGGCCTTTTGATTAGTTTTGACTTTGTGAGTATTTGTAAGCCTACTCTGCAATTATCGTCGCTGTTACAGGCTACAATTAAACATTTATTTGTCACGTTTTAAAATCAAGAAGACAAAAAAACATCCTATTATTCTCATCTGATCTACTTCTTACACAGCGTCTCTGTTGCGTCTCTGTAGCCTGTAGGCTATCGAACAGAGACTTGGGATTCTCTCTCTGAGAATTGATGAAAGCGCTCTCACTAGTTAGTTAGGCCTACATCCAACCAGCCAGGGTATTGGAATAACATCATTGGTCAAAAAATAAAACTCCTAATTTTGACCCCCGAATCCATTACATAAATGGATGTGTAACCTAACGGCTATATGTCCTGCTGGTGGAAATACATTCCCATAAATAGAGACGTTAAATACTGAGCCTCGTTCATCCATCCGCCTCTGAAGAAACACTCACATGATTAATTTAAGAGGCTTGTCAACATTAATTTCTGAAAGATGTAAACAAACACAGAGCTGTATGTTTACACTAGATTGCGTCCAAAATGTAATCCTGTAAGAACTCAGTTATAGCCTACTTTAGAGGGACCAGGTCGAGATTTTTAGGTTTGCACTGATTATTGGTGTTTATTAAAGAATATGCTACTTTTTGAAGCATTTATTTAGGAATTTACTTAAGCCTACAGTTTTACAAAATAAAAAATATACATTTTTAACCTCACACTTTTAAAATGGATTCCACTTGATTTTGTAGGTCTAAAATATAGGCCTAGAATATTCTCCTCTGCATGCTGTCTCTTTATGAGACGATGGGATTCTAGAATATTCTCCTCTGCATGCTGTCTCTTTATGAGACGATGGGATTCTAGAATATTCTCCTCTGCATGCTGTCTCTTTATGAGACGATGGGATTCTAGAATATTCTCCTCTGCATGCTGTCTCTTTATGAGACGATGGGATTCTAGAATATTCTCCTCTGCATGCTGTCTCTTTATGAGACGACGGGATTCTAGAATATTCTCCTCTGCATGCTGTCTCTTTATGAGACGATGGGATTCTAGAATATTCTCCTCTGCATGCTGTCTCTTTATGAGACGACGGGATTCTAGAATATTCTCCTCTGCATGCTGTCTCTTTATGAGACGACGGGATTCTAGAATATTCTCCTCTGCATTACATTTACATTTTAGTCATTTAGCAGACGCTCTTAACCAGAGCGACTTACAGGAGCAATTAGGGTTAAGTGCCTTGCTCAAGGGCACATTAACGTCATTTAGCAGACGCTCTAGCCAGAGGACTCACAAATTGGTGCGTTCACCCTATAGCCAGTGGGATAACCACTTTACAATTTGGGGGGGGGGGGGGGGGGAGGGGGGGATTATGTAATAACTGAAATTTGTAACGTTTAGAATCAACAAAAGATATGAAATCAATAATACTACAGTGACCATTGTATGCAATACATGTCAATACCAGTGTCCTGCTGATTATACCCATGTTCTAGTAGTAGAGCAGCTGCAGTTATGTAAATGATTACTGAAGATGTTAAAAATCATCCTGTACTGCATTGTACATAGAGCGACCACAGTTTGCTGTCCCGATCGGCTTTTAAAAAAACTAAAAAATAAGGCAGCGGTTTCCAGGACCGATTTAAGAATCTCTATTAAAAATGCTTTAAGTCCAGGATTAGGCTTAATCTGTCTGGGAAACTGGCCAAAAAACAAGTAAGTCACCAAAAACAGTGTTGTTTGTTTGTGTTTACTGTATTTTTGGGGGGCTTTATGTTATTTAGTTTTATTTTCCCCCGTTACTATAGGTCTTTTTTGCACTACATACAGTGCCTTCAGAAATAACTCACACCCCCTGAATTTTTCCACACCCTGTTGTTACAACCTACACCCACACTGGATTAAATTGAGATGTTTTTGTCACTGGCCTACACACAATACCCCATAATGCCAAAGTGGAATTGTTTGTAGAAATAGTTTATTAATAAAAAATGAAAAGATGAAATGTCTTGAGTCTAAGTATTCAACCCCTTTTGTTATGGCAAGCCTAAATAAGTTCAGGAGTAAACATTTGCTTAATAATTCACATAATAAGTTGCATGGATTCACTCTGTGTGCAATAATAGTGTTTAACATGATTTTTGAATGACTACCTCATCTCTGTACCCCACACATACAATTATCTGTAAGGTCTCTGTCGAGCAGTGAATTTCAAACAAAGACCAGGGAGGTTTTCCAATGCCTCGCAAAGAAGGGCACCTATTGGTAGATGTTTATTTTTTTAAAAGCAGACATTGAATAACCCTTTGAGCATGGCAAAGTTATTAATTACACTTTGGATGGCGTATTAATACACCCAGTCACTACAAAGATACAGGCGTCCTTCCTAACTCCGTTGCCGGAGAGGACTTTAAAAGAGTTACAGAGTTTAATAGCTGTGGTAGGAGAAAACTGAGGATGGATCAACAACATTGTAGTTACTCCACAATACTAACCTAATTGACAGTGTAAAGAAGGTAGCCTGTCCAGAAAAAAACATATTCCAAAATATGTATCCTGTTTGCAACAAGGCGCTAAAGTAATACTGCTAAAAATGTGGCTAAGCAATTAACTTTTTGTCCTGAAAACAAAGTGTTATGTTTGGGGCAAATCCAATATAACACATTACTGAGTACCACCATCAATATTTTCAAGCATGGTGGTGGCTGCATCATATTATGTGTATGCTTGTAATCGTTAAGGACTGGGGAGTTTTTCTAGGATAGTCATCAACACTAAGAAACAGAATAGAACGAAGCAGAGGCAAAATCCTAGAGGAAAACCTGGTTCCGTCTGCTTTCCACCAGACACTGGGAGACTAGAGGAAAACCTGGTTCCGTCTGCTTTCCACCAGACACTGGGAGACTAGAGGAAACCCTGGTTCAGTCTGCTGTCCACCAGACACTGGGAGACTAGAGGAAACCCTGGTTCAGTCTGCTCTCCACTGGGAGACTAGAGGAAACCCTGGTTCAGTCTGCTGTCTGGGAGACTAGAGGAAACCCTGGTTCAGTCTGCTGTCCACCAGACACTGGGAGACTAGAGGAAACCCTGGTTCAGTCTGCTTTCCACCAGACACTGGGAGACTAGAGGAAACCCTGGTTCAGTCTGCTGTCCACCAGACACTGGGAGACTAGAGGAAACCCTGGTTCAGTCTGCTGTCCACCAGACACTGGGAGACTAGAGGAAACCCTGGTTCAGTCTGCTTTCCACCAGACACTGGGAGACTAGAGGAAAACCCTGGTTCAGTCTGCTGTCCACCAGACACTGGGAGACTAGAGGAAACCCTGGTTCAGTCTGCTTTCCACCAGACACTGGGAGACTAGAGGAAACCCTGGTTCAGTCTGCTGTCCACCAGACACTGGGAGACTAGAGGAAACCCTGGTTCAGTCTGCTGTCCACCAGACACTGGGAGACTAGAGGAAACCCTGGTTCAGTCTGCTTTCCACCAGACACTGGGAGACTAGAGGAAACCCTGGTTCAGTCTGCTGTCTGGGAGACTAGAGGAAACCCTGGTCCAGTCTGCTGTCCACCAGACACTGGGAGACTAGAGGAAAACCTGGTTCAGTCTGCTGTCCACCAGACACTGGGAGACTAGAGGAAACCCTGGTTCAGTCTGCTTTCCACCAGACACTGGGAGACTAGAGGAAACCCTGGTTCAGTCTGCTTTCCACCAGACACTGGGAGACTAGAGGAAACCCTGGTTCAGTCTGTTTTCCACCAGACACTGGGAGACTAGAGGAAACCCTGGTTCAGTCTGCTGTCCACCAGACACTGGGAGACTAGAGGAAAACCTGGTTCAGTCTGCTGTCCACCAGACACTGGGAGACTAGAGGAAAACCCTGGTTCAGTCTGCTGTCCACCAGACACTGGGAGACTAGAGGAAAACCTGGTTCAGTCTGCTGTCCACCAGACACTGGGAGACTAGAGGAAACCCTGGTTCAGTCTGCTTTCCACCAGACACTGGGAGACTAGAGGAAAACCTGGTTCAGTCTGCTGTCCACCAGACACTGGGAGACTAGAGGAAACCCTGGTTCAGTCTGCTGTCCACCAGACACTGGGAGACTAGAGGAAAACCTGGTTCAGTCTGCTTTCCACCAGACACTGGGAGATGAATTCCCCTTTCAGCAGGACAATAACCTAAAACACAAGGCCAAATCTACACTGGCGTTGCTTACCAAGAAGACAGTAAAAGTTCCTGAGTGGCTGAGTTACAGTTTTGACTTAAATCTATGGCAAGACCTGAAAATGGTTGTCTAGCAATGATCAACAACCAATTTGACAGAGCTTGAGGAATTTTTTTTAAGAATAATGGGCAAATGTTGCACAATCCTGGTGTAGAAAGCGCTTAGAGACTTACCCAGAAAGACCCTCAGCTGTAATCACTGCCAAAGGTGCTTCCACAAAGTATTGAGTCAGGGGTGTGAATACTTATGTACATTAGATGTATGTATTTAATTTTCAATAAATCTGCAAATATTTCTACAAACATCTTTTCACTTTGTCATTATGGGGTAGTGTATAGATGGGTGAGAAAAAATATAAATTGAATCCATTCTGAATTCAGGCAGTAACAACAAAATGTGGAGTAAGTCAGGGGGTATGAATACCCTCTGAAGGCACTAACTATCTGATAGGGGTGTGCATTTTTTAAAATGTGTTATTTTATCTTTTTACAAATGTCTATTCAAAGCTTTTATCCTTAAGCAAGCAAAGTATGAATACAGCTAATAAAAATAAAGGATAATTTTTACCTCCTTACTTTACATGATAAAATAAACACTTTTTGGACCCCTTCAAAAATGGGGGTATTAAAATATTTGACATTTGTATCACAAATCAATGTAAGGAGACCAAAAAAAATGTAAAAACTGTACAAAAATGATAAAATTCATTTTTAAAAGTATTGTGACCAAATGATGCAAATTTAGATTATCGTTTTTGTTTTCTCATGGTGAAGGACCATAAAACCTAACTGAATGGAGTTCAGAGTTCAGAATTCGAAGTTCATTTCTTCTGCTGGATGTAATTGAGGTTGACATGCTGTCTCTTTATGAGATGACGGGATTCTAGAATATTCTCCTCTGCATGCTGTTTCTTTATGAGACGACGGGATTCTAGAATATTCTCCTCTGCATGCTGTCTCTTTATGAGACGACGGGATTCTAGAATATTCTCCTCTGCATGCTGTCTCTTTATGAGATGACGGGATTCTAGAATATTCTCCTCTGCATGCTGTCTCTTTATGAGATGACGGGATTCTAGAATATTCTCCTCTGCATGCTTTCTCTTTATGAAACGATGGGATTCTAGAATATTCTCCTCTGCATGCTGTCTCTTTATGAGACGATGGGATTCTAGAATATTCTCCTCTGCATGCTGTCTCTTTATGAGACGATGGGATTCTAGAATATTCTCCTCTGCATGCTGTCTCTTTATGAGACGATGGGATTCTAGAATATTCTCCTCTGCATGCTGTCTCTTTATGAAACGATGGGATTCTAGAATATTCTCCTCTGCATGCTGTCTCTTTATGAGACGATGGGATTCTAGAATATTCTCCTCTGCATGCTTTCTCTTTATGAAACGATGGGATTCTAGAATATTCTCCTCTGCATGCTGTCTCTTTATGAAACGATGGGATTCTATAATATTCTCCTCTGCATGCTGTCTCTTTATGAAACGATGGGATTCTAGAATATTCTCCTCTGCATGCTGTCTCTTTATGAGACGACGGGATTCTAGAATATTCTCCTCTGCATGCTGTCTCTTTATGAGATGACGGGATTCTTACATTTATTACAGTACTCAGTAAAACCTAATTGTAGGCCTACACGTGTAGTGATAAGTCTGCTGTTGATTATGTGACACAGAATTAGGCCAAACCTGGTCCTGAAATGTAAGCCTAAAAGCATTATTTTCTATATATATTTCCTTTATTTAAAGTAAACCACTTATTTCTGCTAATGATGTTTTTACAAGACCAACAATTGAGGGCAATATGGCAACAGGGCTACTGCATCACATGACATCCCATAGTAACAGTTATCAGCTACTATGTTCATTCCACTGGAAGGTGTGTGTGCAGGGCCGTAGCTGCATATGAGGACGCCGAGGTCCGAACCTCCCAAAAATAAAAATGGAACTCAGTCCGGGGTTGCAATTTACTGTTGAGGGGTAGAATATTAAAATACACAAGGTGGCAATTTCAAAACTTGGTTGTGCATCAGCAGTGTTCCTGTTGCTATATGTCATTCACTGACAGTCACTCAATTCGGCAATGTCAGTAAAAAAAAAAAAAAAGATTGGTAAATTAGTCTAGTTAGTCTAGTCAGCTATCTAAACCTTGTAGTGATCATGGCCGAATTACTGCCCAGGCATGCTGGGAACGTGCCCAGGTGCCCTCACCTCCAGAGGGCTCACATTGACCAGGCATGCTGGGCACGTGCCCAGGGGCCCTCACCTCCAGAGGGCCCACATTGACCAGGCATGCTGGGCACGTGCCCAGGTGCCCTCACCCCCAGAGGGCTCACATTGACCAGGCATGCTGGGCACGTGCCCAGGTGCCCTCACCTCCAGAGGGCTCACATTGACCAGGCATGCTGGGCACGTGCCCAGGTGCCCTCACCTCCAGAGGGCTCACATTGACCAGGCATGCTGGGCACGTGCCCAGGTGACCTCACCTCCAGAGGGCTCACATTGACCAGGCATGCTGGGCACGTGCCCAGGTGCCCTCACCTCCAGAGGGCTCACATTGACCAGGCATGCTGGGCACGTGCCCAGGTGCCCTCACCTCCAGAGGGCTCACATTGACCAGGCATGCTGGGCACGTGCCCAGGTGCCCTCACCTCCAGAGGGCTCACATTGACCAGGCATGCTGGGCACGTGCCCAGGTGCCCTCACCCTCCAGAGGGCTCACATTGGACCAGGCATGCTGGGCAGTGCCCAGGAGCCTCACCCTCCAGAGGGCTCACATGACCAGGCAGGCTGGCACGTGCCCAGGTGCCCTCAACTCCAGAGGGCTCACATTGACCAGGCATGCTGGGCACGTGCCCAGGTGCCCTCACCCTCCAGAGGGCCCACATTGATTCTGTTAGTCACTCTCACTCAGATATCATACTAACATGACAACTGTCATGGTAAAATGTGTAGAATTGCAGGAAATTAGCTGTAAAACTGCAACAACAAAAAGTTCTGTAAAGCAAACATATTTGTTGACCTTTTGTTAATAAAATACTTTCTCTGCTAACAGCCCTCTGTACGTGTTAAATTATATTTTTTAATCACGATGCTGAGTTAATGTGAGTTAATGTGTAGCGGCCAATTGTATAGCTAATAGGCTATGTGTTTGTAGATCCACTGAGGTGAATGAAGCTACAACAACCAAGGTGATAATGGCTGGGGTCATTTTGGCTTGTTTTTGCTGTTCTCCAAATAGCATTTTAGAGTTTTTTTTAATTGTATAGAAATGCAGATTTGCTCTGAAGCCTACTTTGCAGGTCTGTGAAAAAAAGGGTTGTGATTGATCCATCTAATGGAGTATAGAGCCTCCATAAAAAAGGGTTGTGATTGGGCAACCTACTTCCTGCAGCTATGGTATAGAGCCTCCATAAAAAAGGGTTGTGATTGGGCAACCTACTTCCTGCAGCTATGGTATAGAGCCTCCATAAAAAAGGGTTGTGATTGGGCAACCTACTTCCCGCAGCTATGGTATAGATGCTCTTTAAAAAAGCAAGAATAAAAGCATATGTTCATTGTGCGCTTTGCACAAGAAAGGTTATGAACGCATGAAGAAAACATTGGTGCTGTTTCACAGACGTCTGTTCAGAAACGTGACAATTCTCTCTGTCTGTTATTACAGCCTATTGCAGCTATTCTACCCCGGAGGAAGGCGACACACGTCACCTTTCAACTAACTTACTCTCCTGCTGCGTCGTATCACTGCCGCTGGTCAGCCCCGGGGACTCCATCATACTCCTTCCCGCCTCCTCAGCGCCCTCGCCGGCCTGAGCCCCCACCATCTCCCGTGCCTCCTCCAGATCCAACAGGTGACTGACGGAGAAGTTCTTCTTGGCCTGCAGTGTTTCCAGGTTGGCTGATATCGGGCTCTCCAGGCGGCTAGTCAGTGAGTCTTGTCTGTCCATTACATGCGCATAGCCAGAAGTCATGACGCTGACTTAATACAAGGACAAAACACCTATTAGCGTATAACAAACCTACTTACCTAACTTATACTCGACGCACAGAAAAATATCAAGAATAACTCCAAACCCATAACAGCGCTGGTTTCGACTCGAAACAGAGCTCGTTTTGTATGAATTTGGTTGGAAAGCAATTGGTTTCACAGATCCAAATCACTCCACTTTAAGCACGAAGTTCGGTCCTCCGTTCGATTCCACTCGATAAGAGGTCCCTTACCTCGTCAAGTAAAACCCCCAAACATACAACACGACACCATTTGGCTTCTTCCTGGACTTTCCCCGGAGTTTTAAACACAAAGAGTAGTAGGCTACAGCAAGTTTCTCCTCTCCTCGCCGGTGAGTCCAGACCTCGGTATGCCTGAGCTGAGGTAAAACCCTGCGAGGCGAGCTGTTTTCAGTGGAGCCAGTCTCTGGTAGCGGGAAGCGAACAGGCCGAAGTGAGTGTCACGCACAGGGCGGCTGAAAAGGGAAATAAAGCACCATTTGAAGACCCTGGGGTAAACTGTTCGCCCTAAAAGGAGTCTGCAATTACGTGGCAATGCTTTCTGCGCTGACTCTGACAGTCCATATCCTCGTGTGTGAAGCACCCCACCCCCTTCAACAATGCACACCATCACAAAAAAACGCTCATTAATCCGACTGAAGTTTTGGCAGTTGGAAATGGGGATTTGGATAATTGAAGTTTATGCCTCTCAGTGTTTTCATTGCAGCCATAATAATAAATGGTATTCTGCCACATGGTAATAATGATAATGGATTTATGGCGGATCATAACTTTGAATATATATATATATTTTTTAGTCATTTAGCAGATGCTCTTATCCAGAGCGACTTACAGGAGCAATTAGGGTTAAGTGCCTTGCTCAAGGGCATATCGACAGATTTTTCACCTAGTCGGCTCGGGGATTAGAACCAGCGACCTTTCGGTTACTGGCACAACGCTCTTAACCACTAAGCTACCTGCCGCCCATAGAGCATTGTTTTGAATATGCCCACACACAATATTTACAAGCTGATTTCCATGCATGCGCAATGATATGGGCCTGCAACACGTCTGCAGTATATCAGTTGGAGGTTGTCATTTGACATTTTAAAATCATAACTTTGCCGTAACTCAAATCTGTTTTGGATATATAGGCCAGCCGTTTCTAAGTGCAGCACAAGCTGTGCGTAAAAGAGCAACCCTCTATGTCTCTGCACAGCGGGGACCCTACATCCATCACCAACAAACATTAAATAACAGCCAGTGTGGTACATTCATATTTCTGTCTGCACAGGCTGCGTCTGCAGTCACACGCAAACTCTACATAGAGGAAACTGGGTTTTGAAACTTTAACCGCTTTTCGCCTGGTCAGAGAGAGAGAGAGAGAGAGGGGGGGGGGGGGGGGGTCCCCGAATGGTGGAATGGCATCCGTGGGTCTGTTCTGAGCTCCAAGCTGCCTGCCTGGCCCAGCCAACCCATCTCAGCCCCAGGCCCCGGGCCCCCTACCCCCTACCCCCCACCCCTCTCATCTGGCAAAAGAACACTTGATGCCATCAAAGGGCTGCAGATTGAATCCAGATGTGCGCGCGGTGCCTCTCTGCCTCTCTCGAGCTCGTTCTTTCCATGGATGTAATTAAAGCACAGCGCGCGGGGATTGGGCATCTCTCCTTTATTTTCTTCTCTTTATCCCTCGCGTGAATCCAGAGTGCTCTGCTCTGTTCATGAATCCAGAGTGCTCTGCTCTGTTCATAAAGCCAGAGTGCTCTGCTCTGTTCATAAAGCCAGAGTGCTCTGCTCTGTTCATGAAGCCAGTTTTTCTCGTCTATAAATCAGAGTGGACACGTGTCAACACGTGTTGGGAAGGAGAAAGGGTTTTCTTGTGTTTTTCTCTATTTAGGTTAATCAAAAGTCGTGTTGTTTTAAACAAAACCAACCACCCACACAGCATATTGCATCTTAAATGTTATCTTTTGGTTGAACAAATTAAGTTATTTTTGAATATTTCAAGAATATTGAAATCTGCAACACATAAAGGCCTATCATATTTGTTGCAATAATTATATATAGTTGATAAATAATGTTGTTTGCTTATGGTCATGCCACCAATTATAGTAAAAGTAGGCCTACAACATATTTTGTGGGAAACTTTTTAATGCAGTTTACAGCCCAGACAGAAAAAGTTACGGGTTGGGTCTAGCTTGATGCGTCTGCGGAAAGAAGTAAAGGCAAGCAAATATAAAATTGTTTTGTGTTCTTGATTATATCCCATGTGCAGTCTAAAATACAGTTATAAACAATACATTGATCAAAATAACAAAATGGAGATGTGTAGCCTGTGCATTTGCACGTTTCATGCAATCATGCACACAAAAATACAGACGTCTGAGATTCAAATATATATTTTACAAAAAAATATATATATATATATATATTAGGAGTTCATAAAAACGCTTTAATAATTTTTTTTAATAACGCAAAACTGCAGACATGGAATTTCGAATGGTGTTTCTAGCTTACTATAACAAACATTAATATAGGCTTCTACATCGACCTCAACCTTCCAAATAAAATGTCTAATTTATAGAGCTGAAATAACCACAACCGACATCTTTTGACAACAGCATAATGAAGCTTTTATCAGCTTAATGAAAACGAAAATAATGTAAACTATTTTATTAGTATTAATAATAATAATAATAATAATTATTATTATTATTATTATCAAATAAACATAGGCTAATGCGTGTGATTGCAGTTCAGAATTCGATGCTTATTTTCCCACGTTGATAAAAGCTTAATAGTCATGGCAACAGCAGAGGAAAGGGGGGAGGGGTCTGGAAACGTTGTCCTGATTGGTTTGATGAGTATGAAAAAAATAATAATTATGCACTCACTAAGTTGCTGTGGATAAGAGTGTCTGCTAAATGACAAAAAAAAATGAGCACACAATAGTGTAATTACCCACTGGGTAAAAACTAGTTGAATCAACATTGTGTCCACCTCATTTCAACAACAACAAAATCAATGTGATGACATTGAATCAACGTGGAAAACTGATTGGATTTGCAAAAAGTCATCGACTTAAGGAAATTTCGTATTTTTTTTCACCCATAATGTAACCTAAATCCAATGACAGGGTGCCATAGTTTATTGATTACATGTTAACTGACAACTCAAACCAAATCAAAACTAGACGTTGAAATTACATCCATGCCCATTGGGTAGAGTTTACATTACATCCATGCCCATTGGGTAGAGTTTACATTACATCCATGCCCATTGGGTAGAGTTTACATTACATCCATGCCCATTGGGTAGAGTTTACATTACATCCATGCCCATTGGGTAGAGTTTACATTACATCCATGCCCATTGGGTAGAGTTTTACATTACCATCCATGCCCATTGGGTAGAGTTTTACATTCCATCCATGCCCATTGGGTAGAGTTTACATTCCATCCATGCCCATTGGGTAGATTTACATTCCATCCATGCCCATTGGGTAGAGTTTTACATTCCTCCATGCCCATTGGGTAGAGTTTACATTCCATCCATGCCCATTGGGTAGAGTTTACATTACATCCATGCCCATTGGGTAGAGTTTACATTCCATCCATGCCCATTGGGTAGAGTTTACATTCCATCCATGCCCATTGGGTAGAGTTTACATTCCATCCATGCCCATTGGGTAGAGTTTACATTCCATCCATGCCCATTGGGTAGAGTTTACATTCCATCCATGCCCATTGGGTAGAGTTTACATTCCATCCATGCCCATTGGGTAGAGTTTACATTCCATCCATGCCCATTGGGTAGAGTTTACATTCCATCCATGCCCATTGGGTAGAGTTTACATTCCATCCATGCCCATTGGGTAGAGTTTACATTCCATCCATGCCCATTGGGTAGAGTTTTACATTCCATCCATGCCCATTGGGTATAGTTTACATTCCATCCATGCCCATTGGGTAGAGTTTACATTCCAGCCATGCCCATTGGGTAGAGTTTACATTCCATCCATGCCCATTGGTAGAGTTTACATTCCATCCATGCCCATTGGGTAGAGTTTACATTCCATCCATGCCCATTGGGTAGAGTTTACAATTCCATCCATGCCCATTGGGTAGAGTTTACATTCCATCCATGCCCCATTGGGGTAGAGTTTACATTCCATCCATGCCCATTGGGTAGAGTTTACATTCCAGCCATGCCCATTGGGTAGAGTTTAACATTCCATCCCATGCCCATTGGGTAGAGTTTACATCCATCCATGCCCTTGGGTAGAGTTTACATTACATCCATGCCCATTGGGTAGAGTTTACATTACATCCATGCCCATTGGGTAGAGTTTACATTCCATCCATGCCCATTGGGTAGAGTTTACATTACATCCATGCCCATTGGGTAGAGTTTACATTCCATCCATGCCCATTGGGTAGAGTTTACATTCCATCCATGCCCATTGGGTAGAGTTTACAGCTGATTTTGACACCATTCACTCCAGTCAGACACATCTGCCATTAATCAATTAAACCATGGTCAAAATTGATAAATGTATCAAATCAAAATCAAATCAAAGTTTATTGGTTGTGTACACAGTTTAGCAGATGCTATAGGGGGGTGCAGCGAAATGCTTATGCTACTAGCTCCTAACAATGCAGTATAATGTCAATCAAGTACACACAAATAAAAACTAAAAACTATCAATCAAGAAATGTCAGAACAAATCCAATTAACAACCCAAATAGCACTGTAACAGTCATCCAATGAACAACCCAAATAGCACTGTAACAGTCATCCAATTAACAACCCAAATAGCACTGTAACAGTCATCCAAATGCAATCTATATGTATATAACCTGCATACATTTACACAAGATATATTAAGAATGATATGTACAGCAGTAGATACACTATATATACAAAAGTATGTGGACACACCTTCATATTAGTGGATTCTATTTCAGCCACACCTGTTGCTGACAGGTGTATAAAGTCGAGCACACGGCCATGAAATGGGTTTCCATGGCTGAGCAGCCGCACACAAACCTAAGATCACCGTACGCAATTCCAAGCGTCGGCTGTAGCATTTCGCTACACCAGCAATAACATCTGCTAAACATGTGTATGTGACCAATACAATTTGATTTGATTTGGAGTGGTGTAAATCTCGCTGCCATTGGACTCTGGAGCGGTGGAAACGCGTTCTCTGGAGTGATGAATCACGCTTCACCATCTGGCAGTCTGACGGACGAATATGGGTTTGGCGGATGCCAGGACAACACCGCCTGCCCCAATGCATAGTGCCAACTGTAAAGTTTGGTGGAGGAGGAATAATGGTCTGGGGCTGTTTTTCATGGTTCGGGCTAGGCCCCTTAGTTCCAGTGAAGGGAAATCTTAATGCTACAGCATACAATGGCATTCCAGACGATTCTGTGCTTCCATCTTTGTGACAACAGTTTGGGGAAGGTCCTTTCCTGTTTCAGCATGACAATGCCCCCGTGCACAAAGCGAGGTCCATACAGAAATGGGTTGTGGAGATCGGTGTGGAAGAACTTGACTGGCCTGCACAGAGCCCTGACCTCAACCCCATCGAACACCTTTGGGATGAATTGGAATGCCGACTGCGAGCCAGGCCTAATCGCCCAACATCAGTGCCCGGCCTCACTAATGCTCTTGTGGCTGAATGGAAGCAAGTCCCTGCAGCAATGTTCCAACATCTAGTGGAAAGCCTTCCCAGAAGAGTGGAGGCTGTTATAGCAGCATACATTTACATTTACATTTTAGTCATTTAGCAGACGCTCTTATCCAGAGCGACTTACAGGAGCAATTAGGGTTAAGTGCCTTGCTCAAGGGCACATCGACAGATTTTTCACCTAGTTGGCTCGGGGATTAGAACCAGCGACCTTTCGGTTACTGGCACAATGCTCTTAACCACTAAGCTACCTGCCGCCCATAGGGGGGACCAACTCCATATTAATGCCAATGATTTTGGAATTAGATGTTGGACGAGCCGGTGTCCACATACTTTTGGTCATGTAGTGTGTATTAGAGTGACCAATGTATCAATAAATATGCAGTGTGTATAAACAGTGTAACTAAAATGCACTGTACAGTAGTAGAAATATTAGAATGAGCTATATCGAAAATCCAGTACTTAAATACAAAGTACAAAACCCCATGGTAAAATGGATAGAATTGCAGGAAATTAGCTTCCGGACCCGAGTCCAGAATATAGATATATACAGTATGTATGTGAATGGTGTGTATGGACAGTATGGACAGTATAGACAGTATGTGAATAGAACATGTGGACATCAGTAGTTATATAGGATGAGCCTTGACTATAATACAGTATATACTGAACATATGAAGTGGGTAAAACAGTATGGAAACATTGTTAAAGTGACCAGTCTTCAATTACTCTATAGGGCAGCAGTCTCTAAGGTTCAGGGCAGAGTACCGGCTAGTGACAGTCTCTAAGGTTCAGGGCAGAGTACCGGCTAGTGACAGTCTCTAAGGTTCAGGGCAGAGTACCGGCTAGTGACAGTCTCTAAGGTTCAGGGCAGAGTACCGGCTAGTGACAGTCTCTAAGGTTCAGGGCAGAGTTCCGGCTAGTGACAGTCTCTAAGGTTCAGGGCAGAGTACCGGCTAGTGACAGTCTCTAAGGTTCAGGGCAGAGTACCGGCTAGTGACAGTCTCTAAGGTTCAGGGCAGAGTACCGGCTAGTGACAGTCTCTAAGGTTCAGGGCAGAGTACCGGCTAGTGACAGTCTCTAAGGTTCAGGGCAGAGTACTGGGAGGAGATTGGCTAGTGGTGCCTGTTTATCAGTCTGATGGAGATAGAAGCTGTTTATCAGTCTGATGGAGATAGAAGCTGTTTAACAGTCTGATGGCCTGGAGATAGAAGCTGTTTATCAGTCTGATGGCCTGGAGATAGAAGCTGTTTATCAGTCTGATGGCCTGGAGATAGAAGCTGTTTATCAGTCTGATGGCCTGGAGATAGAAGCTGTTTATCAGTCTGATGGTCTGGAGATAGAAGCTGTTTATCAGTCTGATGGCCTGGAGATAGAAGCTGTTTATCAGTCTGATGGCCTGGAGATAGAAGCTGTTTATCAGTCTGATGGCCTGGAGATAGAAGCTGTTTATCAGTCTGATGGTCTGGAGATAGAAGCTGTTTAACAGTCTGATGGTCTGGAGATAGAAGCTGTTTATCAGTCTGATGGTCTGGAGATAGAAGCTGTTTATCAGTCTGATGGAGATAGAAGCTGTTTATCAGTCTGATGGAGATAGAAGCTGTTTATCAGTCTGATGGAGATAGAAGCTGTTTATCAGTCTGATGGAGATAGAAGCTGTTCAATAGTCTGATGGTCTGGAGATAGAATCTGTTCAACAGTCTCTCAGTCCCAGCTTTGATACACCTGTACTGTCTCCACCTTCTAGATAGTAGCTGGGTTTGGGTGCATGGCTAAGGTCCTTGATGATGTTCTTGGCCTTCCTGTGACACCAGGTGCTGTAGCTGTCCTATGGACATAAATAATGTTAAGCGTTTCATGATCTGAATAGTTTTTCCAATCGTTTTCTTCACAGGGAGCACATAGTGCACACAGACCTTTTAGACACGTTAAAATGTAGATGCTTAGGGCGAGCCTCTTCGCTCTGGGAGATCTGTAACGTTACACATTGATACCCTGTCGTTGAAGGCGACATCCTGTAACCCTGAAAACATTTACCAGCCGTCTGGTAGCCTGGTTTTTTAACCTATTTCAGAAAAACATTTCCCTTCACCGAAGACAAGTCTAGAATCCGGAATGCCTTACCAGTCGTTACGGGCTATACAATGTGTGAAAATAAACGTTTATATCCAACTTTTCTCAGAGTTGACCATATCTCCCTAAAGGTGTGCAACCCACTATGGGGACTAGGGAGTGAGATTCTGAAAATGTAAATGTTAAAGTTAATTTTTAACATAGTTCACACATTGTGTCATGACTCCCGAGTGGCGCAGTGGTCTAAGGCACTGCATCGCAGTGCTAGCTGTGCCACTAGAGATCCTGGTTCGAGTCCAGGCTCTGTCGCAGCCGGCCGCGACCGGGAGACCCATGGGCGGCGCACAATTGGTCCAGCGTCGTCCAAGGTAGGGGAGGGTTTGGCCGGCAGAGATGTGGGTTCGTTTCCCACGGCGGGCCGGTATGAAAAAACCCAAAACAAACAAAAAAACAAGTATGCATTCACTAACTGTAAGTCGCTCTGGATAAGAGCTTCTGATAAATGACGTAAATGTAAATTGTACAGCCTGAAACGACAAAGGCATTCCGGATTATAGATTTGCATTCGGTGACGGGAAAAGTTTATCGGAAATAGGTAGGCTACGAGATACTGGTAAATGAGTTTTCGGGGTGCACTATGTCACCTTCAGCGAAGGTAGATCTGTGTACAGGTCTCTCAGAGAATAGAGGCTAAGGCCTACATTTGAAGTTGGTTTTGTCAGGTGTGTATTGGTTGTATGTTGATAAAGGCATCTGGATACATAGGTTCGGTTTGCTCCGTCTGTGCTCTCATACTCCCTAAAGAGTTTTGCTTAAAAAAATTGAAAATAAAACTGCAATATATTACTGTTGTTTGTCCCTCTTGATCCACCATAGCAACAACATAGCCAGAAATACTTCCTCAAAATATAATTAATCTAAGATAAATCAAGAAATCTGTCATTAATGTTGATGTTTTTGAAGAGAAGGTCTCTTAGTAGCGCAATTCTACATCTAGCTAAGATGTTTTATTTGTCAAGTATACAATTAAAACTAGTTGTTCTCTCATTGAATGACCACTTCCTGTTCCTACAAGGAGTAATACTGTTGACCAATCAACGAAGACGGGGCGTAGACTCCGGCTACCGAATTTCGACTTGCCACAAGAACATGTTTTGTGTGCATAAACAGACCAAAACCGTCACAAAATAACGTCATAATACAGTTGAAGTCGGAAGTTTACATACCCCTTAGCCAAATACATTTCAACTCAGTTTTTCACAATTACTGACACTTCATCCTAGTAAAAATTCCCTGTCTTAGGTCAGTTAGGATCACCACTTTATTTTAAGAATGTGAAATGTCAGAATAATAGTAGAGAGAATGATTTATTTCAGCTTTTATTTATTTCATCACATTCCCAGTGGGTCAGAAGTTTACATACACTCAATTAGTATTTGGTAGCATTGCCTTTAAATTGTTTAACTTGGGTCAAACGTTTCAGGTAGCCTTCCACAAGCTTCCCACAATAAGTTGGGTGAATTTTGGCCCATTCCTCCTGACAGAGCTGGTGTATCTGAGTCAGGTTTGTAGGCCTCCTTGCTCGCACACGCTTTTTCAGTTCTGCCCACAAATATTCTATAGGATTGAGGTCAGGGCTTTGTGATGGCCACTCCAATACCTTGACTTTGTTGTCCTTAAGCTAATTTGCCACAACTTTGGAAGTATGCTTGGGGTCATTGTCCATTTGGAAGACCCATTTGCGACCAAGCTTTAACTTCCTGACTGATGTCTTGAGATGTTGCTTCAATATATCCACATACATTTCCTTCTCCATGATGCCATCTATTTTGTCAAGTGCACCAGTCCCTCCTGCAGCAAAGCACCCCCACAGCATGATGCTGCCACCCCCGTGCTTCACGGTTGGGATGGTGTTCTTCGGCTTGCAAGCAACCCCCTTTTTCCTCCAAATATAACGATGGTCATTATGGCCAAACAGTTCTATTTTTGTTTCATCAGACCAGAAAGTACGATCTTTGTCCCCATGTGCAGTTGCAAACCGTAGTCAGGCTTTTTTATGGCGGTTTTGGAGCAGTGGCTTCTTCCTTGCTGAGCGGCCTTTCAGGTTATGTCAATATAGGACTCGTTTTACTGTGGATATAGATACTTTTGTACCTGTTTCCTCCAGCATCTTTACAGGGTCATTTGCTGTTGTTCTGGGATTGATTTGCACTTTTCGCACCAAAGTACGTTCATCTCTAGGAGACAGAACGCGTCTCCTTCCTGAGTGGTATGACGGCTGCGTGGTCCCATGGTTTATACTTGCGTACTATTGTTTGTACAGATGAACGTGGTACCTTCAGGCGTTTCGAAATTGCTCCCAAGGATGACCCAGACTTGTGGAGGTCTACACATTTTTTTCTGAGGTCTTGGCTGATTTCTTTTGATTTTCCCATGATGTCAAGCAAAGAGGCACTGAGTTTGAAGGTAGGCCTTGACAAACATCCACAGGTACACCTCCAATTGACTCATATTATGTCAATTAGCCTATCAGAAGCTTCTAAAGCCATGACATCATTTTCTGGAATTTTCCAAGCTGTTTAAAGGCACAGTCAACTTAGTGTATGCAAACTTCTGACCCACTGGAATTGTGATACAGTGAATTATAAGTGAAATAATCTGTCTGTAAACAATTGTTGGAAAAATGACTTGTGTTATGCACAAAGTATATGTCCTAACCGATTTGCCAAAACTATAGTTTGTTAACAAGAAATTTGTGGAGTGGTTGAAAAAACGAGTTTTAATGACTCCAACCTAAGTGTAACTTCCGACTTCAACTGTATATGCGCGAACTGTTTCGAATCGGATGCATACGGTTAAATAAGCTTAACTGTTCGCAGTCATTCGGCAACCATCAACTTCATTCATTCATTATTGCCTCGACCATAAAGATGCAATAAGGCTGATGCACAACACATTATCTATCGAATGTTAGGAGATAAATGACTGGAATATAATACATAAGTATTTTCCACCCTCTTTTTGAGCAAACGTCAACACACAGCCTGTGTAAAACTGAAGCCCAATAAAATGGCACAGCCAATACTAGCCTAACAGAGGGCACAGCCAATACTAGCCTAACAGAGGGCACAGCCAATACTAGCCTAACAGAGGGCACAGCCAATACTAGCCTAACAGAGGGCACAGCCAATACTAGCCTAACAGAGGGCACAGCCAATACTAGCCTAACAGAGGGCACAGCCAATACTAGCCTAACAGAGTAGGAATTTGTTTTTGCCCTTTGATTCGATGGGAATAAGGTCTGTGCTCTATTATATGCTCTCTGAATATACATGTATTTTCTACACACAAATGATAAAACTATAGGCATCTCTCTGCTGCTGAATGGAATAAATGAAGAAAGCATTTACATACTAAAGGCTACCCCCTTTAACCCAGACAATACAGCCCTATTATTAATGACTTATATTCATCCAATGAATATAATTGATGATGTCAGAGGGCTCAGATCCATCACATGTATAACTTCAGGCGCCGTTCTTTCCTCCTCTCAGGTTACCACTCTGTTCCAGGCCGGCATTAATCATACCCAAAGGAACCCGGGCTCAGCCGGGCTCAGCTGAAATCAAAAGACCCGCGGCTTACAGAGGCTACTCACTTTTATATATACCCAGTTTATGTTATAGTTCTGCTACAATTTCTGGCCCCGTTATGGTTTTTATTACGCCGAGCTGAGGCGAGGTGAAGTCATTCTAATAAAGTCATTACTCTGCGGTCTGTTATTATATGGGTGGGGTGTTGGCGTAGGAGGGACGGGCACCATTTAGAGAAACTATCTGGGCTCTGTGAGAGCGACTGGGGACGGGTCGCGGTCTGTTATTATATGGGTGGGGTGTTGGCGTAGGAGGGACGGGCACCATTTAGAGAAACTATCTGGGCTCTGTGAGAGCGACTGGGGACGGGCACCATTTAGAGAAACTATCTGGGCTCTGTGAGAGCGACTGGTAGTGCAATTTAGAATTATAAACCGGGTAGTTTGGCTCCTGAATGCTGATTGGCTAAAAGCTGCATTGCGTCATGCCTTAGAACGCTACTTAGCCGTGGTATATTGGCTTATTGCTGAATATTACTTTAATGTAAATAATTACCATGAACCATTAGCAGAGGGCAAAGTATCTCTCTCTCTCGCTCTCTCTCTGCTCGTAAAAGACAATCATGTTCTCTCTCAGCCCTGTTTCATTCCTCCTCCTCCTCCTCCTCCTGCCATTGGACCTAAGTCTGTTTAGAATCAGACTCATTCTTATATTAACCCCTGACCTCTACGACCTCCAGGGGGACTAGGCAGGGCGATGCGGGGTAGAGTGTAACCCATGACTGTGGCTAAGAGGACAGAGACCACAGCTAGGAGGGTCTCAGGGTACATATCATCAGTGAGGCAGAGTTAAACACTTCAAACTTCTCTGAAACTGACAGTATTTTAGTTCCCACCTCGGCTGCTTGCTGCCTCCAGTCTTTTCCCTCTGAATGTGAGCAGGCAGCCTTTGGGATGATTGTCCAGCCCAGTCTTTTCCCTCTGAATGTGAGCAGCAGCCAATCACCTTTGGGGTGATTGATCCAGCCAATCACACATTGATTGAATAAGGAACTCAGCTTGGCTCTATTGGCATCCTAACTGGCGAAGTTTATGGAAGGGCCGTGGTAGGCTGGAAGGGCATGGTAAGGGCTTGGCAATGGTAAGGGATGGAAGGGCGTGGGAAGGTTCTGGAAGGCCGTGGTAACCCGGGGTAAGGGCTGGTGGAAGGGGTGGGAAGGTATTCTGTGAAGGGCGTGGCGTGGGTAAGGGCGGAAGGGATGGAAGGTTCTGGAAGGGCGTGGGTAAGGCTGCTTGGAAGGGCAGGGGATGGGAAGGTTCTGGAAGGGCCGGTGGGTGGTAAGAGTTCGTGGAAAGGGCGTGGTAAGGGCTGAAGAGCAGGAATGGTTTTAAGGGCTTGGAAGGCGTGGTAAGGGCTGGCAAGCGTTGGGAAGGTTCTGGAAGGGAGTGGTAAGGGGGAAGGGCGTGGTAAGGGCTGGAAAGGGCATGGTAAGGGCTGGAAGGGCGGGAAGTTATGGAGGGCGTGGTGGAAGGGCTGGAAGGGCGTGGGAAGGTTAATGGAAGGGGCAGGGCAGGCATGGAAGGGCGTGGTAGGCTGGAAAGGCACATGGTAAGGGCTTGGAAGGCGTGGGAAGTTATGGAAGGGCGTGGAAGGCTGGAAGGGGCGTGGGAGAAAGGTCTGGAAGGCGTGGTGTAAGGCTGGACGGGCGTGGGAAGGTTCTGGAAGCGTGGTGGGTAAGGTCTGGGAAGGGTGTGGGCAGGTTCTGGACGGGCGGGTTAAGGTTCTGGTAAAGGGCCGTGGTAGTTCTGGAAGGCCGTGGTTCATGTTTGGAAGGGCGTGTTAGGTTTGGAAGGGCGTAGTGGGAATCGAGTTATGAAGGCTGGTAAGGCTGGAAGGCGTGGCGTGGGGTGGTAAGGGCTGGAAGGGCGTGGGAAAGGTTGGGACGGGCGTTGGTCCGGCTGGAAGGCGTGGGAAAGGTTTGGAAGGGCGTTCGGTAAGGTTCTGGAAGGGCGTGGGAAGGTTCTGGAAGGGCGTGGTAAGAGGGTTTGCCCTTTACAGCTCCACACTTCTTTCCCCCATGAAGGACGCCATCAGCCGACTAAAGATTGGCTATTCCACGGCCGTCCCTCCTCCCCACTTCCTGTTTTTTTTATTTATGAATAGGAAATAGCCAGTGAAGTACTTCCTGAGGACAAGGGTCAAGGTTAGAATCTATCAGCTCAAAATAACTTCCACTTCCAGACCGGGGTCAGATGGATATGTCACATCCACGGAGTGGACAAAACATTAAGAACACCTGCTCTTTCCACGACAGACTGACCAGGTGAATCCAGGTGAAAGCTATGATCCCTTATTGATGTCACTTGTTAAATCCACTTCAATCAGTGTAGATGAAGGGGAGGAGACAGGTTAAAGAAGGATTTTTAAGCCTTGAGACAATTGAGACATGGATTGTGTATGTGTGCCATTCAGAGGGTGAATGGGCAAGACAAAATATTTAAGTGCCTTTGAACGGGGTATGGTAGTAGGTGCCAGGCGCACCGGTTTGTGTCAAGAACTGCAACGCTGCTGGGTTTTTCACGCTCAACAGTTTCCCGTGTGTATCAAGAATGGTCCACCACCCAAAGGCCATCCAGCCAACTTGACAAACAGTCCTGGACAGGAAGATTGAGGGGTAAGGGGGTGAGAAAAGGGTGAATGGGTGAGGAGGTGAAGGGTTGAGAAGGTAAAGGGGTGATGGGGGATCATGGAAGATCAATGATTTCCTATTTTAAGTGGCCAAGCTGAGTCAGTGTGTTCCAGAGGCTTCCCGCCCTTTAGCACAACGGCTCTTCCCTTTCTACCTCTCTCTCTTTCTCTCTCTCCCTCACTATCACCTATCCTGTTTTCTCTCCACCGTCGATGTCAAAGTAGGTTCTGAATTTGTTCCTTCATTTCCATCCCTGACCCCTGAACCCTGACCCTTGACCCCTGAGATCTGCAGTGAGTTTGGAATGCTGACCTCTCTGGTCCTGGAAACACACAGGGCTCAGCTTCTCTCTCTCACACACCAACACACACACACAGAAAACCTACACACGACCAGAGAGTACACACGCTGAGTCTGGTACTATTGCCTGTAGGTAGTGATACACACTACATGACCTAGAGTGTGTGGACAGATAATCCTGGGCATTAATATGGAGTTGGTCCCTCCTCTGCTGCGTGTGTTAGAATGTTTTACATCAGTCTCAGCCCACTCACCACCAAGCAGTGTCTCCCATCCAGCACGTTCTGATTAGAGACTTCATGTTTTCAATTATCATTAAAGACCAATTCGTCTCCCTCCGTCTCTGTTCTATTGATGGCTACAGATACCAGGTCTGTGTATCATATACAGACAGATACAAGTCTGTGTATCTATACAGACAGATACAGGTCTGTGTATAATATACAGACAGATACAGGTATGGTATATATACAGACACTACAGGTATGTGTATAATATACAGACAGATAACATGGTTCTGTGTATCATATACAGACAGCTACAGGTCTGTGTATATATACAGACAGCTACAGGTCTGTGTATCATAAAACAGACAGCTACAGGTCTGTCTATCATATACAGACACGCTACAGGTCTGTGGTATCATATACAGACAGCTACAGGTCTGTGTATCATATACAGACGGCTACAGGTCTGGTGTATCATATACAGACGCTACAGTCATGTATCATATACAGGACAGCTACAGGTCTGTATATCATATACAGACCAGCTACAGGTCTGGTATCATATACAGACAGCTAAGGTCTGTGTATCATATACAGACAGATACAGGTCTGTTGTATCATATACAGACAGCTACAGCTACATGTCTGCTCTTTTGATCACTCCCATTGAGGAAGGCCAGGGTGGGTGGGCTCTTCTGAGACCACAGCCCACGGTCCCACACGCCTCTCATGATTTCACGCTGTCGTCTCCGAGCTACACACCGTCATCACACCACTCAACCGTAATTCAACAGTACAGGTGGACATAACAGAACAAAAGCTTTCCACTGTTCAGTGTATCAGGTGTTATACAAAGGTTGGGTCTAATCCTGAATGCTGATTGGTTTAAAGCGCATTCCAGCTGGTGCCTTTTCCACAAGTTACCACCGGCTAAATCTATGACGTTAACATGCCTATTAACTCTGTTCCATCTGACTGCCCAATCCACTGTCTCATCAGCCCAGCCAGCCACTTTATAAACTTGATCTCCACTATAAAAAGCATCTAGACGTTATCTCCCATTTCTTTTAGACTAACATTTAGTTTTCAACAGTGGAGATTTGTACAAACTTTGCTGTCTGTCTCTCCGACATTTGCAACATTGTTTCAATATTCAAATCCGATCTCCAGCTGTCCCATAGTAATGAACGTGTCAGGAGTCGGGACGAGACAGAATCAGATGGCATCATTTTTATGGATATATACAAAGACATGTCAATTGAATAAAGGTAAAACGAAATGAAGTGCAGCTAGTTTGCAGTCTTTACAGATTCAGTGTTTGAAGTGATTGTGTTAGCTGTGTTGTTGGCTAGCTCCTCTGAACAACAGTGTCCTTCGAGAGAGCACATTTTCTATGCCAGGCGAAATCCCGCCTCATTAGCTCATTGTTATGGATGTATCCAAATAAATGTCACAAGAAAACAGCTTAAACAAACGCAAATGAAGCTACTTGGCTGTTATTCTGGCTGCACTGTTTGACGTTACTGTAAATTAGCTGTAGTTGGCTAGCTAGCTAGCAAGGGAAAATAACGTTGCCAGCCAGTATGGCAATGGAACATTTAGAACGAACGACTGGGTCGGTCCATAGATACAGAACAAAAAGACTGAACGACTGGGTCGTGTCTCTGGCAACCGAACCGATAGAACAAACGACCAGCCGGCTTGGGAAGCAACCCTAGATTTGTGTCGGGACTATATCTTGTGGAAGGATGAAATAGTATTGTAGCGACCCGCACAGACAGCTGTGTGTTATGTGTTAGGCTAGTAGATGGTTGTGTTGTACCTACCAGTACCCAGTGTTCGCGGGGTCCGACATGTCAATCAACCTGCTATCTGCCAATCACGGGAATGCCTGGAATGTTCTGATGCCGGGCATCCTGGCGGTTGGTGGAGTGGCGTGGAGGGGGGTTGGGCAGGGGGATGGAGCATTGGAAGTTAAGACCAGGTTTAGCCTTTGTTCTCTCTCTTTTTACGTCTGGGTTTCACAAGAGAAGGTCACGATTGGCTTGTGGGTTATCTTTCATTTATTTGGCGTGGGCTACGGCCAAACAGTAGCCTGTGTAAAGTTGGTTTAATAAACCGTCCATTCGTAAACTCAATCCTCTGTCTGGACAGTTGTTCTTTTATGATCTAGTCAGGTCATTACATTGGTGTCAGAAGTAAAAACGTTGATAAAAGTTAGCCAGCTAGCTAGCTGACTTCTGTGGCTAGCTACCGTAGGTGAGAACGGGGGTTGAAGATGCTTCGAGGGAATCCGAAAGTGAAGGTGGAGGTAGGGAACGATTATGGCCAAGGAGTTGCGTGTGCATGGACGTCGGGGGTTCTGGCTGAGGAGATCGCCAGGGCATCGGAGCCCAGAGGCCGCTTGAGGGAGGACGTTAGAGTGATGGCGGCTGAAGCGGGCATGAGTGCTTCGTCGACTGTGTTTCGCGCGGATTCTGGTGGGCGGACCGAAGGGGTGACGTCGACGCGGCGGGACGAGGAATCTGGGCTCAGGATGTAAACAAACATGGCGGCGCCCAGTTCCCGGCTGCGTCCGTATCTGTTAAGACCCCAAAGTATTCCGGTAAGGCGGATTGGGAAGCTTTTCATGCTCAGTTTGAACTGTTAGCTCATTTTAGGGGGTGGTCGGATGAAAGATAGGGAACTGCAGTTGGCTTTATGCCTCACGGATGAAGCTCTGGCCTGTTTGATATTGATTAGCCCCGAGGACAGACGTGATTATGGTGCTTTAGTGGGAGCACTGAGGAGGCGCTATGGACAGTGTGTACAGCCCGGGCTACTGCGCTCCGAACTGAGTAATAGACGCAGGCAGCCTGGAGAGCCTCTATGGGTGCTAGCTAATGACATTGAGAGCCTCTCTCGGCGGGCATATGCTCACATGCCCCCCTCCGTGCAGAGCGAGCTAGCACGGGACCAGTTCATACAGGCGCTCTCTCCTACGGAGCTGCGCATACAGACCCAGCTGGCTCATCCTGAGTCATTGCAGGTAGCCTTGGAGATGGCTTTGGAGAGGGAGCTGGTGTGGGCTGGGGCTTCAGCTGGGGCTTTGGTGGGGGTGCAGGGAGACAGACCCTCTGTGCGAGCTGGGGGGCAGAGCAGCCCGGAGCCGGAAAAGCCTGCATGGGTGGCTGAAATGACAGAACTCATTCGTGCTGTGTCGCTACAGGCGGCACGAAACACACGCCCTGGTCCCAGGGTCTGCTGGGGTTGTGGCCAGCCAGGCCATCTGCGCCGAGATTGCCCCATGTCCCCCAGAGCTCAGGGAAAACGGCTCGGGGTCCGCATGGACCGGGTAGTGCGGACCCCTGGCTTTCTATCCCAACCACCATCTTCTTCAGGAGGAGCCCACCGGCGCAGACGGGGAAGCAAGGCTCCACTTCCCCCAGAAGCAGACGAGGGCAAGCGGATGGAGCCTGTTGTTGTGGTGGCCGGACCTGTGTTGGGGACTTTTGTCATGTCCCTGTCACTGTGGAGGGGGTGCCCTGCTCCGCCCTGGTGGACACTGGGTCCACAGTAACCCTGGTGAGGCCAGATATTGTGCCAGGTTGGACTCAGTGTGAGCCTACAACTGTGCAGCTCCGCACAGTCACAGGTGAGCTGGCACCCATGAAAGGGAAGGGAATAATGACTCTGACAGTAGGGGGCAGGACTGTGCGTCATCCTGTGTGGGTGGCGGGACCCTTGTATCCTGGGGTTGGACTTTCTTAGGAGCACAGGCTGCCAGTTAGACCTAAATAGGGGCACACTGAGCTTCCAGGGAGGGCCGGAGGTCACCATGGCCCCTAATGTCACATTCACTCAACCCAACAAACCCTTTACTCCAACAGTTAAAGCAGCAGAGACTCATGGCTGCCCCCCCTCCCCCACATCTGGGTGTGACTTTTCCCCAGCCCCCCTGTCACCTACGGCGTTGCGTTACATTCCCCCCAGCTACCTCCACGACACAGTCCTCTGTGAGCCCGGGCAGCGCCCCCCCAGCCCAGCTACCCCCAGATGGGAGGGGAGAGGACACTGTCTGCAATGAGGGAGATATGGGGGAGGAACTGTGTTGGTCTTGACCCCGAGCAGCAGGAACGGTTGAGGCAGTTGCTGTTTGAATTCAGAGACAGCTTTGCGCTGAGTGAGGAAGAGGTGGGTCAGACTCATCTGGTGCAGCATGAGATCGACACAGGTGATGCTCGACCTATCAAGATGCGTCCCCGCCGTATCCCGCTGGCACGCCAGGAGGCGGCAGACAAGGCTGTGTTGGAGATGCAGCGGACAGACTTCATTGAGCCCTCAGACAGCCCCTGGGCGGCGCCAGTCGTCATGGTTCCGAAGAAGGGGGGCAAGCTGAGGTTCTGTGCGGACTACAGGCGGCTGAATGAGGTAACCAGGAAGGACTCATACCCCATACTACGTATCGATGAGTCGCTGGACCTGGTTAGGGGGTCCTCCTGGTTCTCCTCACTAGACCTCCGCAGTTGCTACTGGCAGGTGCCCCTCTCCCCAGAGGCCAGAGCCAAAAACTGCGTTCTCCACTAACAGAGGACACTGGCAGTTTCAAGGTCCTGTGCTTTGGCCTGTGCAACGCTCCAGCTACTTTTGAGCGTTTGATGGACAGGGTGCTGGATGGCATCCCCCGACAGCAGTGTCTGGTATACCTCGATGACATCCTGGCCCATGGCAGCTCCTTCCAGTCAGCCCTGGGGGCGCTACGGTGTGTGCTGGAGAGGGTGGCTGCCGCAGGTCTGAAGCTCCACCCCGAGAAGTGCCACTTCATGAGGAGAGAGGTGTCCTTCTTGGGCCACCGAGTGGGGAAGGAGGGGATCAGCACCATGGAGGACAAGGTAGCGGCTGTCAGAGACTGGCCCACCCCCACCGACCAGCGTCAGCTGAAGAGCTTCCTGGGCCTGGCCTCGTACTACAGGAGGTTTGTACGGGGCTTCTCAAGCGTTGCTGCTCCACTGAACCGCCTGCTGCCGAAGGACAAGGCTTTCACTTGGACAGTGGAGTGTGAGGAGGCGTTCAACACCCTCAAACGTGCACTGATCGAGGCCCCCCGTGCTCGCCCCTCCTGACCTCACATTGCCCTTTATCCTGGACACAGACGCGAGCAATGTGGGCATGGGTGGGGTGCTGGCCCAGGTGGGGCCAGAGGGGGAGAGAGCGGTGGCATACTTCAGCAAAACATTTGACAAACATGAGCGCCGCTACTGTGTCACCCGGCGGGAGCTCTTGGCTGTTGTGGCTTCCGTCAAACACTTCAAGTACTACCTGGGTGTTCTGCCCTTACTGTAAGGACTGACCACTCTGCTCTCCAGTGGCTCATGTCTTTCAGAGAGCCAGAGGGGCAGGTGGCACGCTGGTTGGAGGAGCTTCAGCCGTATGACTTCACGGTGGTGCACAGGGCAGGGGCACGCCACTCCAACGCCGACGCCATGTCCCGTCGGCCCTGTACTGCAGACGGCTGCCGCCACTGTGAACGGAGAGAGGGACGGGGAGAGAGAGCTGTGTGCAGAGGAGGGGGTCTGTGCCACAGTGTGTCGGGCGAGCGGGCCTGTCTGCTGTGAGCTGCAGACTGTCGACGTGGCTGAATGGGGGCAGCAGCAGGGACGGGACACAGACCTACAGCCAGTGCTACAGTGGGTAGAGGCGCAGGTGAGGCCACCATGGGAAGAGGTGACAGCGCTCTCACTCGCGACCAAAGGGTTGTGGTCAAAGTTTGAGCGACTGCGGCTGGCTGATGGCGTGTTACAGCGGGCATGGAAGGAGTCAGCTACGGGGGAGGAGAGGTGGCAGGTGGTGGTCCCAAAAGCATTGCGGGAGGCTGTGCTCCAGTGTACTCATGGGGGGGTGGGGACTGGACACTTTGGGGTCACAAAAACACTGCGCCGCCTCCGTCAGGGCTTTTACTGGGGGCAGCACAAGAGGGATGTGGAAGACTTTTGCCGCCGCTGTGACAACTGAAAGGGCCCCCCAGGCCGCTCCCATGCTCAGCTCCAACAGTTCCCAGTGGGGGCTCCCATGGAGAGGGTGGGAGTGGATGTAGTTGGGCCGTTCCCCACCACAGACAGTGGAAACCGCTGGGTGCTCACGGCCATGGACTATTTTGCAAAATGGCCCGAGACCTATGCTCTGCCTGACCAGAAGGCAGAGACCATCGTCGACGCCCTGACAGCGGGGATGTTCAGCAGGTTTGGAGCTGCAGAGTCCATCCACAGCGACCAAGGCAGAAACTTTGAGTCCCGTGTGTTCGCCACCATGTGTGAGAGGCTGGGTATGCACAAGACCCGCACTACTCCTCTCCATCCTCAAAGTGATGGCCTTGTGGAGCGCTTCAACAAAACGCTTGGACAGCAGCTGGCCATCGTCTCTTCCAAACACCAGCGTGACTGGGACAAGCACCTGCCTATGGTCCTCATGGCATGCCGCTCCGCTGTCCAAGACTCCACCTCCTGCACGCCTGCCCTCCTCATGCTGGGGAGAGAGATCCGTACCCCTGCGGAGATGGCGTTTGGTCGGCCCCTGGATAGCCTCATGTTTCCCCGGGGCCGGAGTATGCCCGGAGACTCCAGGACCGCCTGGAGACAGCCCACACCTTCGCCAGAGAGCAGCTGCTGAATGCAGGTGTGAGGCAGAAGAGGAACTATGACGTGCACACCCGGGGAAGGCACTTTGTGGCTGGGGAGCTGGTCTGGGTCTACAGCCCGCTAAGGAAAAAAGGCAGATGCCCCAAGTTGGACAGTCACTGGGTGGGACCCTGCAGTGTCCTGGAGAGGGTAGGGGAGGTTGTTTACCGGGTGCAGCTTCCTCCCAGGGGGAGAAAGGTGACACTGCACCGGGACAGGTTTAGCCCCATATAGAGGGGCCTCTTCTCCCCAAACCCCAGGAACCCCCACAATTCCCCTCTCTGGCAATGACATTCTCCAGGCACCCACCCCCAGGTGCCGCAGACAAGGCTCCAGACAGCCCACTCCCCCTGTGTCACCGCGTGGTTCCCCAGAGCCACGGACTGTATTACCCGTTCCCGCTTCCTTGTCCCCCATGTCCTTGCCTTCATCCCCTGGTTCCCAGAGGGGCACTCTGCGGCCATCACAGCCACGCAGGCAAAGGAGACCTCCGGGTCGCTTCAGAGACTTTGTTTGTTCCCTCGGGGACGAGGGACTTTGTGGTGGGGGGGCTGTGTAGCGACCCGCACAGACAGCTGTGTGTTATGTGTTAGGCTAGTAGATGGTTGTGTTGTACCTACCAGTAACCCAGTGTTCGCGGGGTCCGACATGTCAATCAACCTGCTATCTGCCAATCACGGGAATGCCTGGAATGTTCTGATGCCGGGCATCCTGGCGGTTGGCGGAGTGGCGTGGAGGGGGGTTGGGCAGGGGGATGGAGCATTGGAAGTTAAGACCAGGTTTAGCCTTTGTTCTCTCTCTTTTTTTACGTCTGGGCTTCACAAGAGAAGTTCACGATTGGCTTGTGGGTTATCTTTCATTTATTTGGCGTGGGCTACGGCCAAACAGTAGCCTGTGTAAAGTTGGTTTAATAAACCGTCCATTCGTAAACTCAATCCTCTGTCTGGACAGTTGTTCTTTTATGATCTAGTCAGGTCATTACAGTATGTTTTTGGTTTCCCATTGATTCTGGGAACGAAGTACGTTCACTGACCGGTAAAACTGATATTTTTTTTAAACGTTCTGAGAACGAAAGTGAAAATGTTGCCTGTTCTGGGTACATTCATTTTTAGGTTGCAGGGAGGTTCTGGGAACGTTTTACTATGGTTCCCTGAACGTTTTCCTGGGAGGTTTTATTAACGTTCTAAGAACGGAAAATATAGGTTATTTGAAGGTAATTAAATAACATTCTGAGAACATTCTCTAAATGTTGTGAATGTTAATGAATGAAATGTTACGTTTATTTGAATGTTTTTGAATAACTTCCTCTGAATGTTTCAATAAGATTTTTAATAACACTGCAACTTAGGTTGCATTAATCATGCAAATACACACAGTTTCGTATTGTGACACGGAGTCAGTGAGATTTGAATCTATGATCTTCTGTTCTTTATCCATGGAATTAGTCCACTGCGCCACCAGGATGGAGATAGCATGCCATGTTTTTTTTACTCATACAAAGCTGTTCATTTTAGTCTCTTTAACCAGACCCCATTTCAAAGGAAACAAGCACTCATTAAGATCAGGTATGCCAATGAGTGGGCGGTTTAGTTGTCACCTGAATGTCATATCACTGTACTTTCATCCATTTAAAAGTATAGCAAAGTTGAAATGGGAATAAAATGTTAGAATTTTTTAAAAAATGTATACAACAACTTAATGTGTTACTTAATCTAATAGCGCAACCAAATGACCTGGATTGCAATTGAGATTATTTAAGTGCATGGTGCATGTGGTTTTGCATAGATTATTATTGCAATTGTGAAGATCTCCACAGACCTGCGACCTTTGCATGCTATCTTGAACGTGCACACTTTATACACTGCTAAAAAAAATAAAGGGAACACTTAAACAACACAATGTAACTCCAAGTCAATCACACTTCTGTGAAATCAAACTGTCCACTTAGGAAGCAACACTGATTGACAATACATTTCACATGCTGTTATGCAAATGGAATAGACAACAGGTGGAAATTATAGGCAATTAGCAAGACACCCCCAATAAAGGACTGGTTTTGCAGGTGGTGACCACAGACCACTTCTCAGTTCCTATGGTTCCTGGCTGGTGTTTTGGTCACTTTTGAATGCTGGCGGTGCTTTCACTCTAGTGGTAGCATGAGACGGAGTCTACAACCCACACAAGTGGCTCAGGTAGTGCAGCTCATCCAGGATGGCACATCAATGCGAGCTGTGGCAAGAAGGTTTGCTGTGTCTGTCAGCGTAGTGTCCAGAGCATGGAGGCGCTACCAGGAGACAGGCCAGTACATCAGGAGACGTGGAGGAGGCCGTAGGAGGGCAACAACCCAGCAGCAGGACTGCGAATGATGACATAAGAAGACGTTTATTGTTACAGTAACCTAAAAAGTGTCCATGGATGTGTTACTCATTTTAAAGTTGAGTAAATTAAATGTTACATTAGCCTTAACTTTAGGCTATTTACTCTATTACAAACATAGACAACACAACCAAGTATCAACATTTAAAGGAGGTGTATCTACTGCTTGAATATTATTTTTATTTATTTATTTATTTATTTCACCTTTATTTAACCAGGTAAGCCAGTTGAGAACAAGTTCTCATTTACAACTGCGACCTGGCCAAGATAAAGCAAAGCAGTGCGATAAAAACAACAACAACACAGAGTTACATATGGGGTAAACAAAACATAAAGTCATAACACAGTAGAAAATCTATATACAGTGTGTGCAAATGTAGTAAGTTATGGAGGTAAGGCAATAAATAGGCCATAATGCAAAATAATTACAATTAGTATTAACACTGGAATGATAGATGTGCAGAAGATGATGTGCAAATAGAGATACTGGGGTGCAAATGAGCAAAATAAATAACAATATGGGGATGAGGTAGTTGGGTGGGCTAATTTCAGATGGGCTGTGTACAGGTGCAGTGATCGGTAAGGTGCTCTGACAACTGATGCTTAAAGATAGTGAGGGAGATAAGTGTCTCCAGCTTCAGAGATTTTTGCAGTTCGTTCCAATCATTGGCAGCAGAGAACTGGAAGGAATGGCGGCCAAAGGAGGTGTTGGCTTTGGGGATGACCAGTGAGATATACCTGCTGGAGCGCATACTACGGGTGGGTGTTGCTATGGTGACCAATGAGCTAAAATAAGGCGGGAATTTGCCTAGAAGTGATTTATAGATGACCTGGAGCCAGTGGGTTTGGCGGCGAATATGTAGTGAGGGCCAGCCAACGAGAGCGTACAGGTCACAGTGGTGGATAGTATATGGGGCTTTGGTGACAAAACGGATGGCACTGTGATAGACTACATCCAATTTGCTGAGTAGAGTGTTGGAAGCTATTTTGTAAATGACATAGCCGAAGTCAAGGATCGGTAGGATAGTCAGTTTAAGAGGGCATGTTTGGCAGCATGAGTGAAGGAGGCTTTGTTGCAAAATAGGAAGCTGATTCTTGATTTAACTTTGGATTGGAGATGCTTAATGTGAGTCTGGAAGGAGAGTTTACAGTCTAACCAGACACCTAGGTATTTGTAGTTGTCCACATATTCTAAGTCAGACCCGCCGAGAGTAGTGATTCTAGTCGGGCGGGCGGGTGCAAGCAGCGTTCGATTGAAGAGCATGCATTTAGTTTTACTAGTGTTTAAGAGCAGTTGGAGGCTACGGAAGGAGTATTGTATGGCATTGAAGCTCGTTTGGAGGTTTGTTAACACAGTGTCCAATGAAGGGCCAGATGTATACAAAATGGTGTTGCGTAGAGGTGGATCTGAGAGTCACCAGCAGCAAGAGCGACATCATTGATATACACAGAGAATAGAGTCAGCCCGAGAATTGAACCCTGTGGCACCCCCATAGAGACTGCCATAGGTCCAGACAACAGGCCCTCCGATTTGACACATTGAACTCTATCTAAGAAGTAGTTGGTGAACCAGGCGAGGCAGTCATTTGAGAAACCAAGGCTATTTAGTCTGCCAATAAGAAAGCTTTGGCCAGGTCGATGAAGACGGCTGCACAGTACTGTATTTTATCGATCGCGGTTATAATATCGTTTAGGACCTTGAGCGTGGCTGAAGTGCACCCATGACCAGCTCGGAAACCGGATTGCATAGCGGAGAAGGTACGGTGGGATTGGAAATGGTCGGTGGTCTGTTTGTTAACTTGGCAGGGTAGGACGGCCACTGGCGTAATCCTGTTCTTTAACATTCAGATGGAAATCTGAATCCAACATAGCATTTGTTAACTGGTTGACAAGTTAACAGGCTATTTACTGTATTGCAAAAGTCATATTGAATTGTGTTTGGTTGTCAACCAAATATCAACATTTGAAGTAGATGTATCCTTGTACAGTTCCGTCTGTGCCACTGAGTCTGGCTTTAATTCCAGTTTGTCTACAAATTAATCATTAATATGTTTGATGCACATCTCCATTTCAACCAAAAATCGAAGTTAATAGGACTAAATCAAATCAAACTTTAAATGCATTTTAAATACAGTTTGATTTTATTTAGTAATATTCTTTAACTTAGATTTTTGGTTGAGATGGAGACGTGAATCCAACATTTTAGGAACTTGTAGATTCCATTTTAAATCAACCAAAGCTTGAAACCCTAGGCCTATATGTAATGTCTATTTTTAGTTGAACCCTGGGTTGAATTGAAACAATAGTTGCTGATGACTTCTCTAATGTTATATAGGCCTAAATAGCATCATTGTTGATACAGTATATGATTGATAAAGTATGGTTACATTTCATTTGCTCTGTCAAACTTTCCCTTTAGAATGACTTTGATAGCAACAGTGAATCCATTAAGTGGAGATATCTCAATAATCATTCTCACAATAGCACATTGGTAACAGTTGGTGACCAATATCATGGCTAAGCAGGTCTGGGCTTGGTTAAAACCCTGGATGACAGACCAGAGGGTAGCTGTAGATACATCGACTCTCCAGTAGGAGGTGCTACCCAGCCTATAGTGGATATTACGTTTAAGATCTGACGTTGTTTCAAAGGTACAAATTCAACAATTTATACAAGGTTTGTCACTGTTGAAAATTGGCTACTATGATGACATAATCCTGTGGTTGAAATATCACCCTATCACCCATTTTCTATGTAGATTCCACATCACAATACGTTAACAAATTACATTGAAACAACCAGTATGTGTCCAGTGGGTAGTTTCTTAACGTTCTTTGAATTTTACATTTTAGCAGACGCTCTTATCCAGAGCGACTTACAGGAGCAATTAGGGTTAAGTGCCTTGCTCAAGGGCACATCGACAGATTTTTCACCTGGTCGGCTCGGGGGATTAGAACCAGCGACCTTTCGGTTACTGGCACAACGCTCTTAACCACTAAGCTACCTGCCGTGTTCTGAGAACATGACTGTAGCCCTTTCCTGCAGTCAAATGACAAACAGCGCCCTCTAGTGAACTCATGGGTGGATTGTTATTAATATTTTTCACAATTTCATAATTAATAAACTTTTTTTATTTATTTTACCGACGAAAATCCGGTGTTTCTATGTCAAACGGTTTTTGTTATATTTCAGTCTTTTGTGATGTATATAATGTGTACTATTGGGATGCAAACTCAAAATGTAACACATTTCAACTAGGGCTGTCAAATGATTAAAATTTTAAATCAAATTAATCAGAATTTTCAGTGGATTAATCATGATTAATCACTATTTGCAATTACACCTGAATCCTAACCATTTTTTTTCTGAAATGCATACCAAAAGATAAATAACAGGACACAGATACATAATTTTCATATTATGTCTGTTTATTAACACAGCCAAATAATGGTGTTTTAAATCAAGCTGAAACATACTACACACCATAATATTTGTCTTTGTAATGTTCCATCACTTCCTCTTTGGCATTCCTCTTAACCAGGATGTACAATTTACAGTATTCAATTGAACAGAAAGCAATAAATGTAGTCAAATCATAACAGTGACCTACCACATTTTTGCACAATTTGAGTCATCTGTGGAAAAAAACATTTTCAATAAAACTTTTAAATCAAACCAAAGAACAATCTTTTACCTTTTCCTCCATTCTTTAATCCAGTTGCTCAAAAATCCAGTTGCTAATGTTGATGATCACAAGTTTACTGGAGAACGGAGACCAAGTAGAGACTTTGGACAAGGTGGATAATTGTATAATATAAGGCAGTTTATTCAGAGGTAAAGATATCTGTAAATAGCGTGCACGGACCCGTTCGTCAATCTCGTAGGGAGATATCTGAGAGAGAGCCCCTAAACATTGTGTGCTGACATTTTATACAATAAAATGAAGTAGGTTGAATCTAGTCGTTCTGATCTTCTGATTGGTCCTGATGAGTTGGGCGAGGTCACCTCCAGGCTAGTGTCACTGTTGCATTGGCTCTGAGTCGGGTTCTCTGTCTTCAGATGTTCAGCCTAAGAGAAGGGGGTTTTTGTGTGTGTGTGTGTTTGTGTGTGTTTAACAGTGGTGTGTGTGTGTGTGTGTGTTTATCAGTGGTGTGTGTGTGTGTGTGTGTGTGTGTGTGTGTGTGTGTGTGTGTGTGTGTGTGTTTATCAGTGATGATGTGTGTGTGTGTGTGTGTGTGTGTGTGTGTGTGTGTGTGTGTGTGTGTGTGTGTGTGTGTGTGTGTGTGTGTGTGTGTTTATCAGTGATGATGTGTGTGTGTGTGTGTGTGTGTCCTCAGAGCAAGAACTCGTGAGTTGGAAGAACTGAGAGACCTATGGCGTGGGTGTTGTCCATAGCCACCTGCTGATAAGGCTGACAAGATAGAAGTCTTTTGTGCATTGTATTAAATACAAAGGCCCAACACAAGATGGGTCATGCACAAGATTTTAGTCAGACCAAGCTATAACATTATATATTTACTACGACAAATCCCTCTCTTCACGTCTCCCCAGAGACGTGACCAAGTAACAGTAAAGAAGGAAAACTTAAGACGTGACACAAGCTAACAGTGTAATTGGCAAAATAGGGAAAACTTTATCAGAAGATAAAGTTTTGATTCCCCCTCTTCACGTCTCACAAGAGACGTGACAAAAAGCTTAAATGCTGCAATTGGCAAAATAGGGAAAACTTTATCAGAAGATAAAGTTTTACATTCCCCCTCTTCACGTCTCACAAGAGACGTGACAAAAAGCTTAAAGCTGCAATTGGCAAAATAGGGAAAACTTTATCAGAAGATAAAGTTTTACATTCCCCCTCTTCACGTCTCACAAGAGACGTGACAAAAAGCTTAAATGCTATTCATCATCCAGATATCCTTGGTCAGCATCGTCAATAGCAAGCAAAGGAAACATCTGACCGTTATCTGCAGGATGTGGATCAATAGCGGTGGTTATAATCCTGGTTGTCAGCGTCCGTATGCATGGAATGCAACAGCATCCACAAAGCACTAGAATTGCAGCAAAAACAGAGATGGATACAAGTATAGAAGAAACTAGCGTTTTATATTTACCAAACGCATCCATCCAAGAGTCCCACATTGAAGTATCCACCCCTGAGTGGCTCTTCATTTTGCCATTAAGAGTTCGTAACCCTTCCAGGGCGACAGTCAAGCTGCCATCTGTGGCTGTATTGTTGGGAATAAAGGTACAAACATTGTTCACCAAACATAGCACATACTCCTCCTTTTTCAGCCAGGAGCATGTCGACAGCAATACGATTTTGGAAAGCCATGAGAGAGGTCGCAGCCAACTGGCCATGTACCGCCTCAAAACCTTGTTGTGTCCAATTGCCTAATTTTTGAACATTAAAATGGACATAATTGATTCTGTCAACATTTGTATTAATCGTGCACCACCAGCAAAATGAAGATTCAAAACCTGCGGCTACTTCAATCAATTTATACTCATCTGGTACCCCCCTAGGGACCCCAATTGCATCAATGTAGGTTGGGTCCCCATGAGTAGGGCCCACAGCGCGCCTGGTCCTGGTAGGAATTAAGTCAGACACATGGGTCACCAGCTCCTGAACACCTGTTGGATACACAGAAATTGGTAGCAAAAGAGAGACTAGTGCACAGGTGCCTGTGGCATTTCCAGGCAGTCCATCAAACAGACGAACGCCTCCACACCACCACCAGACATCAGCCCTGGAAACAGGTTTAAACTCAGCATTAGGCGTATAGATAAACCGACACCATCCAACAGGTAACATACCCAACAATGGTAGACCTTTCGTGAGATTAACACAGGTAAAGTTAGCTCTAGCCACCTGATAGGAAAAAATTGGTTTCTTAGTTACTTTAGTAACCAAGGGATGAATTACGTCCCATAGTGTACAATTGGCGGAAGGGTTGTCATGTTTCATGACAGACAGGAAGCATTCTGGCGTAATGGCGGCAGGGATAATGCGAAGCAATGGCCGTGCCCCCATACAAACCACACAACTCTGATGAGTCACCCTTGCCGCTTCCTCAGTCAACAAGAGCCAGTTGTTAGAAAGGCCGGAGACACCTGTAGCAGTCAGGATTGCATCATCCAAAGTAGGTGGAGTGGTAACCATGGTAATTGGTCCCCATCTACCTCTACCTGTGGGTTTCACAATGTTTTTTCTATCGTCCTTAATTGTAGAAGTGGAAGGGTCGGGTGTTGATACAAAACAAACAATCAAGTTCCATTTAAAATAGTAAATATAAAATGGAGCCCTATTTCGACTATATGGACCGGTGTCCATATATGGAGCCAATATGAAATATTGGCAGCCCTCCCTCTGGCCTGGTGGGATAATTAACTTCAGGCCATTTTGTTCTTTGGCCAATGTAAGTCCCTTTCGCCATAATAAGACGTTCCGTCCTGTTGAATAACTTGACCAATCAGGACCTGTCTCGGCGACTAGGTTTTTCCAGGACCATTTATCCAAACCCCCCAATGTCATGTACCAATGATATTGGACTTGCCATAACTTCCTGTTTTCATTCTGCCCAGTACTTTCCAACATTCCCCAAGGGACGGTGACAGTGGTGGTAGTATTTATAGGGATACATAGGGTACTTCTAATTTGGTTGGTAGTACAGTTTTGGTCGCTATTAAAAACATGTCGTTTTCGTAAAGTATGGGTGTTTGTTCTGACGGTGGCGTGAGATGTGATATTATTAGGACTAGTGATATTAGTATGTGGATGTGCTAGTTGCTGTATTAGCCATGTGAAAGTTCCCATGGAAACTCCAGTGACTATAATGAAAATAACAAACAAGGGACCAGAGATACCCAGTCTCTCCCAGGGAGGTCTATGTCTCCTCCAGGGCGAAGCCCTCCAGTCTCTGTTAATGAGAGTCTCCTCCACATTCTCACAGACTAGGAGCTCTGTATTTGGTGCCGAATTTAGGGCGCTCAAGTCAGCCCTGACCTCAGTCAAAGTTCTGGAAGGAGTTGGTGCTGGTGTGCAATGTGTAAGGTGGTGCCAAGGTGCGCCCAATTTACCTTTGACCTGGACTGAGTGTGAAGTAACCTCCTTCACTTCGTACGGTCCAGTCCACCTGGGTTCTTGCCACTTTTCTCTTGTGGACCTTAACCCTCACCCAGTCACCAACTTTTACCTTCAGCGGCGCCGGATCTCCCGTCAGCTCCCCCTCTTGGACCTTGTGAATCTGTTTGGAGAGAGCTGCAGAGAGTTCCGTTAGTTTTCTCACATAATCAGACATACAATTTGTTGTACATCAAGGGCGGGCATATGACCTCACTCCCTTGGTGGACCAGGCATGACTCTACCAGTCATAATCTCATGTAGAGAGAGATGGGTGCCTGCTCCTGGAGAGGCTCTCATGCCATCAACGCCAGGGGCCAGAGAGGGGGGGTTTTCAACCCCAAGCCACTTTCCCCCAAAATTCCCTTCATTTTTCCTCAAAGTTTATTGGCACGTTCCACACCCGGGGCCCCCGGACAAAACCCAAATTTTCACAATTTCCCCCCTTTTCCCTCCCCCTTCCAGGGGGGTACGAATGAAGGTGTCGGAGGATTTGTTTGGAACCCCTCCCTTGGGAGGGAGCAGCGGCCACTTAATGACCGGCCGGCACCCCCCTTTTTTTACCTCCCCCCAGGGAAACGACACCCTTAAAAAAGCCTTTTTCCCCATTAGACTTTCAGCCCCGCGGGGGTCCCCAAGTCCTAAACGGGTGGGGGGGTCCCAGGGGGGGAAAGGCTTTTTTGCGCCCAAAAATGCGCCTCCCCCCACAAAACCCCTGTTGCCCTTAAGTTGGGGTCCCCCAAAATTGGAACCGTAAGTTTTGAGCCCCCAGGGTGGGCCCCCTGGCCTACGACCCAGAAAAGAGATTAGTGGGGCCCCCCGCCGTCACATTAAAAAAAGGGCCTTTGGGGCCCTTTCTGCCCCATCCCGAGGTTAGGGGGGATTTTGCCCTTTGTTTGGTCGGGGTTTTTCTAGGGGAGTCCCACACCATTCGGGAGGGCCCCCCTTTTCTTGGCTGCTTTGCAGGGTTTTTCCCCTGGTTTTTCTGGTGTAGCCGCACTTAGATGGACCGCTCAGGAAGTAACCCTTTTTTACACTCCCCAGGTCCGGGACGAAGGCCTGTGGGGTGAATTCCTACCATTGGGTCCCGGGACGCTTAAACATATGCTGATCAGGGGGTTCAAGTTTTTCCCTTCAGTTTTTGGGTTGGTCCCAATAACTCCTTTCTACATTTTGGGGGAGATTCTGATTCCCTCATGTACCCGCCCGGGGGAAGCTCTTCCCCACTCTTCTCATTTCCTTCTTCTCCCATAGCAGCATCCCCTTCCCTAGTCAATTGGAAAGGGGTTCGTTTTCCCCAATCTTTCCTTTCTTCCGGGCCCCCCTCCCGGGAGTGTGAACCCTTTTCGCATTGAGGGGTTTTCCCCATGTTTTTGTCGGTGTTGACAAAAAGTAATGTGTGATTGGGTGCATTTATTCTGGATTTTGTTCTTTCTTTCAGCGCTGACGTGAATTCCTTGCTCATCAGATATGCTGCAACCCCATGGTGCGTATGGATTTCCAATTTGTGGCACATTACCAGGTGGGCGGTTTTTTCAATAGCTTTTTGCCACTGCAGCCACGTACCTGGAACAAGTTGTCTGACCTGCTTCAATATGGTCCAACTTAGAGGAATGATACATCAGTACTCTTCTCTCCCCCTCTTGTTTCTGAAAAAGGATGGAAGAAGTGAACCCCTCCTTTTCAGAAACATCAAGATGAAATTGTTTTTGTAGTCGGGTGCTGTCAGAGCTGCTGCCACCGAGAGATCGGTTTTTAGGAGAGCAAATGCTGTTGATGCTTCAGGTGTCCAGGTAAGTGAGGAGTGTAAGTTTCTTGGTCCTGCTTCTCTCACTATTTCTCTCAGTGGTTCAGTCCTGGATGTGTAGTCAGGGATGTGGGTACGGCTGTACCCTGTCAACCCAGGAAGGACAACATGCCTGACACTGTGATGGGACGTGGATGATGGAGTATGGAATCTCGGTGGGATTCGAGAGACCAGCACCTTCTCCTGAGATTTCTCTGCCAAGGAAAAAGGACAGTTCTGCGACAGGACTGGACTTTGCTCATTTTGACCTTGTAGCCTTTTACAGCCAAGAAGTCAAGTAGGGTTTTTGTCATTTGTAGACAGAGATTCAGATGTGGGAGCCCCCAGCAAAAGGTCGTCTACATATTGGATGAGTATCACTCCTTCAGGGATTTTCAATTCGGCCAGGTGTGTCTTCAAGATATGATTGAAGATTCCGGGGAGAACACCTGTAACCCTGTGGAAGAACCGAATACGTATACTGTTGATGTTCATATGTGAAGGCAAAGAGAGGCTGTGAAGCCTCATCCAGTGGAATGCTGAAGAAGGCATTAGCCAGATCCACAACGGTGAAGTATTGGTGTTTTGGTGAGAGATTACTCAGTGTAATGTGAGGGTCAGGGACAGGTAGGTCAATGGGTGCAGTGACGTCGTTCACTGCTCGGAAGTCTTGTACCATCCGGTATGTTTCGCCTCCTGTTTTCAAGGACTGGTAAGATTGGTGTGTTCCATGGAGGACACAGTGCGATATATGACACGAGCTCCCAACAACCCATCTAGGGTGGTTTGATCCCCATGGTCTGTTCAGGTTTCAGACGGTACTGTGTTCGGTGGATAGGAATTTGATCAGGGTTGAGTAAGGTGATGGTGACTGGTGCCACCCGTAGTTGTCCAACATCAAATGGGGTGTTGTGTCCATATGCCTTCATCAACGGTGGAAAGCAGTGCTTGTGATGAGGGGTGGTCTGTGTAAGGTTTACCATGGTGTCTTGGGGAGAGTCAAACGTTCAGGAAGGCAATGTTCCTCTGTGTCAACTGTCCATAAACCTCCACATGTTCTCAGTGGTGGCTTTGGTTATTCCTGGAGTTTGGGTGGGTTCCCACTGGAGTTTGGATGCTCTTCTGATCATAGGCCCAAGGCTCCTTGCCTCAAAACCGTGTCCAACTGCCAGTGTAACATGGGGGAGCAGATTCTTCGCCCAGTAGGGTACCAGGATTTCAAATGGGAAGGTAGGATAACCGGAGCAGCCACTCCTTCTTGTCCACACACTATGGTACAACATCTGATTGTTGGTGTCAGGTGCATCATGTTTCATCCCAGTCATCGGTATATGGGTCGACATCATTGTCAGTCACATTAAGTGTACAGTGGATTTCAGCTTGAGGAGTCTTGTATGGGTGAAATGTGTAAATGAGTTGTCTCAGCTGGTTGAACTTGAATTGAACCTCAGGGGTTCCTTGGCCGGATTCGATGCACTTCAACCAGTATATTTCTTGGGTCAGGGAGAGCACTGGGGTTGGGATGATGGGTAGCATCAGCACCCTAACTGGATGAACTGGTGTGGAGGTAATGGGATCAATGGAAACCTCCACACCCTTTTCGGTAAGGTAGATTGAACATTTCAGTTTGCACAATAGGTCCCTTCTAATAGGTTGATTGGACAGTTGGGACAATATAGGAATTGATGGCTTCAAATTGGAAGGGCCCCATTGGAAGAGCAATGGTATGGTCTTGTTTTGTGCTTCGGGTGTTCCTGATACCCCCACCCACCTGTATTGATTCCGAAGAGAGTGGTTGACGAGATCTTATGGCAGAGTACGTACATCCTGTATCTACCAAAAATTGGTGTTGTCTCAGTTGTGGGTTCAATCACCACACCCATCATGTCTGGTTTCTTGTATGGGTGTGCTCGTCGTGTTTCCTCAATTGCCCACGTAACCTATCCTTAGCTCAGCCTCTGCTCTCTCTCTGTGTTTAGTCCCTTCCTTCTTGAATAAGTGAGACTTATTCCTTTCCACTTCACTTTCTGTTCCTTCCTTCACTGCCTCCCCTAGCTCTTTCTCCATAGAGGTGAGTTGCCCTTTAGACGGGGCACCCCCGCTAAAGTAACCTGCCTGTGTCCATTTGAGTTTCACTCCCTCCCACACTTTCTTCACTGTCTTATACTGTTTCTTTCCCTCCCGCTCTATCCTGTATTTTTTGATCTAGATTTCATTAAATTTGAGTTTGGGACGGTAGTGGTTGCCATGGTTATACAGTTTATTAGGACTATTTTGGTGCTCTTAGCCCGTCACTGGCCGAATCCAGCAATGTATTCTTGGCGCTGACTGAGATTTATCTCTGATGTCCCACCCTCGTACACAAAAATGTTCAATACTTTATTATTAGGAATTATTTGCAAAAGGTATTATTGTTTTTCAATTATTCGAATTATTATATATTTTCCCAAAAGGTATCAGAATCGCCCTTTTGGAACAATATATTAACAAACCCGAGCGCTCCCAAAACAATCATCAATTTTACATCCCAGGAATTATTTGCAAAGTTATTATTGTCTTTCAGGTACTCGAGCTATTATATATTTTTCCCAAAAGGTATCAGAATCGCCCTTTTGGAAGAATATATTAGCAAACTCAAGCGCTCCTAAAATAATTATCAATCTAATTCTAGGAATTATTTGCAAAGTTATTATTGTTTTTCAGGTATTCGAGTTATTATATATTTTCCCAAAAGGTATCAGAATCGCCCTTTTGGAAGATATATTAGCAACTCGAGCGCTCCTAAATAATTATCAATTTAATTTTAGAAATTATTTGCAAAAGTTATTATTGTTTTTCAGGTATTCGAGTTATTATATATTTTCCCAAAAGGTATCAGATTCGCCCTTTTGGAAGAATATATTAGCAAACTCGAGCGCTCCTAAAATAATTATCAATTTAATTTTGGGAATTATTTTTGCAAAGTTATTATTGTTTTTCAGGTATTCGAGTTATTATATATTTTCCCAAAAGGTATCAGAATCGCCCTTTTGGAACAATATATTAACAAACTCGAGCGCTTCCAAAATAATTATCAATTTAATTTTGGGAATTATTTTGCAAAAGTTATTATTGTTTTTCAGGTATTCGAGTTATTATTATTTTCCCAAAAGGTATCAGAATCGCCCTTTTGGAACAATATATTAACAAACTCGAGCGCTTCCAAATAATTATCAATTTAATTTTAGGAACTAAGGAAATACCAACACCACAAAGGGGAAAAAGTACAAGTCAGCTTTTAGCACAGCGGCTGCATAACAGGCAAAAATAGGACTCGGTGGTCCCTCTTAAAAGTTATCAACTAGTTAGTCTCATGAAACGGCCAATCTTACACAACATTCAGGTTAACACTTTCAACATTTACATTTTGCATTTACATATCAACATCAACACACGAATTCAGTTTGAGTTCCTCACAGTACATCTAGTTGAGTGCCAAGTCAACCATTGCCCGACTATCTGAACTTGTATTTTTATTTTATTTTATTGATTCTCCTCAAGGAGACTCCCAGTCGTTTAAAACCATTCAACTGGCGTCTAGTCGGGAGAAACCTTTTCTGGACTTGGATTCTCACGGAATTAACCAACCCGACTATCTGAATCTTTTATATCAAGTCACCAGATCCTTCTCCTGTGGATCAAATAAAAGGGTCCATCTCGTTGTGACCAAAACCTCTGTAATAGGCTCCTCACTAGAGAGCCACACTTCAACAGAAAATAAAAGTCGGTCCTTCTCTTGTGAACCACTGTAACTAGACTTCTTCTCTTAGAGTCACATTTCAACAGTAAAAACCTTAAGATTTATCAGCATCAACAGCAAAAATAAAAGGTTCCTTCTCTCGTGAACCACAACCTCTGTAACTAGACTCCTCCCCTAGAGAGTCACATTTCAACAGTAAAAACCTAAAGAATTCAAGATATCTTTACATATATGCCTTTTGAGTCATAATAGATATGTTATAATTTAACAGTAATCCATACTCACGCTCAGTACTACTGATCTTAATTTGGTTTATCCTACAATACAATATGCAGATTTTGTTTTAACAGGTTCTGCTTACCTTTGTATTGACGTCCGTTTAGATCAGTTTCCTGAGGCGAGCTGGATTCCCGGCTGCTCCTGCGAACAGGTCACCCGTCCTTTCTGATCCGTCTCTTACTTGTCTCCTGTCTCTATCAACTTTTATGGACCGAATTCAGAGTTAGAAAACCATCCTCTGCTACCAATTTGTTGATGATCACAAGTTTACTGGAGAACGGGAGACCAAGTAGAGACTTTGGACAAGGTGGATAATTGTATAATATAAGGCAGTTTATTCAGAGGTAAAGATATCTGTAAATAGCGTGCACGGACCCGTTCGTCAATCTCGTAGGGAGATATCTGAGAGAGAGCCCCTAAACATTGTGTGCTGACATTTTATACAATAAAATGAAGTAGGTTGAATCTAGTCGTTCTGATCTTCTGATTGGTCCTGATGAGTTGGGCGAGGTCACCTCCAGGCTAGTGTCACTGTTGCATTGGCTCTGAGTCGGGTTCTCTGTCTTCAGATGTTCAGCCTAAGAGAAGGGGGTTTTTGTGTGTGTGTGTGTTTGTGTGTGTTTAACAGTGGTGTGTGTGTGTGTGGTGTGTTTATCAGTGGTGTGTGTGTGTGTGTGTTGTGTGTGTGTGTGTTATCAGTGATGATGTGTGTGTGTGTGTGTGTGTCAGTGGTGTGTGTGTGTGTGTGTGTGTGTGTTGTGTGTTTATCAGTGATGATGTGTGTGTGTGTGTGTGTGTGTCCTCAGAGCAAGAACTCGTGAGTTGGAAGAACTGAGAGACCTATGGCGTGGGTGTTGTCCATAGCCACCTGCTGATAAGGCTGACAAGATAGAAGTCTTTTGTGCATTGTATTAAATACAAAGGCCCAACACAAGATGGGTCATGCACAAGATTTTAGTCAGACCAAGCTATAACATTATATATTTACTACGACACTAACTACTATAACATGTTGCACTGAAACTGGTCTTTTTGTTTGAACATCACCTTTCAAATCTACTGAGCTTCATCATCTTTCAGCCAGTTGCTGAGGCAAACTAACTTGTTCACAGTGCAGTTACTCCGAGGTAATTGTTGTTACTCACTGATGTCCAATGGTCTCCTGTCAGGGCGATATGATTTACTTGAGCCAAGACCTCTTTCCTTTTTTCTTTTTCGTTTTCATAGAGCTCGTGGATTTTCTTCATAACTGTGGCTCTTGACGGTGGCTTATAGAATGAGTCTTGAGACGCCACTTGCAAAACATCAAGGAAACCTGAGTCTTCTACAATGCTAATGGGTCTACAATCCTTTGCAATCCATTTTGCTATTGTGTTGGTCAAATTATCTGAGGTTGATTTTGTTAATTGCCTGCAAACATTCAGCGTGGTCTGGCGCAAACCACTTGCTGAATCTGACGGCCCAGCAAACGCATGTTTGGCGTTGACATGGTACTTCAAGCTTGAACAGCTCCGGTGAAATTGAAACTCCTTCTTACAAATCTTGCAAATAACCTTGTACTTGTTAACTGTACCATCATCATTCTTTTTATATTTGAATCCGTCAATAGGCCCACTTTGCTCACCTTGCTCCATCTCGCCTCTAGCTCCCAACCACTTTCCTGACCTGAATAATTTGTCACACTGCGCATGCTTGAAATGCGTTAAAAAAATTGACGTAATTAACAGCAAACAACTAATTAACGTCGTTAACGCGCTATTTTTGACAGCCCTAATTTCAACTCTATATCAGACATGGGACAGGTGTCTTCTTTTTTTAAGCCCATAAACATGTGTGTGAGGTGAATACTTTTGTTTCAAAAGTAGATTTGTTTAAGACTACCAGGAAACACTCTGTGTAACCCTGATTTAGCCCACTGCAGTAAAAGGTTCAATAGAACCATGAGGAAACCTGTAGGAAATTTTATAATAATATAATAATAATAATAATAATATAACAAGCGCCATGCTCTACCAGTTGAGCTACAGAGGACCACAGTTATGCTGAAGTACTGAAATTCCCACAGAAGAACGTTGTTTCTTAACATTCTCGGAACTATGAGAACATTCCCAACGTCAAACGAGTTGGAGACAGTTCCTAGAACATTATCAAAAATGTAATTGTTGTAGCCAACTTTTAGGAAACGTTCTGTTAAAGTAATGAAATACCAAGAAAAACACGTTTTTTTTGTCAAGAATGTTCCAAAGCCAAGCACTTATTCTGCACCATTCCCAGAACGTTGTGAGAATTTTGAATGCAAATTAACCATACGACAACCACGCTCTCACCAAGCTCTAAGAAACATAACGTTCTGGAGTGGGATAATATATGGTGTCTCAGAAAAACAGGAACTTGTTTCTCTCTCTGGTGTATCATGTTTTGATTTGTCATCATCTGGCTGATTCAGGTCAGGGGTCGGGGAACGGAGAGAGGGCGTTGGAGGTCAAGACAGGGCTGAAGGAGGGATGACAGAAGGGGATGGAAACAGAGTGTTGTCAGAGCAGAGGGAGGAGGAGAGAGACTGCTGATTAGAGGGAGGAGGAGAGAGACTGCTGATTAGAGGGAGGGGAGAGAGACTGCTGATTAGAGGGAGAAGGAGAGAGACTGCTGATTAGAGGGAGAAGGAGAGAGACTGCTGATTAGAGGGAGGAGGAGAGAGACTGCTGATTAGAGGGAGGAGGAGAGAGACTGCTGATTAGAGGGAGGAGAGAGACTGCTGATTAGAGGGAGGAGGAGAGAGACTGCTGATTAGAGGGAGGAGGAGAGACTGCTGATTAGAGGGAGAAGGGGAGAGACTGCTGATTAGAGGGAGGAGGAGAGAGACTGCTGATTAGAGGGAGGAGGAGAGAGACTGCTGATTAGAGGGAGGAGGAGAGAGACTGCTGATTAGAGGGAGGAGGAGAGAGACTGCTGATTAGAGGGAGGAGAGAGAGACTGCTGATTAGAGGGAGGAGGAGAGAGACTGCTGATTAGAGGGAGGAGGAGAGAGACTGCTGATTAGAGGGAGGAAGAGAGACACTGCTGATTAGAGGGAGGAGGAGAGAGACTGCTGATTAGAGGGAGGAGGAGAGAGACTGCTGATTAGAGGGAGGAGGAGAGAGACTTGCTGATTAGATGGGAGGAGGAGAGAGACTGCTGATTAGAGGGAGGAGGAGAGAGACTGCTGATTAGAGGGAGGAGGAGAGAGACTGCTGATTAGAGGGAGGAGGAGAGAGACTGCTGATTAGAGGGAGGAGGGAGAGACTGCTGATTAGAGGGAGGAGGGGAGAGACTGCTGATTAGAGGGAGGAGGGGAGAGACTGCTGATTAGAGGGAGGAGGGAGAGGACTGCTTGATTAGAGGGAGGAGGGGGAGAGACTGCTGCTTAGAGGGAGGAGGGAGAAGACTGATGATTAGAGGGAGGAGGAGAGAGAACTGCTGATTAGAGGAGGAGGAGAGAGATGCTGATTAGAGGGGAGAGGACTGCTGATTAGAGGGAGGAGGGAGAGACTGCTGATTAGAGGGAGGAGGGAGAGAGACTGCTGATTAGAGGGAGGAGGGGAGAGACTGCTGATTAGAGGGAGGAGGAGAGAGACTGCTGATTAGAGGGAGGAGGAGAGAGACTGCTGATTAGAGGGAGGAGGAGAGAGACTGCTGATTAGAGGGAGGAGGAGAGACTGCTGATTAGAGGGAGGAGGAGAGAGACTGCTGATTAGAGGGAGGAGGAGAGACTGCTGATTAGAGGGAGGAGGGGAGAGACTGCTGATTAGAGGGAGGAGGAGAGAGACTGCTGATTAGAGGGAGGAGGAGAGAGACTGCTGATTAGAGGGAGGAGGAGAGAGACTGCTGATTAGAGGGAGGAGGGTGTACAGATGGACAGACAGAAGCCCTGTGAGGGTTGCTAGTAGCTGGAAACATCCAAAGGGGATATCATGTCATTATGATACTAACCTGTGAATGAAAAGAAGCTGAGCCTTAGGTTACCATCTCAGGTTACCATCTCAGGTTACCATCTCAGGTTACCATCTCAGGTTACCATCTTAGGTTACCATCTCAGGTTACCATCTCAGGTTACCATCTCAGGTTACCATCTCAGGTTACCATCTTAGGTTACCATCTCAGGTTACCATCTTAGGTTACCATCTCAGGTTACCATCTCAGGTTACCATCTCAGGTTACCATCTCAGGTTACCATCTTAGGTTACCATCTCAGGTTACCATCTTAGGTTACCATCTCAGGTTACCATCTCAGGTTACCATCTCAGGTTACCATCTCAGGTTACCATCTTAGGTTACCATCTCAGGTTACCATCTCAGGTTACCATCTCAGGTTACCATCTCAGGTTACCATCTCAGGTTACCATCTCAGGTTACCATCTCAGGTTACCATCTTAGGTTACCATCTTAGGTTACCATCTCAGGTTACCATCTCAGGTTACCATCTTAGGTTACCATCTTAGGTTACCATCTCAGGTTACCATCTCAGGTTACCATCTTAGGTTACCATCTCAGGTTACCATCTCAGGTTACCATCTCAGGTTACCATCTCAGGTTACCATCTTAGGTTACCATCTTAGGTTACCATCATCTCAGGTTACCCATCTCAGAGTTAACCAATCTCAGGTTACCATCTCAGGTTACCCATCCTCAGGTTACCATCTCAGGTTACCATCTCAGGTTTACTCATCTCAGGTTACCATCTTAGGTTGAATCTCAGGTTACCCATCTCAAGTTGACCATCTTAGGTTACCATCAGTCCACAAAGTTATCCAAGTGGCTTGTTTGAAATGTTTCCTTTTGCAATTGGATGACTGTTTGACCTTCATCTATCCTGTAACAGTGATATAGTGATCCAGAACGGTTCTCTGCTGTATCTAACTGGGCTCTGTTAGTCCTCTCTCCCAGAGAGATACCTGTAAACAGTGATATAGTGATCCAGAACGGTTCTCTGCTGTATCTAACTGGCTCTGTTAGTCCTCTCTCCAGAGAGATGCATGTTGTGGCTGTGGAAGAGGACTTTTCCAACTATTATGTCGTAAACCTAACCCACCTCCCATCTGCGTTCAAACAGGCGTGTTGTCTTTAGGAAACTATGTTGGTTTCTAATGCTGGATGGATGTCATTCAGTGGACATGTACAGTACCGGTCAAAGGTTTGGACACACCTACTCATTCCAGGTTTTTCTTTATTTTTTTACTATTTTCTACATTGTAGAATACTAGTGAAGACATCAAAACTATGAAATAACACATAGTAACCCAGAAAGTGTTAAACAAATCAAAATATATTTTATATTTGAGATTCTTCAAATAGCCACCCTTTGCCTTGATGACAGCGTTGCACACTCTTGTCATAACTCATAACCCTGTCATAACTCATAACCCTGTCATAACTCATAACCCTGTCATAACTCATAACCCTGTCATAACTCATAACCCTGCCATACTCATAACCCCTGTCATAACTCATAACCCGTCATAACTCATAACCCTGTCATAACTCATAACCCTGCCATAACTCATAACCCTGTCATAACTCATAACCCTGTCATAACTCATAACCCTGTCATAACTCATAACCATGTCATAACTCATAACCCTGCCATAACTCATAACCCTGCCATAACTCATAACCATGTCATAACTCATAACCCTGTCATAACTCATAACCCTGCCATAACTCATAACCCTGCCATAACTCATAACCATGTCATAACTCATAACCTTGTCATAACCATAATATAACATGTCATCCAGTTAATCAGTTATATGATATTTTGTCAGTATTGTCTTGCTTTTGTTTGATTTTCAAACTCCCGAGAAACACCCCCTTGGGTATTAAAAAAAAAAAATTGGAGCCTCTCCAACCCAAAAAGGTAAAATTTAGGTTATACAAAAACCTCAACCCCTTGGGACCTGCTCCAATCCCAGAGAAACTACCCCTGGCCCATTACTAAACCTAACACATTGGAGCCTGCTCCAACCCAGAGTAACACCCGGTCCGTTACTAAACCTCAAACCTTGACCTGTCCAATCCCAAGAATACTCCTGGTCCGTACTAAACCCAACACACTTGGGCCTGTCCAACCCAAGTAATACTCCGGGGCCCATTACAACCTAAACCCCGGGGGAGCCTGCCTCCAACCCCAGAGTAACCTCCTGGTTTTCATTAAAAACCCCCCAACACACTTGGACCTGCTCCAATCCCAAGTAATACTCCTGGTTAAATTTCTAAACCCCAACCCCCACTTGGACCCTGCTCCAACCCCAGAGTAACTACTCCTGCCAAAACAAAACCTAACACACTTGGACCCTCCCCAAACCCCCGAGTAAACTACTCCGGGGCCCATTTAACCTAAAACACATTTGGAGCCTCCCCCCAACCCAGAGTAATATTCTGGTCCATTCTAAAACCTCAACACACGGGGGGCCTGCTCCAATCCCGGGTAACTATCCGGTCCTTTACAAACCCCTCCCAACAACTTGGAGCCTGCTCCCCAATCCCAATAACTTTTGGGTCCATTACAAAAACTCAACCCCCTTGGAGTGCCCAAATCCCCAGAGTACTACCCCTGGTTCATTATAAAACCTCAACACCTTGGAGCCGCTCCAATCCCAGAGAAACCTACTCCTGTCCAGTACAAACCTAAAACACACTTGAGCCTGCCCCCACCCCGGGTAAACTACTCCTGGTCCAGAAATAAACCTCAACACATTTGGAGCCTGCCCAATCCCAGAAAAACATCCTGGTCCATTACTAAACCTCAAACCATTTGAGCCTCCCAACCCAGAGAAAATACTCCGGGCCCCGTACTAAACCTCAAAAAAACCGGAGCCTGCCCAATCCCAGAGTAAAACTCCCCTGGTCCCGTAAAACCTCAACAATTGGAGCCTGCTCCAATCCCAGAGTAACTACTCCTGGTCCATTCAAACCTAAACACTTGGACCCTCCCCAAAATCCCAGAGTAACTACCCCGGGGTCCTACTAAACCTCAACCCCGTGGAGCCTGCCCCAATCCAAGTAACTACTCGGGGTCCAGTACTAACCTAAAACACACGGGGAGCCTGCCCCAACCCCAAAAGAACACCCCTGGTCCATAATAAACCCTAAAAAACCCCAAACTTTGGAGCTGCCCCAAAACCAATTTAAAAACTACCCTGGTCCAGTTTTAAACCTCAACACACTGGAGCCTGTCATCCCAGAGTAACACCCCTGGCCCTACTAAACCTCAACACATTTGGGAGCCTGCTCCAATCCCCGGGAAAACTACCCTGGCCCTTTACTAAACCTCCCCCCACGGAGCCTGCTCCAACCCAGAGAAAACACTCCGGGTCATTACTAAACTAAAACCCCTTTGGACCTGCCCAATCCCAGAGAAAAACTACTCCGGTTCTTACTAACCCAAACACACGGGAGCCTGCCCAATCCCAAGAACAACTCCCGGTCCTTTTACAACCCAAACCCATTTGGGCCTGCCCAATCCCAGAGAAAACTACTCCTGGTTCTTTACTAAACTCAACCACTTGGACCCTGCTCCAACCCCAGAGTAACTCTCCTGGTCCTTACTAAACCTCAACACACTTGGACCTCCCTTCCAAATCCCAGAGTAAATTACTCCGGTCCAACCCACTTGAGGCCGCTCCAACCCCCAGAAAAACTACTCCGGTCCTTTTAAACTAAACCCAACCCCACTTGGACCTGCCCCAAAAACCGGGGAAACTACCCCGGGTTTCCATTCTAAACCTCCCCCCTTGGAGCCTGCTCCAATCCCAGAGAAACTATCGGGGCCCCATTACAAACCTCAACCCACTTGGACCCCCAAAATCCCAGAGTAACTACTCCGGGGCCTTTACTAAACCCCCTCAAACAATGGGAGCCGCTCCAATCCCAGAGAAACCTACTCCTGGCCCCCAGTACTAAACCTAAACAATGGACTGCTAACCCAGAGAAAAACTATCCGGGGCCAGTACCTAAAACTAAAACACATTTGGGGCCCCCCTCCTCCCAGAGTAACCCCCCGGGCCCCATTACTAAACCTAAAACCCACTGGGCCTGCTCCAATCCAAAAAGGGAAAACTCCCTCGGTCCAACAAAAACCTCCACACTGGAGCCTGCCCCCAACCCCCAGAGTAACTACCCTGGCCATTACAAACCCAACCCCTTGGCCCCTGCTCCAACCCCCAGAGAAACTTCCTGGCCCTTAAAAAACCTCAACCCACTTGGAGCCTCTCCAATCCCGGGTAAACTTTGGCCAAAATTTAACCCAAACACACTGGAGCCTGCTCCCCAACCCAGAAAAATCTCCCTGGTTCTTTACAAAACCCTCAAACATTGGAGCCTCCCTCCCAATCCAGAGTACTACTCCTGGCCACCCAACTTGGAGCCTGTCCAATCCCAGAGTAACTACTCCTGGTCCATTACTAAACCTCAACACACTTGAGCCTGCTCCAATCCCAGAGTAACTACTCCTGGTCCAACCCACTTGGAGCCTGCTCCAATCCCAGAGTCGCTACTCCTGGTCCATTACTAACCCAGTGGATTCCTGATCTCTCTGAGAGACAGCTGGTCTTATGGACATTATTTATCTCCCTAAAGTGGCATGGCTGATTAATGACTTTCATTATGCATTTAAAGATAAAGACTTCCATTGGAACAAACCTCACCACAATATCAGCCAGTTTACACTGACCTCTGCAGCGTTGTTATTTGGGGACCAACACTCTCTTTTTCTCTTTCCGTAATTGATTTGTTAAAAGTTTGGCTCAGCGCTCAGCGCCATATTTGTCAGGGTTAAATTAATTGTCAATGCCGTAAGGCTCCTCGTTGTAACCTAACGGTGCATGCTGGGTCTGCTCAGCGGGGCGACGTCTTTACTTCCTGATGTTAAGTGTTGTCTGTGTAAACAGCTTGGTTGCTAGGGAACCTTACTGTCAGATTATATCTATTATTGGGCTTCTGGTGGTTCTCTGGTTACCCAGGGCCTGGTGTGGTGCTCTGGTTCCCCAGGGCCTGGTGTGGTGCTCTGGTTCCCCAGGGCCTGGTGTGGTGCTCTGGCTCCCCAGGGCCTGGTGTGGTGCTCTGGTTCCCCAGGGCCTGGTGTGGTGCTCTGGCTCCCCAGGGCCTGGTGTGGTGCTCTGGTTCCCCAGGGCCTGGTGTGGTGCTCTGGCTCCCCAGGGCCTGGTGTGGTGCTCTGGTTCCCCAGGGCCTGGTGTGGTGCTCTGGTTCCCCAGGGCCTGGTGTGGTGCTCTGGTTACCCAGGGCCTGGTGTGGTGCTCTGGCTCCCCAGGGCATCACTCCCCCGCTCTCCCTCCCTCCCTCTCCACCTCTCGCCCTGAGATCTCTTAAAAACCCTTTAATGAACATCTGGACTATATTAGTGTAATACTGCCATCAGCCAGGCAGTGTTGGCAAACAGACCGTCCGGCTATGTGCTGCTCAGAGTTGGCTCCCCTCCAGTATTTGATCCCCTCTTCTCCTCTCTGTCTCCCCAGGCCTTATGAACTGTAGCTGGCTGTATATTATGAATCATGGTCATTATACATGGTTCCGTACACATGTGGCTTTTCAGATGTCAGTTATGATATTTATAAAATGCGGGAAGTGGGATCAAGCCTATTACCATTTCAGACCTCACTGGCCATAACCATAGAAATAAATCCATGCTAATTCTATGGACACAACACCCCCAGAGGCAAAAGTCCTATACAGCCTCTTTAACAGTGCAGGATCTCTGACCAACAGAAACAGGGACAGAGCAGCTGCCTGTAGTAGGGATAGCCTGGGATACTAGTTACAGAGAAAGACCTTATTTCATATGATGACCAGGAACAACTCTGTGCCACATGACATGACCAGGAACAACTCTGGGCCACATGATATGACCAGGAACAACTCTGGGCCACATGACCAGGAACAACTCTGGGCCAAGAGTGAAGTGAAGCACCACTTGCAGAGTTGTTCCTGGTCATGTGGCCCAGAGTTGTTCCTGGTCATATCTCCTGTAATGCTGTGGGTTTTGGGATTGAACCTCTCTCCTGTAATGCTGCAGGTTTAGGGATTGAACCTCTCTCCTGTAACGCTGCTGGTTTTGGGATTGAACCTCTCTCCTGTAATGCTGTGGGTTTGGGATTGAACCTCTCTCCTGTAATGCTGTAGGTTTAGGGATTGAACCTCTCTCCTGTAATGCTGTGGGTTTGGGATTGAACCTCTCTCCTGTAATGCGTAAGAACTGCCTGTCCTCGGTTGCAACACTCACTGCTGAGTTCCAAACTGCATCTGGAAGCAACGTCAGCACAAGAACAGTTAGTTGGGAGCTTCATGAAATGGGTTTCCATGGCTGAGCAGCTGCACACAAGCCTAAGATCACCATGTGCAATGCCAAGCGTCGGCTGGATTGGTGTAAAGCTCGCCGCCATTGGACTCTGGAGCAGTGGAAACGCGTTCTCTGGAGTGATGAATCACGCTTCATCATCTGACAGTCCGACGGACAAATCTGGGTTCGGCGGATGCCAGGAGAACACTACCTGCCCCAATGCATAGTGCCAACTGTAAAGTTTGGTGGAGGAGGAATAATGGTCTGGGGCTGTTTTTCATGGTTGGGGCTAGGCCCCTTCGTTCCAGTGAAGGGAAATCTTAACGCTACAGCATACAATGACATTCTAGACGATTCTGTGCTTCCAACTTTGTGACAACAGTTTCCTGTTTCAGCATGACAATGCCCCCGTGCACAAAGCGAGGTCCATACAGAAATGGTTTGTGGAGATCGGTGTGGAAAAACCTGACTGGCCTGCACAGAGCCCTGACCTCAACCCCATCGACCACCTTTGGGATGAATTGGAACGCAGACTGCGAGCCAGGCCTAATCGCCCAACATCAGTGCCCGACCTCACTAATGCTCTTGTGGCTGAATGGAAGCAAGTCCCCGCAGCAATGTTCCAACATCTAGTGGAAAGCCTTCCCAGAAGAGTGGAGGCTGTTATAGCAGCAAAGGGGGGGACCAACTCCATATTAATGCCCATGATTTTGGAATGAGATGTTCAACGAGCAGGAGTCTGGAGCAGTAAACTAAACACCCTTCTCTATTAGTCATAACACTGACACTAAACACCCTTCTCTATTAGTTCGACTGTCTGCAGGCTTTCCAGACGGTTTCCAGACGGTTTCCAGACGGTTTCCAGACGGTTTCCAGACGGTTTCCAGACGGTTTCCAGACAGTTTCCAGACGGTTTCCAGACGGTTTCCAGACGGTTTCCAGACGGTTTCCAGACGGTTTCCAGACGGTTTCCAGACTGGTATGTTTGACAGACTGACAGAGAAATAGCTCTGCTGACTGCTCAGCATCACTAAACACTACAAAGGTGA
>LR778274.1:19636984-19702961 GCA_902810595.1 Coregonus sp. 'balchen'
GCGGGGTTTGGCTTTTGTTGTCTATGTGTCGGGTCTCTGTGTCTGTCTTTTCTCTGTGTCTGTCTGTGTCTGTCTGTCTGTGTCTATCTGTCAGTTTCTGTAATTGTCTATCTGTCAATAAGTAGAGTGGTCTGGACAGTGTCCACTAGCTGCTATTACAGCGGCTGTATCCCAAATGGCACCCTACTGCACTACTTTGGACTGGAGTTCTGGTCAAAAGTAGTGCACTTAATAGGGAATAGGGTGCCATTTGGGACGCATCCAGCGTTCATCTGATGGAGACACTCCACAGACCTCCTCCTCTTCTCCTCTCCTCCTCTCTTCCATCCATCCATCCATCCTCTCCACTGCTTCCTGCCTCCAAAGAACATAGGAGATAAGATTCCTTTAATTTCTCAACCAATCCCTGAGCTGTCGTCGGGCAGGAAGCAGTCAGAGTTCAGCTGTGTTCTTGTCCTGGCCCATGAGAAATGAAAGAGGGGTTATCTTTCTCAATTCCTTGATTCCTTGTGTCCTCTTTCTCCTCACACAGTGGAGGTGTCTAGAGGTGAGGGCAGGGGGAGTTGGAGAAGGAGGCTGGGGAAAGAGGCTATTGTGGACCGCAGGAAGACTAGCTGCTGCTTCTGCAACAGCTAATGCGGACCCTAATAATAAACTACGAAATACCAAAGAGGACACAATCGAAGGAATCAAGGAAAGACAATTGAGACTGAGCCCCAGCCAGCCGTATCTCCTTGGTGATCTTCTGTGACGCAGGTCTGGTGATGAGGAGAACCACTTTGTGTCCCTCCAATCATTCATTCCGCCGTAATCAGCTGCTTTGTTTGTTTGCTAACTGGGACCGTGCTGCTAATGCTTTCACTCTGATTTGTTTTGGGAGACTTTCAATTGATTTTACTGGAGGGGAAAAAATGACCTTTGCTAACACAGCGTCAGTGTGTGGTGCTGTGAGCCTCTCTCTGTCTGTTCATCTCCTCCTCCTCTCTCTCTCTCTCTCTCTCTCGCCTCCTCTCTCCTCCTCCTCCTCTCTCTCCTCTCTCCTCTCTCTCTCTCTCTCTCTCCTCCCCTCTCTCTCTCTCTCCTCCTGTCTCTGCCTGTGTCTCTCTCTCCTCTCGCTGTCTCTCTCTCTCTCTCTCCTCCTGTCTGTCGGTCTCTCTCCGTCTCGTCTCGCATTACCTCCTCTCTCTCTGCTCAGCCTCTCCCTCTCTCTCATCTCTCTCTCTCTCTCTCTCTACTCTCTCTCCTCTTTCTCTGTCTCTCCTCCTCCTCTCTCTCTGTCTCTCTCTCTCTTCTCTCTCTCTCTCTCTCTCTCTCTGTCTCTCTCTCTCTGTCTGTGTGTCTCTGTGTCTCTCTCTCAATTCAATTCAATAGACTTTATTGACATGGCAAGTTAAATTACTTACATTGTCGAAGTATACATCAAATCAAATTGTATTTGTCACATACACGTGTTTAGGAGATGTTATAGCGGGTGTAGCGAAATGCTTGTGCTTGTAAGCTCCGACAGTGCAGTAATATCTAACAAGTAATATCTAACAATTTCACAACATATACCCAATACACACAAAACTAGTAAGGAATGGAATTTAAGAATATATACATATATGGACGAGCGATGTCAGAGCGGCATGGACTAAGATACAGTAGAATATTATAGAATAGAATGCAGTATATTCATATGAAATGAGTAGTGCAAGATATGGAAACATTATTAAAGTGACCAGTGTTCCATTTCTTAAAGTGGCCAGTGATTTCAATAGGCAGCAGCAGCCTCTAATGTGCTAGTGATGGCTATTTAACAATCTGATGGCCTTGAGATAGAAGCTGTTTTTCATTCTCTCGGTCCCAGCTTTAATGCACCTGTACTGACCTCGCCTTCTGGATGATAGCGGGGTGAACAGGCAGTGGCTCGGGTGGTTGATGTCCTTGATTATCTTTTTGGCCTTCCTGTGACATCGGGTGCTGTAGGTGTCTTGGAGGCGGGTAGTTTGCCCCCGTAATGCGTTGGGCAGACAGCACCACCCTCTGGAGAGCCCTGCGTTGCGGGGGGTGCTTTTTCCGTACCGGGTGGTGTAAGCCCACAGAAGCCCCCTTTCCCTCGAAAAAGTTTGTGGGTTTTTTTGTCCCAAAGCCTTTTTTTCGCCTCCTGGGTTGAAGGGGCTTGTTGCGCCTTTTTCCCCCATTTGTGTGGGTGGCCTTTTTCGTTGTGGTGGGTCGCCAAGCTTGAGTTTCCCCTTCTCCCTGGGTCCCGTCGGGGGGTAGGGGTGCCCCTCTGCTGTTTCCTGGCCCCCGTCTTCCTTTTTTTGTTGACTTTGGGGTTTGGGGTTTTTTTCCTGGCACCCCTCCCAAGCCTCCCCCCCTCCCGGGCGGGTTGTTTTTGGGTTTCCCGCCTACCTTGGTGTCGTTGAAAAACTTGTGATTTGGGGGGGGGGTGCTTGGCCGGCAGGGTGCCCGGGGGGTACGGAGGGGGCTGGCCCCCCCTTTTTGGGGGGCCCCCCCTTTTGGGTGGAATGGGTTTGTTTCCCCTTCCCACCTGGGGGGGGGGCCCCCCCCAAAAGTCCAGGCCCCCGTTGCCCCGGCGGGTTCGACCCGGGCCCGGTTTATTGATGATTTGGGGGTACTAGGGTGTTGAAGTAGTAAGTCAATGAACAGCATTTTTACAAGGTATTCCTTGTCCAGAGGGGAAAGGAGGGGGCCGTGTGAGGGATTGCATCGTTGTGGTATTGGGGCGGTAAGCAAATTGAAGGGGGTTGGGGGAAAGGTTAAGGGTGAGGTGATATACCCTTACTGTCTCTAAAAGCACTTAATGATAAAAGGGGTTGTGCTATGGGGGGGTTAGTCATTTTTTCATTTACCTTTTGCTCTTGGGTAAGGAACAAGGGGCCCATTTTGAAGCATGGGGGAAAGCAGATGGGAAGGGAAGATTGAATATTTGAAACACCCAGCCACGGGTCCCCATGTTCTGGGACGGGTAGGGAGGGTTTCGGGGGCCGGCCTTGCGGGGGTTAAATGCTTAAATGTCTACTCCCGGCCACGGAGAAGGAGAGCCCACGTCCTTGGTAGGGGCCCCTCGTCGGGGCACTGTTTTTCCTCAAAGGGGCGAAGAAGGGGTTAGCTTGTCTGGAACGGAGTGGTGACGGCGACGTGGTGGTTTTCCTTTTTGGGTCCCTGATTGTTGTAGACCCCCCAACGTCTCGTGTCGAGCCCTTAATTGCGACCCACTTTTTCTCTATATAAGTTTTGCCAGTTTAATTGCCTTGCGGTGAGTAAACTCACTGTTTGTTTCTGCCAATTCCCGTCAAAATGCCTGGTTAAAACGGTGGTTCACGCTTTTTTTGCCGGGAAGCTGCCTCTTCCACGTTTCGGTTAGGGGAGGTTTTTAAAAGTCACAGTGGGCTCAAAATACCTATACACTTCCCGTAAAAACCCGTCACCGTTTGGTATGTAAATTACTTTGCAAGCTACCCCGGAAAATATCCCGTCCCCGTGATCAAAACAATTTGAAGCGTGGTTCCCATTGTCAGACCCGCGTTGAATAGTCCTTAGACGGGTCTTCCCGTTTTTAGTTTTGCCTAAGGGAAGGGAAAGGGGTAAAATAGAGTCGTGGGCAGATTGCGAAAAGGGGGGGGGGAGGGGCCCTTTTAAACCCTCCCCGGGAAGTTCGAATAGCAATGGCGAGGGGTTTAGCAGCGCAGTACAACGTCGATAGTTGATAGAACTTCGGCACCAGTCCTCAAAATTTTCTTTTTTAAAATCCCCCGGTACAATAAAGCAGCCCGGACATGGGTTTTCCCGTTTTATAAAATCCGTGAAGTTTTGAGGGCCGGTGGATTTGGGTTTAGGGGGATTACCGGCTGACTATAACCAAAGAAATTTTTGGGACTAATAGGGGCGGGATTTTATTGTGAGGTATTCTAGGTCGGGTGAACGAAGGACTCGGTTCCCGTATGTTATACAATTTTTCCCATGAGCGTAAACATGAAACACACACCCCGCCCTTCTGCTTCCCCGAGGATATTTTTTCCTGTCTGCGCGATGAACGAAAACCCATTGGTTGGACGATTTCGACGAATATCCCAGAGAGCCATGTTTCCATGAAACAGAGTTTTTACAGGCCCCGATGTTCTCTGGAAAGAAACCTTCCGGGCCGTCGACGTTAAAAAGAGACTGAACATTAGCGGTAGTTTTTGGAAACGGGGGGTGGGTGGTGCCTTAAGTCGGACCCGAGGCCGTCCCAGTTTCCCCCCTTTTTTCCCCAAAACCAAACCCCGGGGGGCCCGGGTTTTGGGGGGGGTTGGGGGTGTTTTTTAAAAAAAAACCCCCCGCTTCAGTTTTTGCCCCCCCCGAATGGGCTCCCCCCCCCCCCCCCCCCCCCCCCCCCCCCCCCCCCATCTTTTTCCCCCCAAAAAAAAAAAACCCCCCCGGGGTTTCTGGTAGGGTAGGGGGGTTTTAAATAACCCCCCACGGGGGGGGTGGGGCTCAAGGGGGAAAATCACCCAAAAAAAAAAAAAAAAAAAAAAAAAAAAAAAAAAAAAAAAAAAAAAAAAAAAAAAAAAAAAAAAAAAAAAAAAAAAAAAAAAAAAAAAAAAAAAAAAAAAAAAAAAAAAAAAAAAAATTTTTTTTTTTTTTTTTTTTTTTTTTTTTTTTTTTTTTTTTTTTTTTTTTTTTTTTTTTTTTTTTTTTTTTTTTTTTTTTTTTTTTTTTTTTTTTAACTCTGGGAGAAACAACTTAATTTGGAGAAAATTACTGCCAACAGGAAAATTCAGTGGTTATCAAACAGGGCGATTTTCATCTTTTTAAAGAATAAACAGTTTGATAAAAGGGTATATCTTATTGAAAGGGGGGGGGGATTCTTTCCGAAGGTTCTCGGGATTCAGCCGGTAACGTGTGTTGAAGAATTGACATGGCCAAGGAGGTAAAGGGCGGGAAACAAGGAAGGGTTTCATGGAAATTTTGAACTTAGGGGGGGAAGGGGAAGAGAAAAAGAGGGATTAAGGGGAGGAATTGGGGAACGAGGAACTGCGTTATTTTATTAACCTAGGAACAGAAAATGTTCTGTTAAATTTATAGGCGAGAGAAACCCGGTGTTTTTTGACATAGGACAGATGAAAAGTCGTAATTTTGAACTTGGAAAAGGATTACGGGATATTTAGGAACTTGGAACGGTGGTGGGTTATGGAAACGGGCGATGTAACCAGCGATTTTGAAATATAGGCGGATGAAACAGGCTGTTAATTATTGCAAACGGGAGAAACTGTGTATGTTTTTGAACTATGGAAAAGATCTAAATGCTTTTTAAATATTTGAAAAAGGGAACAGAGTGATAACAGCGGCGTAGCATGGAACTTAGGGGACAGAGATGAAACAGTGCGTATTCTTATTGAACTTGGGAAACCAGCGTAATAACAGTGGCTGAGGTCCATTGATTCGGCAGAGTTGCTAACAGTGGCTGTATAGTTATTGGAACAAGGCAACCGAGATGTAAAACGTGGTGTGGTATTCTATTGAACATAGGGAACGAGAGAAAACGTTGGGCAAAAAATAAACATAAACACAGAAACCCCCTTATCTTTGCTTGGAAGAATATAAGTTTTTGTGGTCTTATTGAATCTAGGGACCAGAGATGAACATGTGGCTGTTTTCTTGAACTTAGGGAACCGATCTTCTGGTGTCTTCTTATTGAACTTAGGGACCAAGGATGAAACTGGGCTGTAGTCTAGGGGGAAACTTAGGGAACAGGGGGCTGATAACTGGCTGATATTTTTGAAAACTATAGGGAGAGAGAAAGGTGGCTGGGAGTGAATTGGGAAAAGGAGATGATAAGGCTGTTTTTAAGAACTTGGGAAAGATGAAACAGGGCGATGTTTTATAACTATAGGAAAACAGAGATGAAAAAGTGCTGTATCTATGAAACTATAGGGAACAGAGATGAAACAGGGCTGTATACTTATTGAAATAGGGGAACAGAGATGATAACAGTGGCGTAATATTATTGAACTTAGGGAACAGAAGATAACGTGCTGTATTTTATGAACTATAGGAACAGAGATGAAAACCCGTGTGTGTATTTATTAAACTATAGGGAACAGAGATGAAAAAGTGGCTGAAATCTTATTGAACTTAGGAAACAGAGATGAAAAACAGGGCTGTATTCTTATGAACATGGGAAAAAATGAAAAAACGTGGGTATGTTTCTTGAACTATGGGGACAGAGATGAACGTGTGTTTCTTATTGAACTATAGGGAACGAGATGTAACGTGCTGTATGTCTTATTGAAATAGGGACAGAGATGATAACGTGGCTGTAGTCTTATGAACTCTAGGGAACAGAGATGAAACATTTGCGGATCTCTTATTGAACTATGGGAACAGAGATGAGAAACATTGGCTGATTCTTTTGAACTATAGGGAAAGAGATGATAACGGGCTGTATGCTTATAAACTATAGGGAAAGAGAGATAAAGTGGTGTATTTATTAATTAGGGAAAGAGATGATAACGTGGCTGATTCTTATTGAACTATAGGGAACAGAGATGATAACGTGGCTGTATCTTATTGAACTATAGGGAACAGAGTGAAACAGTGGCTGTATGTCTTATTGAATTTAGGGAACAAGAGATGATAACAGTGGCTGTATTCTTATTGAACTTAGGGAACAGAGATGATAACAGTGGCGTATATCTTATTAAAATATAGGGAACAGAGATGATAACAGTGGTGTATTATTTTGGAACTATAGGGAACAGAGATGATAACTTTGGCTGTATGTTTATTGAACATGGGAAAGAGAGGGATAACGTGGCTGAAATGTTTATTGAACTATAGGGAACAGAGATGATACGTGGCTGTATATCTATTGAACTTGGGGAACAGAGATGATAACAGTGGCGTATTCTTATTGAACTATGGGGAAACAGAGATGATAACAGGGTCTGGTATTTTATTGAACTATAGGGAACAGAGATGATAACAGGCTGTATTTATTGAACTATAGGGAACAGAGAGATAACAGTGCTTATTTTTATTGGAACTATAGGGAACAGAGAGATAACAGGCTGAGTCTTATTGAACTAAGGAACAGAGATGATAACAGTGCTGTATGTCTATTAACTATAGGGAACAGAGATGATAACAGTGGCTGTATATTTTATGAACTATAGGGAACAGAGATGATAAAGTGGTGTATGTCTTATTAAACTATAGGGAACCAGAGATGATAACAGTTGGCTGTATTCTTATTAAAATATAGGGAACAGAGATATAAAAGTGGCTGTTATTTTATTAAAACATAGGGAACAGAGATGATAACAGTGGAAGTCTTATTGAACTATAGGGAACAGAGATGATAACAGTGGCTGTATGTCTTATTGAACTATAGGGAACAGAGATGATAACAGTGGCTGTATGTCTTATTGAACTATAGGGAACAGAGATGATAACAGTGGCTGTATATCTTATTGAACTATAGGGAACAGAGATGATAACAGTGGCTGTAGTCTTATTGAACTATAGGGAACAGAGATGATAACTGTGTCTGTATGTCTTATTGAACTATAGGGAACAGAGATGATAACCGTGGCTGTATGTCTTATTGAACTATAGGGAACAGAGATGATGAGTGGCTGTATACTAATGAACTTAGGGAACAGAGAGGGATAACCAGTGGCTGTATGTCTTATGAACTATAGGGAACAGAGATGATAACAGTGCTGTATGTTTATTGAATATAGGGAAAACGAGATGATAACAGGCTGTATTTTATTGAACTAAGGGAACAGAGATGATAACAGTGACTGTATTCTTATTGAACTATAGGGAACCAGAGATGATAACAGTGGCTGATTCTTATTGAACTATAGGGACAGAGATGATAACATGGCTGTATTCTTATTGAACTATAGGGAACAGAGATGTAACAGTGGCTGTATTCTTATTAACTATAGGAACAGAGAGGATAACAGGCGGTATGTCTTATTGAACCCTATAGGGAACAGAGATGATAACAGTGGCTGTATATCTTATTGAACTATAGGGAACAGAGATGATAACAGTGGCTGTATGTCTTATTGAACTATAGGGAACAGAGATGATAACAGTGGCGAAATTCTTATTAAACTATGGGAACAAAATGATAAAAGTGGTTAAATCTTATTGAACTAAGGAACAGAGATGATAACATGGCTGATAGTCTTTTTGAACTTAGGGAAAGATGATGGGGCTGTATGTCTTATTGAACATAGGGACAGAGAGTACAGGGGCTGAATTTTGATCCAGATGAAATTGAATATAGGAACGAGATGATAACTGCTGTATTCTATTGAACTATAGGGAACAGAGATAAGTGGCTGTATATTAAAAATTGGGAACGAGATGAACAGTGGCTGTATCTATTAAAACATGGGGACAAGATGTAACAGTGGCTTTCTTTTTTTGGAACTAGGGAACAGGATGATAACAGGGCTGTATCTTATGACCTTAGGGAACAGAGATGAAAACAGGGCTGTATTTCTTTGGGAACTAAGGAACGAGATGATAAATGGCTGTATTCTTATTGAATTGGAACAGAGAGAAAACCGTGGTGTAGTCTTATTGAACTATGGGAACGAGATGATAACGGCCGGATTCTTATTAAACTTAGGGAACAGGATGAAAAAGGGGATGGATGTCTTATTGAATATAGGGAACAGAGATGTAACAGTGGCTGAAAATTTTATTGAACTTAGGGAACAGGATGTAACAGGGTGATGTCTTGAACATAGGGAAACAGAGAGATCAGTGGCTGTATCTTATGAACTATAGGGAACAAAAGATGAAAACATCCCTGATGCTTATTGAACTATAGGGAACGAGATGATAACGTGGCTGTATTCTTTTGGAACTATAGGGACGAGATGTAACAGTGCTGTAGTCTTTTGACTTAGGGAAAGAGATGATAAAGGTGCGTATGTTTTAATAAACTTAGGAACAGGATTAAACCCTTTGCCAGGAAACTCCCTTATTGTTTCGTAAAGCGCTTGACTAGGGCTGTAAATGGCTTATTGTATGAACTATAGGGAACAGAGATGATAACAGTGCTGTATTCTTATTGAACTATGGGGAAAGAGATGATACGGGGCTGTATGTCTTATTAAAACTAGGAAAAGATGATAAAGTGGCTGAAATCATTGAACTATAGGGAAAGGAATGAACAGTGGTCTGTAGTTTTATTGAACTTAGGAACAAGCGATAATGGCGTCTGTTAGACTTAGGGAACAGACGTCTCTAGGTAAAAGTACTTAATGACTATAGGGAACAGAGAGTACAGTGCCTGTATGTCTTATTGAACTATAGGGAAACAGAGATTATAACTGGCTGATGTCTTATTGAACTGGAACGAGATGATACGTGGAGTAAGGTGGTCTTATTAAACCTATAGGGAACAGAGATGAACAGGGGCTGTATCTATTGAACCTAGGGAACAGAGATGAAAGGGCTGATGTATTGAACTATAGGAACAGAGGTAAAGGGAGTATGTCTTATTGAACTATGGGAACAGGAGAACCGTGGCTGTATGTCTTATTGAACTATAGGGAACAGAGATGATAACAGTGGCTGTATGTTTTATTGAACTATAGGGAACAGAGATGATAACAGTGGCTGTATGTCTTATTGAACTATAGGGAACAGAGATGATAACAGTGGCTGTATGTCTTATTGAACTATAGGGAACAGAGATGATAACAGTGGCTGTATGTCTTATTGAACTATAGGGAACAGAGATGATAACAGTGGCTGTATGTCTTATTGATGTTTCCTTATAAAACTGGCCTCGGTTACTTCTGCGTCCTTCATGGCACCCCATTCATTTTTACATTTCTGTCATTTAGCAGACGCTCTTATCCAGAGCCACTTACAGTTAGTGTGTGCATACATTATATTTATTTGTTTTCTTTTTTTCATACTGGCCCCCTGTGGGAAAAAAAACCCCACCCGGGGTTTTGCAAGCGCCATGCTCTAACCAACTGAGCCCCTGCTCAAAAAATAGTGTACTATATACAGAATAGGGTAGAGCATTTGGGACGTGGACATTATGTGGTATTAGAAATGAAACACTGGGGTGTTCACAGAGGTCATTGGCTGGCTGTGCTCTGGATGGGGGTCACTGTTGCTGAGGTAGAACAGTGTGTTGTAGGTTTCTACAGGAGAAGCTGGGTTTTCGGTCTGACCAGTCAGAGATTTATTATTTTCATTTCCTCCTTCTGGTCCTGACAGGTTTCAGTGGGGTTGTGGAGAAATACCAGCGTCCCAAATGGCACCCTGTCCTATTAGTTCATACTTTAGACCAGAGCCCTGGATGACCCCATTCCCTATAAGTCACTCTTTAGACGAGCCTATGACACCTATTCCTAATAGTGCACTACTTAGGCCAGGGGCCTATGAACCCCTATTCCCCTATGTGCACTACTTTAGACCAGAGCCCATGAACCCTATTCCCATATAGTACACTACTTTAGACCAGAGCCTTGACACCTTTCCTATAAGTGCCCACTACTTTGACCAAAAGCCCTATGACACCTATTCCTATATAGTGCATACTTTAGACCAGAGCCCTATGGGCACCCTATTCCCTATAGTGCACTACTTAGACCAGAGCCCTATGACACCCTATTCCCTATTAGTCACCTTTAGACCCGAGCCTATGAACTCTATTCCCAATAGTGACTTTTAGACCAGAGGCCTATGAACCCTATTCCCCTTTTTGTGCATTTTCTTTAGACCAGGCCCTATGACACCTATTCCCTATATAGTCACTACTTTAGACCAGAGCCCCATGACACCCTATTCCCTTATAGGGCACTACTTTAGACCAGAGCCCATGACACCCTATTCCCTAATTTGTGCACTACTTTAGACCAGAGCCCTATGACACCCTATTCCCTAATAGTGCACTACTTTAGACAAAGCCCTTAAAACCCCATTCCATATATTTGCCACTACTTTTGACAGAGCCCTATGACACCTTTCCCTATATAGTACACTACTTTAGACAGAGCCCTATGACACCCTTATTCCTTATAGTGACACTTTAGACCAGAGCCTATGAACCCTTTCCTATAAGTGCATACTTAGACCGGCCTATTACACCTATTCCCTATATAGTGCACTACTTGAAATTTATATTTTTCCTGTGTTGGACTACTAAGGCCAAAGGGCCCCGGAATTGAAAGCTCCAGCACCTGTGTATTTTAAAAGCCAAGCCAGAACAGCCCAATCCTAACTGTGTTTTCGTCTTACCGGCTTTTTCAGACAGAAGATGGCCCTTTCCAGGCACAATGTAGACAGGCATCCCTGATCTTGTTATCTTTGAGGGAAACCCCCATTGCCAGGATAGGGTTCTGTTGAACAGTTAAACGACCAGGACACCCGGCACAGAGAAAACAGCTTCCTATTCAGCCCAATGTGAAAACAGCTTCTATCTCCGACCATCAGCCTGATAAAAAGCTCTATTCCATCAGACTGATAAACAGCTTTAACTCAGGACCATCAGGGCTGATACCCCGCTTTATCTCCAGACATCAGGCGTAAACAGTTCTCTTCGCCTCAGACTGTTAACACACTTCTACTCAAATAGATGATAAAAGCTTCTATCCAGGCATTCCCGACGATAAAAGAGCTTCTTCTCCCAGACCCTCAGACTGATAAAACAGGGTTCTATTCCAGGCCATCAGACTGATAACAGCTTCTATCTCAGGGCCAATCAGATGATATAAAAAACCCTTCTACTCTCCAGCCATCAGATGATAAACAGCTTCTATCTCCAAACAGACTGATAAACAGCTTCTATCCCACAGACTGTAAACAGCTTCTATCTCCAGACCATCGAACTGATAAACGTTCTATCTCCAGACCATCAGACTGATAAACAGCTTCTATCTCCATCAGACTGTAAACAGCTTCTATCTCCAATCAGAAATGATAAACAGCTTCTTCTTCCCATCAGACTGATTTAAAAAGCTTCTATCTCCATCAGACTGTTTAAAAAGCTTCTATCTCCCAGACCATCAGACTGATAAACAGCTTCTATCTCCAGACCCTCAGACTGATAAACAGCTTCTATCTCCATCAGACTTTATAAACAGCTTTTATCTCCAGCCATGACTGAAAACAGCTTCTATCTCCAGGCCTCAGACTGATAAACAGCTTCTATCTCCATCAGATGATAAACAGCTTCTATCTCCAGACCATCAGACTGATAAACAGCTTCTATCTCCAGGCCATCAGACTGATAAACAGCTTCTATTCCAGGCCATCAGAATGATAAACAGCTTCTATCTCCACCATGACTGATAAAAAAGCTTCTATCTCCGGCCATCAGACTGATAAACAGCTTCTATCTCCATCAGACTGATAAACAGCTTCTATTTTCCAGACCATCAGACTGATAAACAGCTTCTATCTCCAGGGCCCTCAGACTGATAAACAGCTTCTATCTCCAGGCCATCAGACTGATAAAAAGCTTCTATCTCCACATCAGACTGATAAAAAAGCTTCTATCCCAGACCATCAGACTGATAAACAGCTTCTATCTCCAGATCAGGGCTGATAAACAGCTTCTATCCCCATCAGATGATAAACAGCTTCTATCTCCATCAGACTGATAAACAGCTTCTATCTCCAGGCCATCAGACTGATAAACAGCTTCTATCTCCAGACCCTCAGACTGATAAACAGCTTCTTCCCCATCAGATGTTAACAGCTTCTATCTCCAGGCCATCAGACTGAAAAACAGCTTCTATCTCCAGGCCATCAGATGATAAACAGCTTTCTATCTCCCCCGCCCATCAGATGTAAACACTTCTATCTCCAGAAACCCTCAGACTGATAAACAGCTTCTATCTCCAGATCAGACGATAAACAGCTTCTATCTCCAGACCATCAGAAATGATAAACAGCTTCTATCTCCATCAGACTGATAAACAGCTTCTATCTCCAGACCATCAGATGATAAACAGCTTCTATCTCCGACCATCAGACTGATAAACAGCTTCTATCTCCAGGCCCTCAGAATGATAACAGCTTCTATCTCCAGGCCATCAGACTGATAAGAATTAGACATGCTTAAATTTATCTCACCATCGACTGATAAACAGCTTCTATCTCCCAGGAAAACCATTCCCGGACTGATAAACAGCTTTAAACTCCAGACCATCAGACTGATAACAGCTTCTATCTCCAGACCCTCAGACTGATAAACAGCTTCATCTCCCCCTCAGACTGATAAACAGCTTTATCTCCAGGCCATCAGACTGATAAACAGCTTTCTATCTCCAGGCCATCAGACTGATAAACAGCTTCTATCTCCCATCGACTGATAAACAGTTTTATCCTCCAACAGGGCTGATAAAAGCTTCTATCTCCAGACCATCAGACATAAAAGCTTACTGCCAGGTATGTAAATGGAAACTGTCATTCTGTCAAGTGTCGTGCAAATATCAAATTGTACTCGTATGGAGAGAGTAGTTGACCATCGAGTTGTTGCTCGGGTGAACTTTCTCACAGTGCGTTCATGATTCACTCTACTTCAAAAGTAACGCACCGTAAAAGAAAAGGAAGCCATTTGGGTTTAACAATTGGCATCAATAAGGGATCATAGCTCTCACCCCTGGATTCACCCCGGTCAGTCTACGTTTTCATGGAAGAGAGTGTGTCCCAATGTTTGTACTCGGGGTTTTATGAGCTGAAACAATGTCACTTTATTGAAGTATTGTACCTTTATGACGTGTTGTATCTTTATGACGTTCTGTATCTAAGTCAAACGGAGATATAGTTATTATGTATATTAAATTACACAGCTCGGATATGATAAAGGACTCTCAACAGACAGAACAGTGGCCATTCCATCCCAGATAACCCAGCTTGCCTATTGGGCTTGGTCTGACAGAACAGTGGCCATTCCTTCCCAGATAACCCAGCTTCACCCTCTTGACTCTGGTCTGACAGAACAGTGGAATATTCCATCCCAGATAACCCAGCTTCACCCTCTTGACTCTGGTCGACAGAACAGTGGAATATTCCATCCCAGATAACCCAGCTTCACCCTCTGATTTTAAAAAGGTAAAATTTTATCCCGATAAACCCCGCTTTCCCCCCCGACTTTGGGACGAACAGTGGAAATTCCCCCAGCCCCTTCATTTAACGGTGAAAAAGGGAAAACCAAAAACTTCATCTTGATCTTCTAAGAAAGGGAACCACCCAAAAAAAGTTAATTTTTTGGTTAAGAAAGGAATTCCTCCCAAAACCCGTCATCTACTTGGGAAAAAGCGGGTTTTCCCCTCCCAGATAACCCCCTTCACCCTCTTTAACCCGACAAAAAAACCACCGTAACCCATTCACCCCTTTTTGGGGCTACAAAGGGATTATAGATAAAAAAACCCGGGAAATTTTACTCTTAAAAAGGGAAATTTCCTCCCAATCCCCTTCCCCCCTTTGGGAAAAAGGGAAAATTCCATCCAAAAACCACCCCCCTTTTTTTAAAACTCTCCTCGGTCCCACTTTGATGCACCTTGTACTTACCTCGCCTTCTGTATTATACGGTGTTCACAGGCAAAAAAAAGTTGGGGGGCCCCCCCCTTTTTCGGTGGTTGATCTCCTTTATCTTTTGGCCTTCCTGTGACATCGGGTGCTGTTAGGTGTCCTTGGAGGGAGGGTAGTTTTGTCCCTGGTAATGCGTTGGGGCAGACTTCACCACCCTCTGGAGAGCCTGCAGTTGCGGGGTGCAGTTGCCGTACCAGGGCGGTGATACATTCCGACAGGAATGCTCTCAATTGTGCATCTGGTAAAAGTTTGTGAGGGTTTTAGGTGGCCAAGAGCCGGAATTTCTTCAGCTTCCTAGGTTGAAGAGGCTCCTGTTGCGTAATCCTCACAACACTGTCTGCGTGTGTGGACATTTCAGTTTGTCGGGATGTGTACGCCAAGGAACTTGAAGCTTTCCACCTTCTCTACTGCGGTCCCCCCGCGATTTGATAGGTGGGTGCCCCCCTGCTGAATTCCTGCCAAAGTCCCACGATCAATCTCCTTTGTTTTGTTGATGTTGGAGTGAAAGGTTATTTTCCTGCACCACACTCCCGAGCCCTCACCTCCTCCTATTAAGGCGTCCTGTCATGTGTTTGTAATCAATCCTACTACTGTTGTTTCCTTCTGCAAACGTTATGATTGAGTTGGAGGCGTGCGTTACCTACCAGACGTGTATAATAATGTCGCCTGGTTACCTACCCAGACTGTGTAAAATAATGTCCGGTTTCCTACCTACCAGACTGTGTAAAATAATGTCCTAGTTACCTACCTAACCAACTGTAAAATAATGTCCTTGTTACCTACCAGACGGTGTAAAATAATGGTCCTGGTTACCTTACCAGACTGTGTAAATAAAAAATGTACTGGTTACCTACCAGACTGTGTAAAAGTAATTCCTAGTTACCTACCAGAACTGTGTAAAATAATGTCCTGGTACTACTCAGACTGTGTAAACTAATGTCCGGTTACCTACGCAGACGTTAAAATAATGTCCTGGTTACCTTACCAGACTGTGTAAAAAAAAAAATAATTGTCCCTGGTTACCTACCGACTGTGGTAAATATGTCCTGGTTCCCTACCTACTGTGTAAAATAATGTCCTGGTTACCTACCAGACTGTGTAAAATAATGTCCTGGTTACCTACCAGACTGTGTAAAATAATGTCCTGGTTACCTACCAGACTGTGTAAAAGAATGTCCTGGTTACCTACCAGACTGTGTAAAAGAATGTCCTAGTTTACCTAACCAGACTGACGTAAAAGAATGTCCTGGTTTACGCCTCTCCATCCAGACTGTAAAATAATGTCCTGGTTTTACCTCCCCTACTGTGTAAATAATGTCCTGGTTCCTCCCAGACTGTGTAAAATATGTCCTGGTTACCGTCCCAGACTGTGTATAATAATGTCCTGGTTACCTCCCAGACTGTGTATAATAATGTCCTGGTTACCTACCAGACTGTGTAAAATAATGTCCTGGTTACCTACCAGACTGTGTAAAATAATGTCCTGGTTACCTACCAGACTGTAAAATAATGTCCTGGTTACCTCCCAGACTGTGTAAAATAATGTCCTGGTTACCTACCAGACTGTTAAAATATGTCCTGGTTCCTACAGCTGTGTAAAAAGAATGTCCTGGTTACCTACCAGACTTGGTTAAAATAATGTCCTGGTTTACCTACCAGACTGTAAAAATATTTCCCTGGTTCCGTCCCAGACTGTGTAAAATATGTTCCTGGTTACCTACCAGACTGCGTGTAAAATAATGTCCTGGTTCCTACCATACGTTAAAATAATGTCCTGGTTACCTACCAACTTGTGTAAATAATGTCCTGGTTGACCTCCAGACTGAAGTAAAATAATGTCCTGGTTACCTCCAGACTGAACGTAAAATATGTCCTGGTTACCTACCAGACTGTGTAAAATAATGTCCTGGTTACCTCCCAGACTGTGTAAAATAATGTCCTGGTTACCTACCAGACTGTGTAAAATAATGTCCTGGTTACCTACCAGACTGTGTAAAATAATGTCCTGGTTACCTACCAGACTGTGTAAAATAATGTCCTGGTTACCTACCAGACTGTGTAAAAGATGTCGCTGGTCCTACCAGACTGTGTACAATAATGTCCTGGTTTACCTACAGACTGTGTAAAATATGTCCTGGTTACTACCAGACTGTGGTAAAATAATGTCTGGTTACTACCAGACTGTGTAAATAATGTCCTGGTTCCCCACCTCCCAGACTGTTAAAAACTTTCCTGGTTTACTACCCGACTGTGTAAAATAATGTCCTGGTTACGTACCATACTGTGTAACATAATGTCCCTCGTACGTCTCCATACCTAGTGTAAAATCATATGTCCTGTACCCTCACGCACATTGTTTGTATATTACTCTATACAATATCTCTATGCATCTGTCCTTACTAGATCTGGTGTCCTAGCATGATTAACCTCCTGCCTGCTCGGCGCACCGCTAGCCTTTTATCTGTGTAAAATTATGTCCCTGGTTACAAACCTCCTATGTATTCGTGACTTCGAAGGTGTGAGGGGGACGACGTGTGCACGAACAGGTAAGGGGTAGGGAACATGTAGTCTGTGTCACTGTGACCACAGTGTCAGGTAAACGTCAGGAATAATGGAAACGGGGCGGTAAAGCAGGCTGTAGGGGAAAAAGGGGTAAAATAGTACAATGGAAAAAAACAAATAAAGGGGGGGGGGGGGGACAGTGTGGTGTAAGGCGAGGAGAGTGTGACGTATAAAAGGGTGGAGGGGTAGGTGGCGGGTAGGGCGACGTGCAAACTCCCGTAAGGGGTAAATAATGTCTGGTTACCCTACCAGAACTGTGTAAAATAATGTCTGGTTTACCTACCAGAACTGACGTAAAAAAATGCCTGGTTACCTACCAGACTGTGTAAACATTAATGTCCCTGGTTACCCTCCAGACTGTGTAAATAATGTCCTGGTTACCTCCCAAGCTGTGTAAAATAATTCCTGGTTACCTACCAGACGGTAAATATATGTCCTGGTTACCTCCCAACTGTGTAAAATAATGTTCTGGTTACCCTCCCAAACTGTGTAAAATAAATGTCCCCTGGTTACTCCCAGACTGACGTAAAATAATGTCCTGGTTACCTACCAGACTGCTGTTAAAAGAAGTCCTGGTTTACCTACCAGCTGTGTAAAGAATGTCCTGGTTACCTACCCACTGTGTAAAATAAGTCCTGGGTTTTAACTCCCGACTTGTGTAAAATTAGATGTCCTGGTTCCTACAGACTGTTGTAAATAATGTCCTGGTTACCTACCAAGACTGGTGTAAACTAATGTCCTGGTTACCTAACAGACTGTGTAAAATAAATGTCCCTGGGTTACCCTCTCCAGACTGTAAATAATGTCCTTGTTACTCCCAGACTGTGTCAAATACATGTCCTGGTTACCTCCCAGACTGTGTAAAATAATGTCCTGTTACCACCGACCCACTCGGGGCCAGCTGTGTTAAATAATGTCCTGGTTACCAACCAAACCATCCAGACTTTGGTAAATAATTTCCTGGTTACCCCCGTCCAACTTAAAATAATGTCCTGGTTACCTGGGGGGGGGGGGGGGGGGTCCCAGACTTGTGTAAATAAGGTCCTGGTTCCATACGCGACTGAATGTAAATTGGAATGTCCTGGTTACCTACCAGACTGTGTAAAATAATTTCCTGGTTACCTACCGACTTTAAAATAATGTCCATGGGGGGTTACCCCCTCCCATACTGTGTAAATAAAATAAGTCCTGGTTTACCTCCCAGACTGTGTACAAATGTCCTGGTTCCCTACCGGACTGTGTAAAAGAATGTCCTGGTTACCTAAACCAGACTGTGTAAACAAACTAATGTCCTGGTTCCCCCCAGACTGGGGTGTAGAATACTGTCCTGGTTACCTACTACCTAAGACGTGAAAATAATGGTCCCTGTTACCTACCAGACTGTAAAATAATGTCCTGGTTACCATCCCATACTGCTAAAATAATTTCCTGGTTACCTCCCAGACTTTTTCAAATTGTCCTGGTTACCCTACCAGACTGTAGAATAATGTCCTGTTTACCACCCAGATTGACGTTAAAATAATGTCCTGTTTACCTACCAGACTGTGTAAACTTATGTCCTGGTTCCCCGTCTCCGATACTACGTATACAATACTGTCCTGGTTACCTACCAGACTGTGTAAAATCATTTCCTTTTTACCGACCTACGACACGTAAAATAATTTCCTGGTTACCTAAAAAAAAACGCAGACTGTGGTAAATAATTCCTGGTTACCGTACCAGACTGTGTAACATAATGTCCCTGGTTACCTCCAGACTGTGTAAAATAATGTCCTGGTTACCCATACCAGACTGTAAAATTAATGTCCTTGTTACCTACCCGACTGTGTAAAATAATTTCCTGGTTACCTCCCAGGACTGGTGTACATAATGTCCTGGTTAACCCGTCCCATACGAATTCGTACAATAAATGTCCTTGTTCCTACCCGAACTGCTGTAAAGAATGTCCGGTTACCCTACACAGACTGTGTAAAAGAATGTCCTGGTTACCTACCAGACTGTGTAAAATAATGTCCTGGTTACCGTCCCAACTGTGTAAAATAAATTCCTGTTTTACCTACCAGACTGTTTAAAATAAATGTCCCTGGTTACCGTACAACTGTGTAAAAATAAATGTCCTGGTTACCTCACCAGACTGTGTAAAATAATGTCCTGGTTACCTCCCAGACTGTAAAATAATGTCCTGGTTACCTCCCAGACTGTGTAAAATAATGTCCTGGTTACCTCCCAGACGTTGACAATAATGTCCTGGGGGGTAACCATCGCCGACTGTGTAAAATAATTTCCTGGGTTACCCCCCAAGGACTGTGTAAAATAATGTCCTGGTTTACCTCCCAGACTGTAAAATGTCCCTGGTTTACCCCTCCCAGACTGTGTAAAATAATGTCTGTTTACCTACCAGACTGATGTAAAATAATGTCCTGGTTACCTACCAGACTTTGTAAAATAATGTCCTGGTTACCTACCAGACTTTGTAAAATAATGTCCTGGTTACCTCCCAGACTGTGTAAAATAATGTCCTGGTTACCTCCCAGACTGTGTAAAAGAATGTCCTGGTTACCTACCAGACTGTGTAAAAGAATGTCCTGGTTACTCCAGAACTGTTTAAAATGATGTCCGGTTACCGTCCCATACCTGTGTAGAATAATGTCCTGGTTACCTACCAGACTGTGTAAAATAATGTCCTGGTTACCTACCAGACTGTAAAAAAATGTCCTGGTTACCTCCCAGACTGTGTAAAATAATGTCCTGGTTACCTCCCAGACTGTGTAAAATAATGTCCTGGTTACCTACCCGACTGGTAGAATAATGTCCCTGGTGTACCCCTCCCAATTGACGTAAAATAATGTCTTGTTACCATGGTACCAACTGTGGTAAAATATGTCCTGGTTACCGAACCGAAGAAAAAGCCTCCCATACTGGTGACTAAAATATGTCCTTGTTACCCCCCTACCAGACTGTGTAAAATAATGTCCTGGTTACCTCCCAGACTGACGTAAAATAATGTCCTGGTTACCTACCAGACTGTGTAAAATAATGTCCTGGTTACCTACCAGACTGACGTAAAATAATGTCCTGGTTACCTACCAGACTGTGTAAAATAATGTCCTGGTTACCTACCAGACTGTGTAAAATAATGTCCTGTTACCTCCCAGACTGTGTAAAATAATGTCCTGGTTACCTACCAGACAGTGTAAAATAATGTCCTTGTTACCATACCAGACTGTGGTAAAAAAAATAATGTCCTGGTTACCTCCCAGACTGTGTAAAATAATTTCCTGGTTACCACCCTCCCATACTGACGTAAAATAATGTCCTGGGTACCTACCAGACTGTTGTAACAGAATGTCCCTGGGTACCTACCAGACTGTGTTAAAAGAAATGTCCTGGTTACCGGTACCAGACTTTGTAAACATAAGTTCCTTGTTACACCCTCCCCGACTTGTGTAAACTAATGTCCTGTTTACCTCCCAGACGGTGTAAATATGGTCCTGTTACCTACCAACCACCGACTGTGTAAAGAATGGTCCGGGTTACCTACCAGACTGTGTTAATAATAATGTCCTGGTTACCACCATCCCAGACCTGTAAAATAAGTCCTGGTTACCTCCCAGACTGTGTAAATATGTCCTGGTTACCTCCGCAGCTTGTGTAAAATAAGTCCTGTTTACCTCCCCAGACTGTGTAAAATAAGTTCCTGGGTTACCTCCCAGACCTTTGTAAATAATTCCTTGTTACCTCCCCCGACGGTAATAATGTCCCTGGTCTCCGATTGACGTAAAATATGGTCCTTGTTACCTACCAGGACTGTGTAAAATAATGTCCCTGGTTCCTCCCAGACTGGACGTAAAATAATGTCCTGGTTACGCGTCCGACTGTGTACAATAAATGTCCTGGTTAACCATACCAGACTGACGTAAAAATAATTTCCTGGTACCTACCAGACTGTTGTAAAATAATGTCCTGGTTACCTACCAGACTGTGTAAAATAATGTCCTGGTTACCTCCCAGACTGTGTAAAATAATGTCCTGGTTACCTACCAGATGTAAAATAAGGTCCTGGTTTACCCACCAACTGTGTAAAATAATTCCTGGTTACCGCTCCCAACTGGTAAAAATAATGTCTGGTTACCGAACCACGGATACCTCCCAACTGTGGTAAAATAATGTCCTGGTTACCTCCCAGACTGTAAAATAATGTCCTGGTTACCTACCAGACTGTGTAAAATAATGTCCTGGTTACCTCCCAGACTGTAAAATAATGTCCTGGTTACCTCCCAGACTGTGTAAAATAATGTCCTGGTTACCTCCCAGACTGTGTAAAATAATGTCCTGGTTACCTCCCAGACTGTGTAAAATAATGTCCTGGTTACCTCCCAGACTGTGTAAAATAATGTCCTGGTTACCTCCCAGACTGTAAATAATGTCCTGGTTACCTCCCAGACTGTGTAGAATAATGTCCTGGTTCCTACCGACTGTGGTCCAGAATGTCTGGTTACCTACGCAACTGTAAAATAATGTCCTGGTTACCTCCCAGACTGTGTAAAATAATGTCCTGGTTACCTCCCAGACTGTGTAAAATAATGTCCTGGTTACCTACCAGACTGTAGAATAATGTCCTGGTTACCTCCCAGATTGACGTAAAATAATGTCCTGGTTCCCTACGCAGACTTGTAAATAATGTCCTGTTTCCCCTCCAGATCTGAACGTAAAATAATGTCCTGGTTACCTACCAGACGTGTAAAATAAATGTCTGGTACTAACGACTGACGTAAAATAATGTCCTGGTTACCTACGCAGACTGTGTAAATAATGTCCTGGTTACCTACCGACTGTGTAAAATAAATGTCCTGGTTGCCATCCCAGACTGTGTAAATAATGTCCTGGGTTACCGACCAGACTGTAAAAGAATTGTCCTGGTTACCTACCAGACTGTGTAAAATATGTCCTGGTTACCTCCAGACTGTGTAAATATGTCCCTGGTTACCGCGTCCCAGACTGACGTAAAATAATGTCCTGGTTACCTACCAGACTGTGTAAAAGAATGTCCTGGTTACCTACCAGACTGTGTAAAAGAATGTCCTGGTTACCTACCAGACTGTGTAAAATAATGTCCTGGTTACCGCCCCAGATCCCCAACTGTGTAAAAATAATGGCCTGGTTCCCTACCAGACGTGGTAAACTAATGTCCTGGTTTACCTACCAGACTGTGTCATAATGTCCTGGTTACCTACCAGACTGGTAAATAAATGTCCTGGTTCCTCCCAACGTTAAAATAATGTCCTTGTTACCTCCCAGACTGTGTCAAATAATGTCCTGTTTCCTACCTCCCAGACTGTGTAAAAATAGGTCCTGGTTCCCTCCAACTGTGTAAAATAAGTCCTGGTTCCCGACCCTCCCAGACTGTGTAAAATAATGTCCTGGTTACCCCTCCCAGAACTGTAAAAATATGTCCCTGGTTACCCTCCCCCAGACTGTGTAAAAAATTTCCTGGTTACATACCAGACTGATGTAAAATATGTCCTGGTTACCTACCAGACTTTGTACATAATGTCCTTGTTACCTACCCATACTTGTAAAAATAATGTCCTGTTCCTCCCAGACCTGTGTAAAAATAATGTCCTGGTTACCAAAGTCCCAACTGTGTAAAAGAATGATCCTGGTTACCTACCAGACGTTTAAAAGACTGTCCTGGTTACCTACCAGACTGTGGTAAACTAATGTCCTGGTTACCTCCCAGCCTGTGTAAATAATGTCCTGTTTACCCTACCAGACTGTGTAAAATATGTCTCTGCTTACCTACCAGACTGTAAAATATGTCCTGGTTACCTCCCCAACTGTTTAAAATATGTCCTTTTTACCGGGGGGGTCCCATAACCTGTTTGTAAATAATGTCCTGGTTACCGCCAGACTGTAGCATATTCCTTGTTACCTCCATATTTGACTTAAAATATGTTCCTGGTTACCGGGCGTACCAGCTGTGTAAAATAATGTCCTGTTACCTCTCCGGACTGACGTAAAATAATGTCCTGGTTTCCGGTCCCAGACTGTGTCAAATAATGTCTGGTTACCCTTACTACCAGGACTGTGTAAAATAATTGTCCCTGGTTACCTCCCGACTTGACGTAAAATTAATGTCCTGGTTACTACCAGACTGTGTAAAATAATGTCCTGGTACCTATCAGACGAGACTTAAATAATTCCTGGTTACCTACCAGACGGTGTAAAATAGGTCGCTGTTAACTACCATACTGTGTACAATATTTCCTGGTTACCTCCCAGAGACTGTGTAAATAATGTCCTGGTTTACCTACCAGACTGTAAAATACTGTCCTGTTTACCTACCAGACTCAGTAAAATAATGTCTGGTTACCATCCCAGACTGTGTAAAATAATGTCCTGGTTACCTTATCCCCACTTGACGTCAAACTATAAGGTCCTGTTACCTACCAGACTGTGTAAAAAGAGTCCTGGTTCCCTCCAACGTGTAAAGAATCCTGTTTACCTACAGACGGTGTAAAATAATGTCCTGGTTACTCCCGACTGTGTAAAAATAATGTCCTGGTTACCTACAGAATGTTTAAAATCTGTCCTGGTTACCACCTACCAACTGTGTAAATAATGTCCTGGTTACCTACAGACTGGTAAAATAATGTCCTGGTTACCGCCCAGACTGTTAAATAATGTCTGGTTACCAATCCTCAGACTGTGTACAATAATGTCCTGGTTACCCAACTCCCCAGACTGTTGGTAAAATACTGTCCTGGTTACCTCACCTCCCAGACTGTGTAAAATATGTCCTGGGATTACCTCCCAGACTGTGTAAAATATGTCCTTTACCTCCAACTGAAAATAATGTCCGGGTTTACTACCAGACTGTTGAATAATGTCCTGTTTACCTACCAGACTGTGTAAAAGAATGTCCTGGTTACCCCTACCAGACTGTAAAATATTCCTGGTACCCTCCCAGACTGTGTAAATTAATGTCCTGGTTACCTCCCGACTGGTGTAAGATAATGTCTGGTTTACCTACCAGACTGTAGAGAATAATGTCCTGGTTTACCTCCCCGTTGACGTAAAATAATGTTCCCCTGTTCCCTACCAACTGGTAAATATGTCCTGGTTACCTCCCAGCTGACGTAAAATATGTCCTGGTTACCTACCAGACTGTGTAAAATATGGTCCTGGTTACCACCTACCAGACGGACGTAAATAATTTGTCCGGGTACCTACCAGACTGTGTAACTAAATGTCCTGTTACCTACCCCCAGACTGTGTAAAATAATGTCCTGGTTACCTCCCAGACTGTGTAAAATAATGTCCTGGTTACCTACCAGACTGTAAAAATAATGTCCTGGTTACCTACCAGACTGTGTAAAATAATGTCCTGGTTACCTCCCAGACTGTGTAAAATAATGTCCTGGTTACCTCCCAGACTGACGTAAAATAATGTCCTGGTTACCTACCAGACTGTGTAAAAGAATGTCCTGGTTACCTACCAGACTGTGTAAAAGAATGTCCTGGTTACCTACCAGACTGTGTAAAATAATGTCCTGGTTACCTCCCAGACTGTGTAAAATAATGTCCTGGTTACCTACCAGACTGTGTAAAATAATGTCCTGGTTACCTACCAGACTGTGTAAATAATGTCCTGGTTACCTACCAGACTGTGTAAAATAATGTCCTGGTTACCTCCCAGACTGTAAAATATGTCCGGTGTTTGGGGTTGGTGGACCTCCCAACTGTGTAAAATAATGTCCCGGGTTAACCCCCGACTGTGAAAATAATGTCCTGGTTACCTCCATACTGTGTAAATAATGTCCTGGTACCTCCCAGACTGTGTAAAATAATGTCGGGCTGGTTACCGGGGGGGGTTGGGGTGGGGGGGGGAGGGGGGGGGGGGTGGGGGTGTCCCAGATGTAAAATAATTTCCTGGTTTACCTCCCAGACTGTGTAAAATAATGTCCTGGTTACATACCAGACTGATGTAAAATAATGTCCTGGTTACCTACCAGACTTTGTAAAATAATGTCCTGGTTACCTACCAGACTTTGTAAAATAATGTCCTGGTTACCTCCCAGACTGTGTAAAATAATGTCCTGGTTACCTCCCAGACTGTGTAAAAGAATGTCCTGGTTACCTACCAGACTGTGTAAAAGAATGTCCTGGTTACCTACCAGACTGTGTAAAATAATGTCCTGGTTACCTCCCAGACTGTGTAGAATAATGTCCTGGTTACCTACCAGACTGTGTAATAGTCCTGCTTACCTACAGACTGTAAAAAATAATGTCCTGGTTACCCTAAGCTCCCAACTGTGTAAACTAATGTCCTGGTTCCTCCCACTGTGTAAAATAATGTCCCTGGTTACCACCTCCCAACTGTCGAATAATGCCTGGTTTACCGTCCCAGATTGACTAAAATAATGTCCCTGGTTACCTCCAACTGTTTAAAATAATGTCCTGGTTTAACCTCCAAACTGACGTAAAATAATGTCCTGGTTACCTCCCAGCTGTGTAAAATAATGCCTGGTTACCTACCAGACTGTGTAAAATAATTCCTGGTTACCAAACTCTCCTCCCAGACGGACGTAAAATATGTCCTGGTACATTACTTCAGACTGTGTAAAATAATGTCCTGTTACCTACCAGACTGACGTAAAATAATGTCCTGGTTACCTCCCATACTGTGTAAAATCATGTCCTGGTTACCTACAGACTTTTGTAAATAAGTCCTGGTTCCCACCCAGACTTGTAACATAATGTCCTGGTTACCTACCAACTGTAAAATAATGTCCTGAGTTACCTACTCAGACTCAGTAAAATAATGTCCTGGTTACACTCCCAGACTGTGTAAAATAATTTCCTGTTCCTCCCAGACTGACGTAAATAATTTCCTGTTACCCTAACCAGACTGTGTAAAAGAATGTCCTGGTTACCTACCAGACTGTGTAAAAGAATGTCCTGGTTACCTACCAGACTGTGTAAAAGAATGTCCTGGTTACCTCCCAGACTGTGTAAATAATGTCCTGGTTACCTACCAGACTGTGTAAATAAAAATTCCTTGGTTACCTACCAGACGGTGTAAAACTATGTCCTGGTTACCTACCAAACTTGGTAAAAATTTCCTGTTACCTCCCAGACTGTACAAAAATGTCCTGGGTTACCGTCCAGCCTGTGTAAATAATGTCCTGGTTACCGTTCCCCGACTGTGTAAAATAATGTCCTGGTTACCCTCCAGACTGTTTAAAATAATGTCCCTGGTTCCTCCCAGACTGTGTAAAATAATGTCCTGGTTACCCACCCGATCCCAGACTGACAATAATGTCCTGGTTCCCAATACCAGACTGTGTAAGAATAATGTCCTGGTTACCTCCAGACTGTGTACAATAATTCCTGTTACCTCCAGACTGTAAATAATGTCCTGGTTACCTCCCAGACTGTGTAAAATAATGTCCTGGTTACCTCCCAGACTGTGTAAAATAATGTCCTGGTTACCTACCAGACGTAGAATATGTCCTGGTTTCCCTCTCCCGATTTGACGTAAATCATGTCCTGGTTACCTACCAGACTGTGTAAAATAATGTCCTGGTTACCTCCCAGACTGACGTAAAATAATGTCCTGGTTACCTACCAGACTGTGTAAAATAATGTCCTGGTTTACCACCAGACTGAACGTAAATACTGTCCTGGGTTACCTACCAGGACTGTTTAAGAATCTTTCCTGTTTACCCTACCAGAACGGTGGTAACAATAAGGTCCTGGTTACCCGTCCCAGACGTTGAAACTAATGTCTGATTAGCCTCCCAGACTGACGTAAAATAATGTCCTGGTTACCTACCAGACTGTGTAAAAGAATGTCCTGGTTACCTACCAGACTGTGTAAAAGAATGTCCTGGTTACCTACCAGATTGTGTAAAATAATGTCCTGGTTACCTCCCAGACTGTGTAAAATAATGTCCTGGTTACCTACCAGACTGTGTAAAATAATGTCCTGGTTACCTACCAGATGTGTCAAATACTGTCCATGGTTTCCCTACCAGACTGTGTAAAATAATTGTCTGGTACCTCCCATACTGTAAAATAATTCCTGTTACCTCCCAGACTGTGTAAAATAATTGTCCTGGGTACCACTCCCAACTGTGTAAACTAATGTCCCTGGTTACCTACCAATCCCAGACTGTGTAAAATAATGTCCTGGTTACCTCCCAGACTGTTGGGGTAAAAAATAATGTCCTGGTTACCCCGACCACCTTCCCAGACTTTAAAATACTGTCCTGGTTACTCCCCGACTGTGTAAAATAATGTCCTGGTTACATACCAGACTGATGTAAATATGTCCTGGGTTACCTACCAGATTTGTAAAATAATGTCCTGGTTACCTACCAGACTTTGTAAAATAATGTCCTGGTTACCTCCCAGACTGTGTAAAATAATTTCCTGGTTACCTCCCAGACTGTGTAAAAGAATGTCCTGGTTACCTACCAGACTGTGTAAAAGAATTCCTGGTTACCTACCGACGGTGTAAAATAATTCCGGTTACCTCCCAGACTGTGTAGAATAATTGTCCCCTGTTTACCTACCAGACTGTGTTAAAATAAGTCCTGGTTACCTACTCAGACTGTAAAATAATGTCCTGGTTACCTCCCAGACTGTGTAAAATAATGTCCTGGTTACCTCCCAGACTGTGTAAAATAATGTCCTGGTTACCTATCCATACTGTAGATACTGTCCTGGTTACCTTCCCGATTGACGTAAAATAATGTCCTGGTTACCTACCAGACTGTGTATAATAATGTCCTGGTTACCTACCAGACTGTGTATAATAATGTCCTGGGTTACCTACCAGACTGACGTAAAATATGGTCCGGTTCCTCCCATGAACTGTTGTTAAAATAATGTCCCTGGTTACCTACCAGAAATGTAAATAATGTCCTGGTTACCTACCAGACTGTGTAAAAAATGTCCTGGGTTACCACCTCCCAGACTGTAAAATAATGTCCTGGTTACCTACCAGACTGTAAAATAATGTCCTGGTTACCTACCAGACTGTAAAATAATGTCCTGGTTACCTCCCAGACTGTGTAAAATAATGTCCTGGTTACCTCCCAGACTGTGTGCAACTGTACATATGCACACCTGTGTGTGTCTTTTCACATGAAGTAACCCCCCCCGGTGTGTGTCTTTAACAGTCACACTGTTTTACTGTGATGCCAGGCAGAGGAGGAATGTGGAGTGGTTGTGGCTGGGCTAGGTTAGACCATCTGGGGCATGCATTCATGCCTTGTCTTGTTGGAGTGCTGATCCAGAATCAGTTCTGCCTTATAGACCTTACGGTATAAGATGACACGGACAGGGAGGAGGACCTGATCCCAGCTCAGCACCACTACTCTAAGACCTTCGACATATGGTTTCTTGTTTGTCCGTCTCTGCGAACATTACGTCCCGTGACCAATCACAGCTTCAAGAGCAGTAAAAGTTAACTTCAGTTCATTTCTCATTCTTCTGTTTCCATGATGCGGAATATAGCAAGGTTTGGAGCTTTATTGAATGTATATGAATTGATAGACTTATTCATAACACAATGGAAAAAACAATCCTTTTGTCGTTTAAAAGCTAAATCTTTACTATGACAATAACAAAAACATGGCAGGACAGAAATAATATTCAAACTTAGTAACACAAGGAATAAATCCACAATGAGCAATGATAACTTGGCTATATACATGAGGTACCAGTACCTAGTCAATGACAATATTGAGGTAGCTATGTATCAGTACATATAGGGATGGTTAAGTGACTAGACAACAGATAGATAATAGAACATAGCAGCAGTATACTGGTTTAGGTAGGGGTAAAGTGACTAGACACCGGATAGATAATAGAAGTAGCAGCATTATACCTGTAGTAGGGTAAAGTGACGGGCAACAGGATAGATAATACGTATCAGCAGTATACTGTAGGTATGGGTAAAGGGACTAGACAACAGGATAAATAATATACAGTAGCATCAGTATACTGTAGGAGGTGGTAAAGTGACTAGGCCAAACATTAATAGAGCATAGACAGTAGCCGCAGTTATCTGTAGGGTAGGGGTAAAAGGGACTATAGACAACAGGATAGATAATAGCAGTAGCAGCAGTCTACTGTAGGGTAGGGGTAAAGTGACTAGCAACAGAAGATAATAACAGTAGCGCAGTATCTGTAGTAGGGGTAAAGTGTACTCGCAACAGGATAAGATAATAGACAGTAGCAGAGTATCCTGTTAGTAGGGGTAAACGTGACTAGCAACAGGATAGATAATGACAGTGCAGCAATTATACTGTAGGTAGGGGAAAGTGACTAGACAACAGGATATATATAGACGTTAGCAGCAGTATACTGTAGGTAGGGGTACAGTGACTAGGCAAAACAGGATAGATAATAACAGTAGCACAATTAAACTGTAGGTAGGGGTCAGTGACTAGGCACCAGGATAGATAATAGACCGTAGCAAGCAGTATAAATGTTAGGTAAGGGTAAGTGACTAGACAAAAGTATATAATAGACAGTAAGCAGCAGTATACTTTAGGTAGGGGTAAAGGGATAGCAACAGGATAGATAATAGATCAGATATCACAGTATACTGTAGGTAAGGGGTAAAAGGGACCCTAGACCACAGGATCGAGACATAGACAGTAGCAGCAGTATACTGTAGGTAGGGTTAAAGTGACTAGGCAACAGGATAGATAATAGACAGTCGCACAGTAGACTGTAGGTAAGGGGTAAGTTACTAGACAACAGGATAGATAATAGACAGTACAGCAGTATACTGTAGGTAATGGGTAAGGGACTAGGCAACCGGATAGATAATGACATATCAGCAGTATACTGTAGGTAGGGGTAAAGGGACTCGACACAGGATAGATAATAGACAGTAGCAGCAGTAATCCGGTAGAATGGGTAAAGTGACTAGGCAACAGGATATAATAGACGTAGCACGTATCCTGTAGGTCTGTTTAAAGGACTAGACAACAGTATGATAATAGACGTAGCAGCAGTATACTGTAGGTAAGGGGTAACGGTCTAGACAAACAGGATAGTAATGACAGTAGCAGCAGTATACTGTATGTAACGTAAAAGGGACTAGGTCCCCAGGTTTCTGGGATGATGGTATTGAGGTGAGCCATGACCCGCTTTCAAAGATTTCAATGGTCTGCAGATTTGAGTGCAGGACTTACGTGGCCCTGCTTGAAACATTTAGGTATTGGCAGACTGGGTCGGGGAGGTTGTTGAAAAGTCTGATCTCAAGGACATTTTTCCATGTTGTAGGAGTCCTTGAATCTCAATTTCCCCCAATGATATTTTTTCTCATGCATCATTTCCCATGTAGGAGATTCGTTGTTTCTCACGATGATCGTCCCCCCAAGGAATTTCTATTTAAGATCTGTAGAAGAAAATCCTGAAAAGTCTCTTTTCCTGTATTTGTGTGGTGAATTTGCTGCCGGCCTAAATACAGGACGTCTCTCACCGACTGTCTGTGGTTGAGCAACATCCTCTGCTTCTTCTTCCTTCCTGCAGTCTCCATGAATAGAATGATGGCCTATCCCCCAGAGGGATCTGTGCTCCCGCCTCTCCTCAGCAGTCAGACAGTCCATCTGCTTCTCTGTCTCCTACATGAAGTATCTCCGATGGCGCGTGGTCTTAGCGCCGCATCGCAGTGCTAGCTGCGGCCACTAGAGATCCTGGTTTCGTATCCAGGCTCTGTCGTATCCGCCGCGACCCTCTGGGGAATCAGCTTACGACTGGCTTGTTTTCTCCCCTGTCTGTATTATTGTGATCACTGCCTTGTTGAGGAAGATTCTCTCAATTTCACTCGACTGTCTTACACCCCCCCTCTTGTATCCTGTTGCGAAATTAACTTTGATAAGGTGGAGGGAAACTTGAGTATCTTCTAGGGGTCTAGCGGTTAGTCATGTAGGCTGAGTGATGCACACATCCCGCTAAAATAATCGGCAGAGAGATAGGAGAACTATGTAGGTCCTGGTTCTGTTTGGAAAAACATACAACCCGAGGAGATGGAGAGAACTATGTATGGCCTGGTTCAGGTTGGAACAGACCCCGAGGATGCATCCCCAATGGCATCCTGTTTTAATGCTGCTACTTTTGAACAGGGCCCTTGAGTAAGTACCTTATCAAGGAATAGGGTACCATTTGGGATGCGAAGCCTTTTAACTGAAACTACCGGAAATAACTCTTAACTGAACTAAGGAGTGTTTGACGTTCTCTGTCAGACTGTGAATGGTCAAAATTGGAACTTAAATCGTCAACGAGTACACACCTGGAGGTGTGGGTTGGGTCTTGTCCCATTGAAAACAAAAATGATGTCCCAACTAAGCCAAACCAGATGGGATTGCGTATTTCTGCAGAATGCTGTGGTAGCCATGCTGGGTAAGTGCCTTGAATTCTAAATACATCACAGACATTGTCACCTACAAAAAAACACCCCCCACACCCTAACACCACCACCTTCATTCTTTACGGTGGGAAATACAACTGCTTAGATCAATCCGTTCCACGACCACACCGTGTCTCACAACGACACAGCGGTTGGAACCCAAAAATCTCAAATTTGGACGCATCAGACCAAAGGACAGATTTCCACTGGTCCAATGTCCATTGCTTTGTGTTTCTTTTTTGCCCAAGCCAGTCTCTTCTTCTTATTGGTGTCCTTTTGTAGTGGTTTCTTTTGCAGGTCAAAGTCGCCCATGAATGCCCTGATCCATCAAAGTCTCCTCTTACAGTTGATGCTGGATTTGTCTTTTAATTGAAAACTCTTGAAGAATTTATTTGGCTGCAATTTCTGATGGCTTTTAATCTAAAACTTATCCCTCTGCAGCAGAGGTAATCTCTGGGTCTTCCATTCCTGTGGGCGGTCATCATTAGAGACAGTTTCATTATAGCGCTTGATGGTTTTTGCGACTGCACTTGAAGAAACTTTCAAGTTTCTTGAAATGTTCCGTATTGACTTAACTTACTTTTAATTAATGAATGGACTGTCGTTTTCTCTTTGCTTATTGAGCGTTCTTGCCATAATATGGACTTGGGTCTTTTTAACCAACCAGATAGGGCTATCTTCCCTGTATACCCCCACCCACCTTGTCACAACACAACTGAATGGCTAAAACACATTAAGAAGGAAAGAAATTCCCACAACTAACTTTTCAGAAGGCACACCTGTTTAATTGCATGAGTAGGTGTTCTAAAAAACTTTTGACCGTCTTGTAACTTGAATGTTTAAGGGATGGCGGCCCTTTTATATGTTGTCAATCATGTCTGGTGGGATTGGTTCTTCTAACTCTAACTGGTGTCTACCATGTCTGGTGGGATTGGTTCTAACTCTACTGGTGTCTACTCGAGTCCTGTGGGATTGTTCTAACTCTACTGGTGTCTACCATGTTGGTGGGGATTGTTCTATCTCTACTGGTTGTCTACACATGTCTGTGGGATTGGTTCTACTCTACTGGTGGCCCTACCATGTCTGGTTGGATTGGTTCTAATCTACTGGTGTCTACCATGTCTGGTGGGATTGTTTGTCTCTCTGGTGTCTAACATGTCTGTTGGGATTGGTTTTCTAACTCTACTGGTGTCTACCATGTCTGGTGGGATTGGTTCTAACTCTACTGGTGTCTACCATGTCTGGTGGGGATGTTCTAACTCTACTGGTTGTCCCCACCATGTCTGGTGGGATTGGTTCTATCTCTACTGTGTCTAACCACCATGTCTGGGGGGATTGGTTCTACCTCTACTGGTGTCTACCCTTTCTGGATGGGATGTGGTTCTAACTCTACTGTGTCTACCATTCTGGTGGGATTGGTTGTCTAACTCTACTGGTGTCTACCATGTCTGGTGGGATTGGTTCTAAACTCTACCTGGTGTCTACATGCTAGGTGGGAATTGGTTTCTAGTAATCTACTGGTGTCTTACATGTCTGGTGGGATTGGTTCGCTCTACTGGTGTCTACCATGTCTGGTGGGATTGGTTCTTTCTCTACTGTGCTAACCATGTCCTGGTGGGATTGGGTCTAACTCCTACTGGTGTCTACCATGTCGGTGGGATTGGTTCTGTCTCTACTGGTTGGCTCCATGTCTGGTGGGATTGGTTCCTGTCTCTACTGGTGTCTACCATGTCGGGTTGTATTTGGTTCTTCTGTCTCTAAACTGGTGTCTACCATGTCTGGTGGGATTGGTTCTGTCTCTACTGGTGTCTACCATGTCTGGTGGGATTGGTTCTGTCTCTACTGGTGTCTAACAGGCTGGTGGGAGTGGGTTCTAACTCTACTGGTGTCTACCATGTCTGGTGGGATTGGTTCTAACTCTACTGGTGTCTACCATGTCGGGTGTGATTGTGTTCTGTCCTACTGGTTCTACATGTCCTTTGGGATTGGTTCTCACTCTACTGGTGGTCTACCATTTCTGGTGGGATTGGTTCTATCCACTGGTGTCTACCATGTCCTAGTGGGATTGGTTCTCCTCTCCTACTGGTGTCTACCATGTCTGGTGGGCTGAAGAACTTACGTCCCGTTGACGCAACATCACACGCTTCAAGAGCATAAAGTTAACTTCAGTTCATTTCTCATTCTTCTGTTTCCATGATGCGGAATATAGCAAAGGTTTGGAGATTTATGGATGTACGATGAATTGATAGACTTTCATAACCACAATGGAAAAAAACATCCTTTGTCGTTTAAAAGCTAATCTTTACTATGACAATAAAAAAAAACATGCAGGAAAAAAATAATAGTTAAATATTAACACAAGGAATAAATCCACAATGAGCAATGATAACTTGGCTATATACATGAGGCACCAGTACCTAGTCAATGATAACTTGGCTATATACACAAGGATAGATAATAGACAGTAGCAGCAGTATACTGTAGGTAGGGGTAAAGGGACTAGACAACAGGATAATAATAGACAGTACAGCAGTTACTGTAGGTAGGGAAAGGGACTAGGAAACAGGATAGATAATAGACAGTCAGCAGTATACTGTAGGTAGGGGTAAAGTGACTAGACAACAGGATAGATAATAGACAGTAGCAGCAGTATACTGTAGGTAGGGGTAAAGTGACTAGACAACAGGATAGATAATAGACAGTAGCAGCAGTATACTGTAGGTAGGGGTAAAGTGACTAGGCAACAGGATAGATAATAGACAGTAGCACAGTATACTGTAGTAGGGTAAAGTGACTAGGCAACGGGAATAGATAATAGACAGAAAGCAGCAGTATACTGTAGGTAGGGGTAAAGTGACTAGACAACAGGATAGATAATGACAGTACCCAGCAGTATACTGTGGGTAGGGGTAAAGTGACTAACAACAGGATAGATAATAGACAGTACGCAAGATACTGTAGGTAGGGGTAAAGGGACTAGACAAAGGATAGATTAAATAGACAAGTAGTCAGCAGTATACTGTAGGTAGGGGTAAAGGGACTAGACAACAGATAGATAATAGACAGTAGCATCAGTATACTGTTAGGTAGGGGTAAAGTGACTAGGCAACAGGATAGATATAGACATAGCAGCAGTATACTGTAGTAGGGGTAAAGTGACTAGACACAGATAGATAATAGACAGTAGCAGCAGTATACTGTAGTAGGGGTAAAGGGACTAGACACAGGATAGATATAGACAGTAGCAGCAGTATACTGTAGTTAGGGGTAAAGTGACTAGACAACAGATAGATAATAGACAGTAGCAGCTGTATACTGTAGGTAGGGGTAAAGTGACTAGACAACAGGATAGATAATAGACAGTAGCAGCAGTAACTGTAGGTAGGGGTAAGTGACTAGGCAACAGGATAGATCATAGACATAGCAGCAGTATACTGTAGTAGGGGGTAAAGTGACTAGACAACAGGATAGATAATAGACAGTAGCAGCAGTATACTGTAGGTAGGGGTAAAGTGACTAGACAACAGGATAGATAATAGACAGTAGCAGCAGTATACTGTAGGTAGGGGTAAAGTGACTAGACAACAGGATAGATAATAGACAGTAGCAGCTGTATACTGTAGGTAGGGGTAAAGTGACTAGGCAACAGGATAGATAATAGACAGTAGCAGCAGTATACTGTAGGTAGGGGTAAAGTGACTAGGCAACAGGATAGATAATAGACAGTAGCAGCAGTATACTGTAGGTAGGGGTAAAGGGACTAGACAACAGGATAGATAATAGACAGTAGCAGCAGTATACTGTAGGTAGGGGGTAAAGTGACTAGGCAAACAGGATAGATAATAGACAGTAGCAGCAGATACTGTAGGTAGGGTAAAGTGACTAGGCAACAGGATAGATATAGACAGTAGCAGCAGTATACTGTAGGTAGGGGTAAAGGGACTAGACAACAGGATAGATAATAGACAGTAGCAGCAGTATACTGTAGGTAGGGGTAAAGTGACTGGGCCCACAGATAGTAATAGACAGTAGCAGCAGTATACTGTAGTAGGGGTAAAGTGACTAGGCAACAGGATAGATAATAGACAGTAGCAGCAGTATACTGTAGGTAGGGGTAAAGTGACTAGGCAACAGGATAGATAATAGACAGTAGCAGCATTATACTGTAGGTGGGTAAGGGACTAGACAACAGGATAGATAATAGACAGTAGCAGCAGTATACTGTAGGTAGGGGTAAATGACTATACACAGGATAGATATAGAACAGTAGCAGCAGTATACTGTAGTAGGGGTAAAGTGACTAACACAGGATAGATAGTAGACGTAGCGGGCAGTTACTGTAGGTAGGGGTAAGTGACTAGACAACAGGATAGATAATAACATTACAGCGTATACTGTGGTAGGGGTAAGGGACTAGACTACGGTATATAGATGACAACGATACGTGGAGGGAAGGACTAGACCCAGAAGATATAAAACATACGAGCATATACTTAGGTTTGGTACAGTCTCTGCAACATGTAATCACAGTGACCAATCAGTAGGGTAAGTGCAGGCAACAGTTAACTATATACAGTAGCCAGCTATCTGTTTACACTGAACGGAAAAATAGCACAGGTATGAGCGTTATGAATGTAGGAGGAAAGGGGATTTTATAAACACTGGAAGATAAACAGTCCTGCGTTAATAGGCTAAAGGATGACAAAATAATAAAGACATGCAGCAGTATACTTATAGTAAAGTAGTAGACAAAGGAATAAAATCCATAACTGAATGGGTAAGACTAAACTGGAAATATAACATAGCAGCAGTAACTGGGTAAATGTACAAGGTAGTTTGAGGTAGCGTATACAGTACTTAGGTAGGGTTTAAAGTGACTAGACAACAGGATAGATAATAGACAGTAGCAGCAGTATACTGTAGGTAGGGGTAAAGTGACTAGACAACAGATAGATAATAGACAGTAGCAGCATATACTGTAGGTAGGGGTAAAGGGACAAAGGCAACAGGATAGATAATAGACAGTAGCAGCAGTATACTGTAGGTAGGGGTAAAGGACTAGACAACAGGATAGATAATAGACAGTAGCAGCATATACTGTAGGTAGGGGTAAAGTGAACTAGACAACAGGATAGATAATAGACAGTAGCAGCAGTATACTGTAGGTAGGGGTAAAGGTGACTAGACAACAGGATAGATAATAGACAGTAGCAGCAGTATACTGTAGGTAGGGGTAAAGTGACTAGGCAACAGGATAGATAATAAAACATTAGCAGCATATACTGTAGGTAGGGGTAAAGTGACTAGGCAACAGGATAGATAATAGACAGTAGCAGCAGTATACTGTAGGTAGGGTAAGTGACTAGGCAACAGGATAGATAATAGACAGTAGCAGCAGTATACTGTAGGTAGGGGTAAAGTGACTAGACAACAGGATAGATATAGACAGTAGCAGCAGTATACTGTAGGTAGGGGTAAAGTGACTAGGCAACAGGATAGATAATAGACAGTAGCAGCAGTATACTGTAGTAGGGGTAAAGTGACTAGGCAACAGGATAGATAATAGACAGTAGCAGCATATACTGTAGGTAGGGTAAAGGGACTAGACAACAGATAGATAATAGACAGTAGCAGCAGTATACTTTAGGTAGGGGTAAAGGGACTAGGCAACAGGATAGATAATAGACAGTAGCAGCAGTATACTGTAGGTAGGGGTAAAGGGACTAGACAACAGGATAGATAATAGACAGTAGCAGCAGTATACTGTAGGTAGGGGTAAAGTGACTAGGCAACAGGATAGATAATAGACAGTAGCAGCAGTATACTGTAGGTAGGGGTAAAGTGACTAGACAACAGATAGATAATAGACAGTAGCAGCAGTATACTGTAGGTAGGGTAAGGGACTAGGCACAGGATAGATAATAGACAGTAGCAGCAGTATACTGTAGGTAGGGGTAAAGGGACTAGACAACAGGATAGATAATAGACAGTAGCAGCAGTATACTGTAGGTAGGGGTAAAGTGACTAGGCAACAGGATAGATAATAGACAGTAGCAGCAGTATACTGTAGGTAGGGGTAAAGGGACTAGACAACAGGATAGATAATAGACAGTAGCAGCAGTATACTGTAGGTAGGGGTAAAGGGACTAGACAACAGGATAGATAATAGACAGTAGCAGCAGTATACTGTAGGTAGCGGTAAAGGGACTAGGTCCAGGGTTTTCTGGGATGATGGTATTGAGGTGAGCCATGACCAGCCTTTCAAAGTATTTCATGGCTGCAGATGTGAGTGCAGGGACTACGGTGGCCTGCTTGAAACATGTAGGTATTGCAGACTGGGTCGGGGAGGTGGTTGAAAATGTCTGATCTCAAGGACATTTTCCATGTTGTAGGAGTCCTTGATCTCAAGATGTCCCCCAATGATATTTTTTTCATGCATCATTTCCATGTAGGGAAGATTCCTTGTTCTCACGATGTCGTCCCCCAAGGATATTTCTATTTAAGAGCTGTAGAAAATCCTGAAAAGTCTCTTTTTCCTGTATTTGTGTGTGAAAGTTGCTCCGGCACTAAATACAGGACGTCTCTCACCGACTGTCTGTGTTGAGCAACATCCTCTGCTTCTTCTTCCTCCTGCAGTTATCCCATGAATAGAATGAAATGCCGATTCCCCCAGAGGGATCTGTGCTCCGCCTCTCCTCAGTCAGACAGTCCATCTGCTTCTGTCTCTACATGTAGAGTATCTCCCGAGTGGCGCAGTGGTCTAAGGCGCCGCATCGCAGTGCTAGCTGCGCCACTAGAGATCCTGGTTCGTATCCAGGCTCTGTCGTATCCGGCCGCGACCCTCTGGGGAATCAGCTTACGACTGGCTTGTTTTCTTCCACTGTCTGTATTATTGTGATCACTGCCTTGTTGAGGAAGATTCTCTCAATTTCACTCGACTGTCTTACACCTCTTGTATCCTGTTGCGAAATTAACTTTGAATAAGGTGAAACTTGAGTATCTTCATAGGGGTCTAGCGGTTAGTCAGTGTATGCTGAGTGATGCACACATACGCTAAATATCGCAGAGAGATGGAGAGAACTATGTATGGTCCTGGTTCATGTTGGACAGACACCGAGGAGATAGAGAGAACTATGTATGGTCCTGGTTCATGTTGGACAGACACCGAGGAGATAGAGAGAACTATGTATGGTCCTGGTTCATGTTGGACAGACACCGAGGAGATAGAGAGAACTATGTATGGTCCTGGTTCATGTTGGACAGACACCGAGGATGCATCCCAAATGGCATCCTGTTTTATAGTGCGCTACTTTTGAACAGGGCCCTTGAGTAGTACCTTATCAAGGGAATAGGGTACCATTTGGGATGCAAGCCTTTTAACTGAACTACAGGAAGTAACTTAACTGAACTACAGGAAGTGTTGACGTTCTGTCAGACTGTGAATGGTCAAAATTGGAACTTAAATCGTCAATGGAGTACACAGCCTGGAGGTGTGTTGGGTCATTGTCCCATTGAAAAACAAATGATAGTCCCACTAAGCCCAAACCAGATGGGATGGCGTATTGCTGCAGAATGCTGTGGTAGCCATGCTGGGTAAGTGTGCCTTGAATTCTAAATAAATCACAGACAGTGTCACCAGCAAAACACCCCCACACCATAACACCACCTTCATGCTTTACGGTGGGAAATACACATGCGGAGATCATCCGTTCACCCACACCGTGTCTCACAAAGACACAGCGGTTGGAACCAAAAAATCTCAAATTTGGACTCATCAGACCAAAGGACAGATTTCCACTGGTCCAATGTCCATTGCTTGTGTTTCTTGGCCCAAACAAGTCTCTTCTTCTTGTTAGTGTCCTTTAGTAGTGGTTTATTTGGAGCAATTCGACCATGAAGGCCTGATCCACAAAGTCTCCTCTGAACAGTTGATGCTGAGATGTGTCTGTTAATTGAACTCTGTGAAGAATTTATTTGGGCTGCAATTTCTGAGGCTGGTAACTCTAAGAACTTATCCTCTGCAGCAGAGGTAACTCTGGGTCTTCCATTCCTGTGGCGGTCCTCATGAGAGCCAGTTTCATTATAGCGCTTGATGGTTTTTGCGACTGCACTTGAAGAAACTTTCAAAGTTCTTGAAATGTTCCGTATTGACTTAACTTAATGTCTTAAGTAATGATGGACTGTCGTTTTCTCTTTGCTTATTTGAGCTGTTCTTGCCATAATATGGACTTGGTTCTTTTACCAAATAGGGCTATCTTCTGTATACCCCCCCCCACCTTGTCACAACACAACTGAATGGCTAAAACACATTAAGAAGGAAAGAAATTCCACAAATTAACTTTTAAGAAGGCACACCTGTTAATTGAATGAGTAGGTGTTCTAAAAACTTTTGACCGGTCGTGTAAATTGAATGTTGAAGGGATGCTGGCCCTTTTATATGTTGTCAATCATGTCTGGTGGGATTGGTTCTAACTCTACTGGTGTCTACCATGTCTGGTGGGATTGGTTCTAACTCTACTGGTGTCTACCATGTCTGGTGGGATTGGTTCTAACTCTACTGGTGTCTACCATGTCTGGTGGGATTGGTTCTAACTCTACTGGTGTCTACCATGTCTGGTGGGATTGGTTCTATCTCTACTGGTGTCTACCATGTCTGGTGGGATTGGTTCTAACTCTACTGGTGTCTACCATGTCTGGTGGGATTGGTTCTAACTCTACTGGTGTCTACCATGTCTGGTGGGATTGGTTCTATCTCTACTGGTGTCTACCATGTCTGGTGGGATTGGTTCTAACTCTACTGGTGTCTACCATGTCTGTGATTTTGCTAGGTGTCCGTCTGGTGGGATTCCGGGTTCGGTTTCGGGTTCGGTTTCGGGTTAGGTTTACGGGTTAGTTTTAGTTCAAAGGACTTCCGACGGTGTTCTGTTTAAACGGGTTAGGTTTAGGGTTAGGTTTAGGGTTAGGTTTAGGGTTAGGGAAATAGTTTAGTCCCCACAAGGATAGTTAAACAAATGTGTGTGTTTGTGTGCAAACATGTAATTTGAAAAAAGCGTGGGAGGAAACTTGTAGCAATACGTCTAAATGCTGCCTGTATCAACCCACATGTAAATAAACCATAGAGCTATAGAGAAGCATTGACCATAATCTGTCATCTGGGTTAAAGTCTTGTTCCTCTTTCCTTCTGTGGTGTCCCTACATCTATTTCCATAGACCACACAGAAAACAATCTGCTGTGTGTGTGTTTTATGACACCAGGCACTTTATCAGAGACGGACATTAAACTCCAGACCGTGTCACTGTTGTTGCTGTTGAGCTCTGTGAGAGGAAGTCCCTTTTCTCAGTTTAGAACACAAGGGTGTATTCTCTGTAAACCCAGAACTAAAATCTCTTGTAATTTGGTCAATCTGTCCACAAGAGAATAACAAGGGTGTGAAACAATGTATAACTTTTCACAGTGACCTCAGCGTTGGGAAAATGGCTCCTTTTTTCCCCCGTACTGAAAAATATCTCTCTGCTGCACGATTAAATCCTAGAATGATGTCATCGCAATCTACAGCCCAGATGTTTGGGTCTGTTCAAGACATGATAAAAAAAATAATTCAGGCACACATAATACAAAATATTACTTTGATTTGATATATTTTAAACTTTGGAGCTAAATTGAAAATACAGCTTTAGATGTTGAAACACAAATAACGCAACTTATCCAGTATAGGCCTGTGAAACCAAGACGAAGCCAGGAGGGAGTTAGGGTTCAACAGCATGTCTCCAAGCTCTGAGCAGGGGCCACATTATGACCGCAGAATAACACTGTTTTAAGACACTGCTTTAAAACCCTCACACACCTTGCCTTGTGCTTGTTCTGTGAATATGTGTGTGTGTGTGTGTGTGTGTGTGTGTGTGTATAAATGTTTGTGTGGTGTATGTTGGTACAAAAACAGTGAAAACTGGGACACACCAAAAGGCTGAATAAACATATTATCAATGCAATGAAAACCAGACTGCATGCAGCTTTCTCCAAAACTATCATAACAGTCATATAACTGGTAACACTGGTCTGCAACATGAAATATATCTCCATTAGACTATATTGGACTAGGCAAGAGCAATGCAAATCAACAACCAATATGTCCATACTTTCAGAATAATCATCAGTAACCTTTAACCTTTACCAAAATTATAGAGGAGATATAAAGAAGATAGAGGAATATTAAAAACATTTTTTTTTTTCGCAGCTGTCCATTTCTGCAGGTAGTCTCTCTCTACCGTACAGGTGAGCATCACACGACGTCAATGTCCCAGTCCCTCAGGGTTGGCTACCTAACGGCCCGGTAACGGTCGGTCAGTTCCGGGAGAACACGTACTCGGTGTAGCTGGTCCAGATTTTGTCCTCGTTCGGGTCGCTGCTCGCGTACGCGCACGTGCCCGTGGAGCTGCAAGCCACCATGTGGAACCCGACCTCCGCGAGCCTGTCAAACGCCTGCTCGAGGAAGTTATACTTCAGATAGTACCGGGAGGTGTACCTCTCCGGTGGTTTGTCCGGGTCTCTGCTCTCGTTCAGAGTCTCTCCAAAAACTTCTTTGGCCAGGGATGTCTTTCCGCAAACCGTTATTCTGGCCACTCGCCTGAACTTGGCGTCCGTTTGAATATCCCTCCCTATGGTGTAGGAGCCCCGGTACCCAATGGTAATAAAGCCATATTTCTGGAACGGGGAGCGAAGGCTCGGGCTGCTCACGGCGCTCGTGGTGATGCCGGTACCACCCAGAGCGCACGCCGAGCGCAGCCTCCTCCGGGTCCACATGGGCGCCCACCTCGTCACCGAGAGAGTTGTCTTTACTCACCGCCGGTACCAGGCGCTGTGAGAGCTCGTGCAGCTGGAAGAACTCTGGCCTCTTTCTGTAACCGACCCCTCTCCTTAAAGAAGTCCGGTAGAACGATGTCCCTTTCCCGCAGGTAATCCAGAATATACCTGAACAGAAATCCGTCCCGGTCAAAGAAGTAGCGTCCTTTGCTGTCTTTCGGTAGTTCTGCGGGGCTCCTCTGTCTGAACATAGTCCACAGGAGAGAGTTTGGGACGGAGACTAGAGTTGCATGTCGAGTTACATACACCTGGCCCGCCGACGTTTAATTCTATTATATCAGAAAAGGACGACTGTTGGTTCTCACTTTGCGCCATCTCTCTCCTGCGCGCCTGGGTAGAATCCAGGAAACGAAAAATAACAACAGTTGAAATGTAACGGTTTGTTTTATATGGCTGGTGGTTGTGTGGGAGGAGAGAGGAGGAGGAGGAGGAGGAGGAGGAGACGGACAGCGCAGGCAGCAGAATATTGCTGAAAAGTTAACTCTTCGTGGACAGAGTTTGTGACCTCTCTCAGTCAGTATGGAAGACTTCTCTTTTTAATAGAAGTAAAGCTACGAAGCCACTCAAGACCAGTGGTGTAAAGTACGTAAGTAAAAATACTTAAGTCGTTTTTTAATTTTACTTCACTACATTCCTAAAGAAAATAATGTACTTTTTACTCCATACATTTTCCTTGACACCCAAAAGTACTAACATTTTTTGAATTCTTAGCAGGACTGGAAAAATGGGCCAATTCACACACTTCTCAAGAGAACATCCCCTGGTCATCCCTACTGCCTCTGATCTGACGGACTCATTAAACACACATGCTTCCTTTGTAAATGAGTGTTGGAGTGTTGGAGCGTGCCCCTGGATATCCTTAAAATAAAATAAAATGGCGCCTTCTGGTTTTGCTTAATATAAAGAATTTGACATTGTTTATGCTTTTACTTTTGATACTTAAGTATATTTAAAACCAAATACTTGTAGACTTTTATACTCCAGTAGTTTTTTACTGGGTGACTACCACTTTCACTTGAGTCATTTTCTATTAAGGCGTCTTTACTTTTACTCAAGTATGACGATTGAGTATTTTTTCCACGACTGCTCAAGACATGGAGAGACCGACATCTTGTGGAGACCAGGATTGCGGATAAGGCCGCGTTTACACAGGAAGCCCAATTCTCATATTTTCCCACTAATTCTTATTTTGACCAATCAGATCAGATCTTTTGCCAATAATTGGGCAAAGGGTTAGAATTGGGCTGCCTGTATAAAACTAAGTGATTGCAGCCCCTCCAAGTCAACAGTGGTTCTCAATAGATAGAGCCCCTGCAGATAATTGTACAAGAGCGACATCTAGTGGAAAACGTAGAAAAATGCACATCTGAACATGGGCTTGACGACGTCTTCAATCTTATGACTTATCACCAGTGGAGACAGCAGTAGTGCAGCCTATCTTCTGGAAGAAACTAAACAGGGACGCCAAGACAGTCACACAGTGGTACTCTGAGAACATATCTAGTGATCTAAGGACCAGTGCCTTTAAGAGGGCCCCCAGATAAGATGTCCCAGGGCACCACTGAGATAAACCTAGAGTATCTAGTGATCTAAGGACCAGTGCCTTTAAGAGGGCCCCCAGATAAGATGTCCCAGGGCACCACTGAGATAAACCTAGAGTATCTAGTGATCTAAGGACCAGTGACTTTAAGAGGGCCCCCAGATAAGATGTCCCAGGGCACCACTGAGATAAACCTAGAGTATCTAGTGATCTAAGGACCAGTGACTTTAAGAGGGCCCCCAGAGAAGATGTCCCAGGGCACCACTGAGATAAACCAGAGTATCTAGTGATCTAAGGACCAGTGAAGTTAAAGAGGGCCCCATATCAGGCAGAAAACCTAGAGTCCCGTGACCCAGATAAGAGTCCCAGGGCCACCACTTAGAAAACCTAGAGTATCTAGTGATCTAAGACCAGTGACTTTAAGAGGGCCCCAGATAAGAGTCCCAGGGCACCACTTGCGATAAACCGTAGAGTATCTAGGTGGATCTAAGGACCAGTCGGACATTAAGATGTCCCCCAGATAATATGTCCCAGGCACACTGAGAATAAACCTAGAGTATTCTGTGGATCTAAGGACCAGGATTTAAGAGGGCCCCAGATAAGATGTCCCAGGGCTCCACTGTGATAACCTATAGTATCTAGTGACTAAGGACCAGGGACTTTAAGAATAGGGCCCAGATAATGATGGTCCCAGGCACCATGATATAAACCTAGAGTATCTAGTGATCTAAAGACGCATGACTTTAAAGATGGCCCCAGATAAGATTCCGCAGGGCACCACTGAGGCTAACCTAGAGTATCTAAGTGATCAAAGGACCAGTGCACTTTAAAGAGGGCCCCCAGATAAAATGTCCCATGGCAACCACTGAAGATAAACCTAGAGTATCTAGTGCTCTTAAGGACTCAATTGACATTTAAGGGCCCTCAGATAAACATTTGTCCCGGCACCACTGAGAGAAACCTATAGTATCCTAGTGATCGTAAGGACCATGACTTTAAGAGGGTGCCCCAGCACTGAGATGTCCAGGTGCACCACTGTATAACCTATAGTAAATCTAGTGATCTAAGGCCAGTGCTTTAACGAGCGTGCCCTCTAGATTAAGATGTCCCAGTTGCACCACTGAATAAACCTAGAAGTATCTAGTGATGCTAGTAGGACCAGGGTGACTTCTAAAGGGCCCCCCAGATAAGTGTCCCAAGGGCATACCCATCCTGAGATAAACCTAAGTATTCTGTGATCTGATAGGTGACCGAGTGATACTTTAAGTATCGGCCCCTTCAAGATAAAGATTGGTCCCAGGCGCCAGCCATCTGAGATCGACCTGAGATCTATGATCTAGGACCAGTGACCTTAAGAGGGCCCCCAGAATAAGATGTCCCCAGGGCACCACTGAGTAACCTAGATTGTATCTAGTGATCTAAGACCAGTGACTCTTAAAGAGGGCCCCGATGATAAGATGTCCCAGGGCACCACTGGGATATCCTAGGTATCTACTAGTGATCTAAGGAACGCAGTGTCTGTAAGTAGGCGCCCAGATAAGATGTCCCAGGGTCAACCACTGAAGATAAATCCTAGAGTAGCTAGTGATCAGGACCATGACTTAAGGGGACAACCCAGATAAGATGGTGCCCAGGGTCACTCGACCGAGATAAACTAGGTATCTAGTGATCTAAGGACCAGTGACTTTTAAGAGGGCCCCAGATAAGATGTCCCATGGGCACCCTAGACTAACAAACTCTTAGTAGTATCTAGTGAATCTAAGGACCCAGTGATTTAAGAGGCCCCCCATATAAGATGGTCCCCAGGCAAATACCACTGAGATAAACCTAGAGGGGAAATAGTCCTCTTAGGATCACTGTACTGTATATGTCTACCTGGCTCTAACAGGCTGTTTTAATTGATTGATAACGAATAGAACAGAACAGAACAATTAACAGAAGTAGAATATAACAGAACAGAACAGAACATAATAGAATACAAGAACATAACAAATAGAACAGAATAGAATAGACCAAACAAACCGAATAGAACAGAATAGGACAGACATAATAGAATAGAACAAACAAATAGAATAATAGAACGAATAGAATATACTAATATCATAGAATGAAACAGAATAAATAGATATAGACAGAAATAGGCTAGAACACAATAGCAAGAATAGATTTTAGAACAGAATAGAATAGAACAAAAGACGAATAGAACATAACAGAACAGAACAGAATAGAACCGAACAGACACCGACCCAGACATAGATAGAATAGAATAGAATAGAATAGAATGAATATGAACGAGACAGAATAGAATAGAACCGAATATAATAGAATAGCATAGAATAAGCACAAATAGATTAGAAAGATAGATCGAACATAATAGAAATATGAGAAACAGCACAGAAAAACAGAGCAATGTACATAGAATCCGACATGAATAGCATAGAAACAGAATAGATGAATAGAATAGAATGCACAGAATAAATAAACAGATAGACAGCAATAGAATAGAACAGAACAGAATAGATTGAACATAATAGAACCGAATATATAGAACAGATAGCATAGGACAGAATAGCATAGAACAGAACCATTAGAATAGAAAGAACAGAAGAGAACAAATAAGAATATAATATAACAGAATAGAATAGAACAGAATAGAACAAAACAGACCATAATAGATCGAACACATGAATACAACAGAATAGAATAGAACATAATAGAATCACTAGAACAGAATAGAATAGAAAAGAATAGATAGAACCGACATAGAATAGAACAGAATAAAAGAATACAACATAGAAAATAGGAATATAACAGAATAAATAAACAGAACGAACGAGAATAGAATGGAAATAGAACGAATAGAATAGAAATAGAACGAATAGGCATATAATAGAATAGAAACAGAATATCAGCAGAATAGAACAGAATAGAATCATCATAGAATAGAACCGAACCGAATAAATAGAATATAAACAGAACGAACTAAATAGAATAGACAGATAGCACCAGAATGAAGCGATAGAATAGAACCGAAATAGAACATAACAGAATAGAATAGCACACAGAACATAAAGAATAGCACCGCCTAGAATACAAAGAACAGAATAGAATAGAAACAGAATAGATACAACCGAAACAGATAGAATAGATAGACAAATAAATACAACAGAACAGAAATAATGAATAGAACAGAACAATCGAAAGAATAGAATATAACAGAACAGAAATATAATATAATGAAACCAGAATACATATAATAGAATATAACATATAGAATAGAAAGAATAGAAAATAAAAACCAGAATATAATAGAACATAAAATAGCAACAGATCTTATAACAAATTAAATAGACAGAACAAACAGAACATAATAGAATATAATAGAATAGAATAGATAGAATAGAACAGAACGAATATAATAGAACGAATATAATCGAATAGAATATAATAGCACATGCATAATTAGAACCGAGCTAGAATAGAACATAATGAATAGAACAGACCAAATAGAACAGAATATGTAATAGAAATAGAACAAATAGCATAATAACAGAATAGATGTCATAGTATATAATAGAATACACAGACTGAATAGACACAGAATAGAACAGCTAGAGGAATAGACTAGACAGAATAGTAATAAGAACAGAATAGAACCGAATAGAATAGGAACAATGCCTGAAACCGAATAGGCATAGAACAAATAATAATAGAAAGAATAGAACAGAATAGAAACAGAATAGAATAGAATATACTAATAGATATAGCACTAATAGAACAAAACAGAACATAATCGAATAGAAGTAATCAGCTTAGAATACAACAGATTAGAATAGAAACAGAATAGAATAGATAGAACAGAATAAGAATAGAATCAGAATAGCATAGAACAGAATAGAATAGAACGAATAGAATACAACAGAATAGAAATAGACATAGAACAGATAGAATAGAACAACAGAACAGCAATAGAAGAAAATAGAATAAACGAATAGAATAGAATAGACAGAGATACAATATAATAGAATACATCCAAGAATAGCACAGAATAGAATCAGAATGGAAACAGCAATAGATAGAACAGAACATAAATAATAGAATATAACAGAACAGAATAGAAATAAAATAGAACAGAAAATAGCATAGCACAGAATAGACAGAAATAGAATAGAAACAGAATAGAACAGAACAAATAGAATAGAACAGAACTAATAGAAAGTAGAACAGCATAGAAACAAACACTAATCAGAAGCTAATAATACAACACAGAATAGATAACAACAGAACAGAATAGAATAGAAAATAGAACAGAATAGAATACACCAGAACAGAATAGAAATAGAACAGAACAGAAAGAGAACAGAATAGAATAGAACAGAACATAATATAAAATAGAATAAACATAATAGCATATAATAGACATATGACAGATAGAATAAAAGAAATAATAGAACAGAATATAATAGAATATAATAGAACGAATAGAACAGAATAGAAATAGAACAGAATAGAATATAATCATAATGAATATAGAACAATCTTACAGTCATATGAATCGAAGAGAAATAAACTCAGAACAGAATACAATAGAATAGAACAGAATAGCATATAACAGAATATATAGATAGAACAGAATAAATAGAATAGAACAATAGCTCGAACAGATAGCACAGATAGATTTAGAACGAATACGAATAGAACAACAGAACAGAACAGAATAGACCCTGAATCACCAGAATATGAACAGAACAGAACAGAGACATAATAGAAATAGACACTAGCAATCTACTTAGATAGAATTAGAATAGACTATATGAGTCATGAATAGTAGATGGAAGCGGGGAGGAGAGTGATAAAGAATATCTGTCTCGGGATAGAATAAAGTATGCACAGAATAGATTAGAACCAGAATAGCAGTATCACATAATAGAATAGAATGAAATAGAATAAGCACAGATGTGAATAGAACAGAATAAAGCAGGCAATAGAATAGAACAGAACAGAATAGAGTAGAAACAGAATCAGTAACAGATAAGATAACAGAAAGATCATAGAACTAGAAAGCTAGAAACGAGAAATAGAATATGAAGAGAATAGAACAGAATACAACAGAATAGAACAGAATGAAGAGAATATAACGCAATATAATAGAACAGATAGAACGAACATGAACATAATAGAAGAGAACATCATAGAATTACAATTGCAAACATAATATAATGAATAGAACAGAATAGACTACACCATGCAAAAGATAGAAAGAACAGAATAGAAGAGAATAGAACAGAATGAGAAGTAGAACCAGACATAGGATAGAACGAATAGAATAGAACAGACTAGAACACAGACTAGAAATTAATAGAATTAGTACAGAATAGCATAGATAGAATAGACAACCAGAATAAGCACAGATAGTACAAAGAACAGAATAGTAACAGGCAATAGCAATGAGGAACAGAATAAATAGACTTTGATATAACAGAACAGAATCTAGAATAGAATAGAATAGAAGACGAACTGAATGGCACAAAGAATAGAACAGAATGAATAGAACGACAAATAGAATAGAACAGAATAGAACATTAACTAGAATAATGAATGACAGAACATAATAGAAAGAACACATAGAATACACAGACATAATAGACATAGAATACGAACAGATAGAAATAGAACAGATCGAATAGAACAGAATATAATAATAAATAGAACATCGAATAAATAGAACCGAACAGAATAGAATTGAATAGAACATCATAGAATTGAATATAACAGAAATAGAACAGAATAACACATAATATAATAGAATAGAATAGAACAGAATAGAAATATAACAAAAGAAATGAACAAAAGAATAGAACACAATAAGCACAGATAGAATATAACAGAATGTAACATAATAGAACAGATAGAATAGAATGGAAAGAGATAGAATAGAATAAGAATAGATGGAATGAGAATAGAAAGAAATCACAGAATAGAATCGAACTCATAGAATATGAACAGAAAGAATAAATAGAACCCAGTCTACACCGCCTCGCCTGCCCCGCCTCGCCTCGCCTAGCCTCCGCCCCGCCTCGCCCCGCCTCGCCGAATTCGAACAGCACAGCCTAGAACCGACTCGAACATACTTGACTAGACCACCGAACCGACTAGACTCCATCGACTAGAACCTACATAGACCAGCCTAGCATAGAACAAATTGAATAGAACATAATAGAATCGACCGAACAAGATCGCAATAGAACAGAATAGAGAATAGAACATAATAGAACAGGAACAGAAAATAGAAATTAGAATAGAATATAACAGAATAGAACAGAATAGAATAGAACATTAATTGACTAGAAACAGAATAAGCAATTTAGAACAGAACAGACTAGCATAGAACAGAATAGAATAGAACAAAGAATAGAACAGAATTAGAATAGAAAATAGAAAATAGACAGAATAGAAGAACAGAATTAGCATAGAACAGAATAGAACAGACTAGAATAAGAAACATAATAGAATAGAATAGAACAGAATAGAATAGGAACAGAATTAGCATACGAATAGAATCGAACAGAATAGAACAATAGGGAACAGAATAGAATCAGAATAGAACAGAATAGAAATAGAAACAGCATAGCATAGAAACAGAATAGCATTAGAATTAGAAACAGAAACAGAAAAAGAATAGAACAGAATAGAATTAGAACAGAATAGAATAGAATAGCACCAGAATAGGAATAGAACAGAATAGAACAGCATAGAATAAGAACATTAATAGCATCGGAAACAGAATATTATAGAACAGAATAGAATAGAACAGAATAGCATAGAACAGAATAGAACAGAATAGAATAGAACAGAATAGAATAGAATAGCATAGAATAGAATAACAGTATTTTTATTTACAGAGAACCTCCATATCTATCTCCATCAGTATCTCTTCTAGATTGGCCATTCCTGGTTAGACCCGTTCTCATATCATTTCATCATATATAATAATATCATCATATACACTATATATATATATACAAAAGTATGTGGATCCCCATTCAAATTAGTGGATTCAGCTATTTCAGCCACACCCGTTGCTGACAGGTGTATAAAATTGAGCACACAGCCATGCAATCTCCATAGACAAACATTGGCAGTAGAATGGCCTTACTGAAGAGCTCAGTGACTTTCAACGTGGCACCGTCATAGGATGCCACCTTTCCAACTAGTCAGTTTGTCAAATTTCTGCCCTGCTAGAGCTGCCCCGGTCAACTGTAAGTGCTGTTATTGTGAAGTGGAAATGTCTATGAGCAATAACGGCTCAGCCGCGAAGTGGTAGGCCACACAAGCTCACAGAACAGGACCGCCAAGTGCTGAAGCACTCTGTCCTCGGTTGCAACACTCACTACCGAGTTCCAAACTGCCTCTGGAAGCAACGTCAGCACAATAACTGTTCGTCGGGAGCTTCATGAAATGGGTTTCCATGGCCGAGCAGCTGACACAAGCCTAAGATCACCATGCGCAATGCCAAGTGTCGGCTGGAGTGGTGTAAAGCTCACCGCCATTGGACTCTGGAGCAGTGGAAACACGTTCTCTGGAATGATTAATCACACTTCACCATATGGTAGTCCAACGGACAAATCTGGGTTTGGCAGATGCCAGGAGAACGCTACCTGCCCGAATGCATAGTGCCAACTGTAAAGTTTGGTGGAGGAGGAATAATGGTTTGGGGCTGTTTTTCATGGTTTGCGCTAGGCCCCTTAATTCTAGTGAAGGGAAATCTTAACACTACAGCATACAATGACATTCTAGACGATTCTCTTTTTCCAACTTTGTGGCAACAGTTTGGGGAAGGCCCTTTCCTGTTTCAGCATGACAATGCCCCCCGTGCACAAAGCGATGTCCATACAGAAATGGTTTGTCGAGATCGGTGTGGAAGAACTTGACTGGCCTGCACAGAGCCCTGACCTCAATCCCATCGAACACCTTTGGGATGAATTGGAACGCCGACTGCGAGCCAGGCCTAATCGCCCAACATCAGCGCCCGACCTCACTAATGATCTTGTGGCTGAACGGAAGCAAGTCCCTGCAGCAATGTTCCAACATCTATTGGAAAGCCTTCCCAGAAGAGTGGAGGCTGTTATAGCATCAAAGGGGGGACCAACTCCATATTAATGCCCATGATTCTGGAATGAGATGTTCGACGAGCAGGTGTCCACATGCTTTTGGTCATGTAGTGTACAGTCGTGGTCAAAAGTTTTGAGAATGACACAAATTCTAATTTTCACGAAGTCTGCTGCCTCAGTTTTGATGATGGCAATTTGCATATACTCCAGAATGTCATGAAGAGTGATCAGATGAATTGCAATTAATTGCAAAGTCCCTCTTTGCCAATGAAATGAACAGGTGTCCACATACTTCTGGTCATGTAATGTATTTCATCATATTAAGCTAGAGTTGACCAGCAGGTCTGAGACAGAGAGAGAGAGGATGATGCCTCCAGCTCCATTAGTAGAAGGTCACACAGCCTGCCTTATGGAGGGATACAGGAGGATAATTAGGCACCAGGAGGATGAACACCATGTATGACTGAGGCCCAAATAGCACCCTGTTCCCTGTGTTGTGTCTTTGACCGAGGCCCATAGGCAACAGGGTGCTATTTGGGATGAACGTTATGTATGGCTCTCTCCGTCTACTCTGCTGATTTAAGAAGGAACATAATTCATCGCTCCCTCTGCAGCACCCTTCTGATACTAATACGTCGTGGAGACATGGTTAAGTACAGAAGAGTGTGTTCTTCTCTCTCCTCCTCTAATAACCGCCACAACCCTGTGATATTCAGGGAAACATTGCTTAAGGATAAGAAAGGTGTATCTCCCCTTCTCTCTCGCCTCTCGTCGCCGACCCTGCGGATTATAGACTAGGAGGACATGGGGAAGGGTAGAACATTTAGTGTGATCTTCTCGGGCCTTCGTCAAGAGTCGTCATCACGCCACCCATGCTGAAGGACAGACTTGGAGACATGGGATAATGTAGAAAGGTGTTCTCATCAAATCCTCTACCTTCTCGAGCCCACCGCTTGAAGTAAAATCTTACTGGATACAGGTCTAGGTAAGTAACGTGCCTTTTTAACTCTCTCTCTCTCATCATCTACACCACTCGCTAGATTAAGATACTAAACGGAGACATGGTTAAGGTAAGAAAGGTGTTCTCTCTTCAATTCTCTACCCTGCTGATTAAGACGGAACATGGTTTCAGGTAGCAGGTGGTTCTCCATGCTCGCTCGCGCGTTGTCTATCCCTGCTGATTAATATACTGTAGCATGGTACGGTGTAAGAAAGGTGTTCTCCTTATTCTCTCTCTCTACCAACTACCTGGCGGAATTACTATAAACTGGAGACATGGTTAAGGTAAGAAAGGTGTTCTCGTCTCTCTCTCTCTACCTGCTGATTTAATAACTGGCTAACATGGTTAAGTAATAAAGTGTGTTATCTCTCTCCTCCCTACCCTGCTGATTAAGAAGGATACATGGTTAAGGTAGAAATGTTTTTCTCTCTCTCTCTACCCCAATCTCTCATATCATATCCCTGCTGATTATTACTGGGCGTACAGGTTAAGTAGTGATAAGAGTGTTGTCGATATCTACTCCTCCCATCTAACCTTACCCCCTGCTATTATAGACTGGAGACCATGGTTAAGGTAAGAAAGTGTTCTCTTCCCTCTCTCCTCTAACCCTGCACGGATTAATATACTAGGAGAACATGGGTTAAGTGTAAGAAAGGTGTTCTCTCTCTCCTCTCTCTGACCCTGCGATTAATTACTACTGAGACTGGTTAATGTAAGAAGGTGTTCCTCCTCTCTCTCCTCTCTACTCTGCTGATTAATATACTGGGAGACATGTTAAGGTAAGAAACGTGTTCTCTCCTCCTCTCTCATCTAACACTGCTGATTAATATACTGGAGACATGTTAAAAGTAAGAAGGTGTTCCTCTCTCTCTCTCTCTACCTCTGATTACTATAACTTTAGACGAGGTTAGGTAAGATAAGGGTTTTCTCTCTCTCGGACAATCTCTTAGAGGGCCCTGCGGTAAATAGAAAATAATATACTGAGACATGGGGGTTAGAGGTAGAAAGGTGTTTCCTCTTCTCTCTCTCCTACCCTGCTGAATTATATACTGGAGACATGGTTAGGAGGTAGAAAGGTTTCTCTCTCTCTCATCTTGCCTACCCTGGCGGATTAATATACGTGGAGACATGGTTAAGGTACAGGAAAGGTGTTCTCTCTCTCTCTCTAACCTGCTGATATATACTGGAGGACCTGGTATAAGGTAAAAAAGAAAGGTGTTCCTCATCGTCTCATCTGCCGAACCCTGGCTGATAATATCTGGTAGACATGGTTGAAGGGTAAGCAAGGTGATTCTCTCGGTCTCTCTCTCGTCTCTACCGCTGCGATTAATTACTTGGAGACATGGTTAAGGAAGAATGGTGTCTCTCTCTCATCTCTAACCCCCTCTGATTAAGAAGGAACATGTTATGGGGGTAATAAGGTGGTTTCCTCTCTCTCTCTCGTAGATCAAAAACCCTGCTGTTAATTACTGGCGACGTGGTTAAGGTATAAGAAAAGGTGTTCTCCTTTTTTGTTCTCTCTCTCTCTCTAAACCCTGCTGATTTATACTGGAGAACATGGGTTAAGGTAAGAAGGTGTTCTCCTCTCTCTCACTCTCTCACCGCATGCTGATTAATATAACTGAGACAAAGTATGGTTAAGGTAAGAAAGGTGTTCTCTCTCGTGCTCTCTACCACGGCTGATTAATATAGTGGGACTGGTTAAAGTAAGAACGGTGGTCTCTCTCTCTTCTCTCGACCCTGCTGATTATATACTGGACGACAGTTGTTAAGGTAAAAAGGTGTTCTCTCTCTCTCTCTAACCCTGCTGATTAATATAGGGGCTGGGAGACATGGTTAAGGGTAAGAAAGGTTGTTCTCTCTCTCTCTCTCTTACCCTGCTGATTAATATATACTGGAGACATGTTAATGGTAGAAAGGTGTTGTTCGGTCTCAAAAAATCATCGCTCTACCCTGCTGATTATAACTGGAGACATTGTAATGGTAAGAAAGGTGTTCTCGCTCTCTCTCTACACTGCTGACATGGGGTATAGAGTGGAGACTGGTTCAGGTAAGAAAGGTGTTCAATCGGCATCTCGTCTCTCTCTACCCCCCTGCGATTAATAATACTGGAGACATGGTTAAGGGTTAAGAAAGGGGTGTCTCCAGTACTCTCTCTCTAAACCCTGCTGATGGTCAATAACGGAGACATGGTTAAGGTAAGAAAGTGTTTCTCAAAGGAGGGGGAAAAGAAGGTCTCTCTCTCTCTACCCGATACCCCTGCTGATTAATATACTGGTAGACTGGTTAAGGTGAAAGGTTGTTCTCCGTCTCTCCTCTCTCTAACCCTTCTGATTAATCTCCATCATGGAGACATGGTTAAGGTAGGAGAACGGTGTTTCCGCTCTCTCTCTCTCCTACCCTGCTGATTAAATACTGGAGACATGGTTAAGGTAAGAAAGGTGTTCTCCTCTCTCTCTCTCTTACCCTGCGGATTAATCTCACTGGAGACCATGGTTAGGTAGAAAGTTTTCTCCTCTCTCCTCTCTACCCGCCTGATTAATATAGTGGGACATGTTAAAAAGTAATAAATGTGTCTCGATCTCTCTCTCTCTCTCTACACTGCTTATATATACTGGAGACATGGTTAAAAGGTAAGAAAGAAGGTGTTTCTCACTCTCTCTCTCTCTACTCCTGCTGAATTAATATACTGAGACATGGTTAAGGTAAGAAAAGGTGTTCTCCTCATCTCTCTCTCTCTCCCTGCTGCTTAAGATACTGGAGACATGGTTAAGGTAAAAGGTGTATTCTCTCTCTCCTCTCTCTACCCTGCTGATTAATATACTTGAGACATGGTTAAGACAAAGGTGGTTCTCTCTCTCTCCTCTCTCTAACCTGCTGATTATATACTTGAGACAGGTTAAGGTAAGAAAGGTTTCTCTCTCTCCGTCTCTACCTGCTGATTAATATACTGGAGACATGGTTATGAGGGTAAGAAAGGTTTTCTCACTCGGGCCTTCGGGTGGAAAACTCACCCTGCCTTATTATTACTGGAGAATGGTTAAGGTAAAGAAGGTGTTCATCCTCTCTCTCTCTCTCTCTCTCTCCTCGTATCTACCGCTGGCTGATTAATCATGAATACAATGGTTTAGGTAAAATGAGAGATGATGTCCCGGTCTTGCGGGGTCTCTCAATTCAATGTCGATTCATTTCAATTAAGGGCTTTAATGGCACTAGGAAACGTGTGTTAACATTGCCAAAGCAAGTGAAGTAGATAGTAAACAAAAGTGAAATAAACAATAAATATTAACAGTAAACATTACACTCAGAAGTTTTCAAAAGAATAAAGACATTTCAAATGTCATATTATGTATATATACAGTGTTGTAACAATGTGCAAATAGTTAAAGTACAAATGGGAAAATAAATAAACATAAATATGGGTTGTATTTACAATGGTGTTTGTTCTTCACTGGTTGCCCTTTTCTTGTGGCAAACAGGTCACAAATCTTGCAGCTGTGATGGCACACTGTGGTTTTTCACCCAGTAGATAAGGGAGTTTATCAAAATTGGGTTTGTTTTCGAATTCTTTGTGGATCGCTGTAATCTGAGGGAAATATGTGTCTCTAATATGGTCATACATTTGGCAGGAGGTTAGGAAGTGCAGCTCAGTTTCCACCTCATTTTGTGGGCAGTGTGCACATAGCCTGTCTTCTCTTGAGAGCCAGGTCTGCCTACGGCGGCCTTTCTCAATAGCAAGGCTATGCTCACTGAGTCTGTACATAGTCAAAGCTTTCCTTAAGTTTGGGTCAGTCACAGTGGTCAGGTATTCTGCCACTGTGTACTCTCTGTTTAGGGCCAAATAGCATTCTAGTTTGCTCTGTTTTTTTTGTTTGTTCTTTCCAATGTGTCAAGTAATTCTCTTTTTGTTTTCTCATGATTTGGTTGGGTCTAGGTGTGTTGTTGTTGTTGTTGTCCTGGGGCTGTGTGGGGTCTGTTTGTGTTTGTGAACAGAGCCCCAGGACAAGCTTACTTAGGGGACTCTTCTCCAAGTTCATCTCTCTGTAGGTGATGGCTTTGTTATGGAAGGTTTGGGAATCGCTTCCTTTTAAGTGGTTATAGAATTTAACGGCTCTTTTCTGGATTTTGATAATTAGCGGGTATTGGCCTAATTCTGCTCTGCATGCATTATTTGGTGTTTTACGTTGTACACGGAGGATGTTTTGCAGAATTCTGCATGCAGAGTCTCAATTTGGTGGTGTTTGTCCCATTTTGTGAATTCTTGGTTGGTGAGCGGACCCCAGACCTCAGAACCATAAAGGGCAATGGGTTCTATAACTGATTCAAGTATTTTTAGCCAGATCCTAATTGGTATGTCACATTTTATGTTCCTTTTGATGGCATAGAAGGCCCTTCTTGCCTTGTCTCTCAGATCGTTCACAGCTTTGTGGAAGTTACCTGTGGCGCTGATGTTTAGGCCGAGGTATGTATAGTTTTTTGTGTGCTCTAGGGCAACGGTGTCTAGATGGAATTTGTATTTGTGGTCCTGGCAACTGGACCTTTTTTGGAACACCATTATTTTTGTCTTACTGAGATTTACTGTCAGTAAGATTTACTGTCTCTCTCTCTCTACCCTGCTGATTAATATACTGGAGACATGGTTAAGGTAAGAAAGGTGTTCTCTCTCTCTCTCTCTCTACCCTGCTGATTAATATACTGGAGACATGGTTAGGTAAGAAAGGTGTTCTCTCTCTCTCTCTCTCTACCCTGCTGATTAATATATGGAGACTGGTTAAGGTAAGAAAGGTGTTCTCTATCTCTCTCTCTCTACCCTGCTGATTAATATACTGGAGACATGGTTAAGGTAAGAAAGGTGTTCTCTCTCTCTCTCTCTAACCCTGCTGATTAATATACTGGAGACATGGTTAAGGTAAGAAAGGTGTTCTCTCTCTCTCTCTCTACCCTGCTGATTAAGAACGGAGACATGGTTAAGGTAAGAAAGGTGTTCTCTCTCTCTCTCTACCCTGCTGATTAATATACTGGAGACATGGTTAAGGTAAGAAAGGTGTTCTCTCTCTCTCTCTCTACCCTGCTGATTAATATACTGGAGACATGGTTAAGGTAAGAAAGGTGTTCTCTCTCTCTCTCTCTACCCTGCTGATTAATATACTGGAGACATGGTTAAGGTAAGAAAGGTTGTTTCTCTCTCTCTCTCTACCCTGCTGATTAAGAAGGAGACATGGTAAGGTAAGAAAGGTGTCTCTCTCTCTCACCCTGCGGATAAGAAGGAGACATGGTTAAGGCAAGAAGAAAGAAAGGTGTGCTCTCTCTCTCTCTACCCTGCTGATTAATAGACTGGGACCATGGTTAAGGAAGAAAGGTGTTCTCTATCTCTCTCTACCTGTGATTAAGAAGAGGACTGGTTAAGGGAAGAAAGGTGTCTCTCTCTCTCTCACCATGATGATTAATATAACTGTGAGACTCATGGTAAGGTAAGAAGGTGTTCTCTCTTCTCTTACCCGATGATTAACCTATTAACGGCGGGACATGGTTAAGGTACAGAAAGGTGTTCTCTCTCTCTCTCTACCCTGGCGATTAATATACTGGAGACATGGTTAAGAGTAGAAAGGTGTCTATCTCTCCCTTACCCTGCTGATTAATATACTGGAGACATGGTTAAGGTAAGAAAGTGTTATTCCTCTCTCGCTTACCCTGCTGATTTATATAATGGAAACATGGTTCAGGTAAGAAAGGTGTTCTCTATCTCTCTCCTCTACCTGCTGATTAATATACTGGAGACATGGTAAGGTAAGAAAGGTGTTCTTCTCTCTCTCTACCCTGCTGATTAATATACTGGAGAACATGGTTAAGGTAAGAAAGGTGTTCTCTCTCTCTCTCTCTACCTGCTGATTATATACTGGAGGACATGGGTTAAGGTAGAAAGGTGTTCTCTCTCTCTCTCTCTCATCTTACCCACCTGCTGATTAATATACTGGAGACATGGTTAAGGTAAGAAAGGTGTTCTCTCTCTCTCTCTCTACCCTGCTGATTAATATACTGGAGACATGGTTAAGGTAAGAAAGGTGTCTCTCTCTCTCTCTCTACCCTGCTGATTAATATACTGGAGACATGGTTAAGGTAGAAAGGTGTTCTCTCTCTCTCTCTACCCTGCTGATTAATATACTGGAGACATGGTTAAGGTAAGAAAGGTGTTCTTCTCTCTCTCTCTTACCCGCTGATAATATACTGGAGACATGGTTAAGGTAAGAAAGGTGTTCTCTCTCTCTCTCTACCCTGCTGATTAATATACTGGAGACATGGTTAAGGTAAGAAAGGTGTTCTCTCTCTCTCTCTCTACATGTGATTATATACTGGAGGACATGGTTAGGTAAGAAAGGTGTTCTCTCTCTCTCTCTACCCCTGATGATTAATATACTGGAGACATGGTTAAGGTAAGAAAGGTCGTTCTCTCTCTCTCTCTACCCTGCTGATGTAAATACTGGGACATGGTTAAGGTAAGAAAGGTTGTTCTTCTCTCTCTCTACCCTGCTGATAAATATGGAGACATGGTTAAGGTAAGAAGGTGTTCTCTCTCTTCTCTCACCCTGCTGATTAATATACTGGAGACATGGTTAGGTAAGAAAGGTGTCTCTCCTCTCTCTCTACCCTGCTGTATTAATATACGGGAGACATGGTTAAGGTAAGAAAGGGTTTCCTCTCTCTCTCTCTTACCTGATTGATTAATATACTGGAGACATGGTTAAGGTAAGAAAGGTGTTCTCTCTCTCTCTCTACCTGCTGATTAATTACTGGGCCATGGTTAAGGTAAGAAAGGTGTTCTCTCTCTCTCTATACCCTGGATTAATATACTGGAGACATGGTTAAGGTAAGAAAGGTGTTCTCTCTCTCTCTCTACCCTGCTGATTAATATACTGGAGACATGGTTAAGGTAAGAAAGGTGTTCTCTCTCTCTCTCTACCCTGCTGATTAATATACTGGAGACATGGTTAAGGTAAGAAAGGTGTTCTCTCTCTCTCTCTCTACCCTGCTGATTAATATACTGGAGACATGGTTAAGGTAAGAAAGGTGTTCTCTCTCTCTCTCTACCCTGCTGATTAATATACTGGAGACATGGTTAAGGTAAGAAAGGTGTTCTCTCTCTCTCTCTACCCCTTTGATTAATATACTGGAGACAGGTTTAAGGTAACGAAAGGTGTTCTCTCTCTCTCTCTACCATGCTGATTAAACTACTGGAACATGGTTAAGGTAAGAACGGTGTTCTCTCTCTCTCTATATACCATGCTGATTAATAGACGGAGACATGGTTAAGGTAGAAAGGTTGTTCTCTCGCTCTCATCCCCCTGCTGATATACTATACTGGAGAGACATGGTTAAGGTAAGAAATGTGTTCTCTATCTCTCTCTACCCTGCTGCATTAAGAAGGAGACAGTAAGGTAAGAAAGGTGTCTCTCCCCTCTCTCTCTCCCCTGCTGATTAATATACTGGAGACGGGTTTTAAGGAAAGAAAGGTGTTCTCCCCTCTCTCTTTACCCTCGTTTAATATCTGAGACATGGTTAGTAAGAAAGGTGTTCTCTCTCTCTCTCCCCCCCCCTCATTAATTACGGAGCTTTTAAAGGTAAAAAAGGGTGTTCTCTTCTCTCTCTCTACCCCCTGCTGATTAATTCTGGAGACTGGAAGGAAAAAGGGTGTTCTTTTTCTCTCTCTCTACCCCTGCGTTTTAATATACTGGAACATGTTAAGGTAAAAAGGTGTTCCTCTCTCCCCTCTCTCCCCTGCTGTTTAATATACGGAGACGGGTTAAGGTAAAAAGGTTTTCCTCTCTCTCTCCCCCTGCTGATTAAAAGGGAACATGTTAGGTAAAAAGGTTTCCTCCTCCTCTCTCTCTCACCCTGGTCTTCTTCTGCCTGTCTGTCCCTGTCTTCTGTCGTCTTTTCTCTTCTCTCCTTCTTTGTTACCTCCCTAGTACACCACCCCCTCTTTCAAAACGGACTTCATACCTTGGCCTAGCTTTGGATAGGGTGTGGGACCAAATCAACGGTATTCATTATTAATGGGGGTTTTTTTTTCTCTTTGTGAGAGTGTTTTTGTTAATTGATATCATTAGATAACGACGCGGGTGTCCTTTACCACAATTATGACCGTCCTGGATTATTGTTATGATCGGCACTTGATAGATCAGTGCTTCTGACACCTGAAGAAACCTGCTAGTCACACGGGGGGGAGCACAGCGTGGGTTTGGGGTTACTCTCCCCCCCTTCACCCATCAGTCAGACTGTTGTTATGTGACCCAGGGATGATGCAGGGCTGTATTCTGATGTGACACCAGGCAGGACCTGTGTGTGTGTGTGTGTGTGTGTGTGTGTGTGTGTGTGTGTGTGTGTGTGTGTGTGTGTGTGTGTGTGTGTGTGTGTGTGTGTGTGTGTGTGTGTGTGTGTGTGTGTGTGTGTGTGTGTGTGTGTGACACTAGACACAGCCTGTCAGTCAGGAAAGGAGAGGAGGTTAGGAGGGTTATTACTCTGTCCCCGCCTCTACCCCCCCCACTCCGTCACAACACAGACGTGCGCACAAGCACACACTGTCAGCAGTTATAACGGAGGGAGGAGTGGAACAGCCGTCACCACACACCGTCAGCACAGACAGTTATAACGGAGGGAGGAGTGGAACAGCCGTCACCACACACCGTCAGCACAGACAGTTATAACGGAGGGAGGAGTGGAACAGCCGTCACCACACACCGTCAGCACAGACAGTTATAACGCAGGGAGGAGTGGAACAGCCGTCACCACACACCGTCAGCGCAGGCAGTTACAGTGGGGAAAAAAAGTATTTAGTCAGCCACCAATTGTGCAAGTTCTCCCACTTAAAAAGATTTCAGAAGCCTGTAATTTTCATCATAGGTACACGTCAACTATGACAGACAAATTGAGAATTTTTTTTCCAGAAAATCACATTGTAGGATTTTTTATGAATTGATTTGCAAATTATGATGGAAAATAAGTATTTGGTCAACTACAAACAAGCAAGATTTCTGGCTCTCACAGACCTGTAACTTCTTATTTAAGAGGCTCCTCTGTCCTCCACTCGTTACCTGTATTAATGGCACCTGTTTGAACTTGTTATCAGTATAAAAGACACCTGTTCACAACCTCAAACAGTCACACTCCAAACTCCACTATGGCCAAGACCAAAGAGCTGTCAAAGGACACCAGAAACAAAATTGTAGACCTGCACCAGGCTGGGAAGACTGAATCTGCAATAGGTAAGCAGCTTGGTTTGAAGAAATCAACTGTGGGAGCAATTATTAGGAAATGGAAGACATACAAGACCACTGATAATCTACCTCGATCTGGGGCTCCACGCAAGATCTCACCCCGTGGGGTCAAAATGATCACAAGAACGGTGAGCAAAAATCCCAGAACCACACGGGGGGACCTAGTGAATGACCTGCAGAGAGCTGGGACCAAAGTAACAAAGCCTACCATCAGTAACACACTACACCGCCAGGGACTCAAATCTTGCAGTGCCAGACGTGTCCCCCTGCTTAAGCCAGGCCCGTCTGAAGTTTGCTAGAGTGCATTTGGATGATCCAGAAGAGGATTGGGAGAATGTCATATGGTCAGATGAAACCAAAATAGAACTTTTTGGTAAAAAATCAACTCGTCGTGTTTGGAGGACAAAGAATGCTGAGTTGCATCCAAAGAACACCATACCTACTGTGAAGCATGGGGGTGGAAACATCATGCTTTGGGGCTGTTTTTTCTGCAAAGGGACCAGGACGACTGATCCGTTGTAAAGGAAAGAATGAATGGGGCCATGTATCGTGAGATTTTGAGTGAAAACCTCCTTCCATCAGCAAGGGCATTGAAGATGAAACGTGGCTGGGTCTTTCAGCATGACAATGATCCCAAACACACCGCCCGGGCAACGAAGGAGTGGCTTCTTAAGAAGCATTTCAAGGTCCTGGAGTGGCCTAGCTAGTCTCCAGATCTCAACCCCATAGAAAATCTTTGGAGGGAGTTGAAAGTCCGTGTTGCCCAGCGACAGCCCCAAAACATCACTGCTCTAGAGGAGATCTGCATGGAGGAATGGGCCAAAATACCAGCAACAGTGTGTGAAAACCTTGTGAAGACTTACAGAAAACGTTTGACCTGTGTCATTTGCCAACAAAGGGTATATAACAAAGTATTGAGAAACTTTGTTATTGACCAAATACTTATTTTCCACCATAATTTGCAAATAAATTCATAAAAAATCCTACAATGTGATTTTCTGGAAAAAAAATTCTCATTTTGTCTGTCCATAGTTTGACGTGTACCTATAATGAAAATTACAGGCCTCTCTCATCTTTTTAAGTGGGAGAACTTGCACAATTGGTGGCTGACTAAATACTTTTTTTCCCCACTGTATAACGGAGGGAGGAGTGGAACAGCCGTCACCACACACCGTCAGCGCAGGCATTTTTTAAAAGGGGGGGGAGGGGAAAAGCCGTCCCACACAAAACCCTCAGCCGGGGGTTTATAACGGGGGGAATTGAACGCCCCTTTACCACCACTGTCAGCGCAACAGTTTTTAACGGAGGGGGGAGGGGGAAACCCGCCCCCACACACCCCAGCACGGCATTATAACGGGGGGGAGGGGAAAAGCCGTCACCACACACCGTCCCACGGGATTTTTAAAGGAGGGGGGATGGAACACCGTCACCACACACCTCACAAAAGCTTATACGGAGGGGAGTGGAAAGCTGTCACCCACACCTCAGCACAGGGAGTTTTAAAGGGGGGGAGTAGAACACTTCACCACACAAACCCCACGCAACATTTAGGAGGGAGGAGTGGAACAGCCGTCACCACACAAAACCCCCACAGACATTTTTAAAAAGGGGGAGGGGTGGAACCCTCACCACACCCGTCACAAAAACGTTTAAAAGGGGGGGGATGGAACGCTCCCCACACCCCCACAGCAGTTATAACGAGGGGGGAGTGAACACCGTCACACACACCGTCACACAGACAGTTATAACGAGGGAAGTGGAACGCGTCCCACACACCGTCGCACAGACGTTTTAAACGGAGGGGATGGAACACCTTCACCACACCCGTCACACAGAGTTATAACGAGGGGGAGTGAACGCCTCACCAACCCGTCCGCAGCAATAATGGGGGGAGGATGGAACGCCGCACCCACACCTCACCAGGCATTAAACGGGGGGAGGAGTGGAAAAGCCGTCACCACACCCGTCAGCACGAGTTAAAAGGAGGAGGGGTGGAACGCCGCACCACACACCCTCAGCACAGGCATTTAAACGGAGGGGGGGGTGGAACGCCGTCACCAAACACCGTCACACGACGTTAAACGGGGGGGGTGGGAAAACCCGTCACCACACACCCCACACAGGCTATAACGGGGAGGAGGGAAAAACTGTCACCCCACCCGTCAGCGCAAAAAATTTAAAGGGGGGGGTGAAACCGCCAACCCCACCCGCAGCACAACAGTTTTAAAGGGGGGAGGATGGAACACCGTCACCAAAACACCGCACCAGACAATAACGGAGGGAGGGGGGGAAAAAGCCTCCCACACACCGTCCACAGACATTATAAAGGAGGGGGTGGGGAAAAGCCCCTCACCACACACCGTCCAAACATTTTTACGGAGGGAGGATGGAACACCGCACCACACACCTCCACAGACATTTAAAGGGGGGAGGGGTGGGAAAAGCCTCCACACACCCTCAGCAAGGCTTATAACGGAGGGGAGGGGAACACCTCCCACACCCGTCACGCAGGGAAAAATAATGGAGGGGGGAGTGGAACCCTCACCCCACCCGTCACGCAGCAGTTTAACGGAAGAGTGGGAAAAGCCGTCCCACACCCGTCAGCCGGGAGTTATAAAGGGGGGAGGGGTGGAACAGCCTCCACCACACACCGTCAGCACGGCTTATAAGGAAGGAGATGGAACCCTCACCCACACCGTCCACAGGGGGTTAAAAGGAGGGGGGTGGAACAGCCCTCACCCCACCTCACACACATTATAACGAGGGAGATGAACGCCGCACCACACACGTCAGCACAGGCTTTTTAAAAAGGGGGGAGGATGGAACACCCCTCCCCACCCCGTCAGCACAGACATTATACGGGGAGGGGTGAACACCGTCACCCCCCACCCCTAGCACGGCATTAAACGGAGGGAGGGTGCACCGTCCCCACAACCGCAGCCAGGGGTTATAACGGGGGGAGGGGTGGAAAACCCCCTTCACCAAACACCGTCACATTATAACGGGGAGATGGGCGCCGTCACCACCAAACCCCACACGGCGTTATAACGGAGGGAGGAGGGAACGCCATCACCCACACCCCTCACACAGGGATTATACGAGGGAGGGGGGAACACCGTCACCCCCCCACCTCACACAGACGTTATAACGGGGGAGGAGTGGAACGCCTTTACCCCCACCCCAGCACGGCATTTAACGGAGGAGGATGGGAAAAGCCGCACCACAACCGTCAGCGCGGCAGTTATAAAAGGAGGGAGGATGGGAAAAAAAGCCTCACCAACCCTCAGCCAGTTATAAAGAGGGGGGATGGAAAACCGTCACCACACACCGTCACGAACATTTAACGAGGGGATGGAACGCCCACCCCCCACACCGTCACGCAGGCAGTTAAACGAGGGGGGGAGTGGGGAACAGCCGTCCCACCCCCCGGCCCCCGGCATTTTTAACGGGGGGAAGAGTTTAACACCGTCACCACCCCCCCGCACACAGGCAGTTTTAACGGAGGGAGGATGGAACACCCTCACCACACATTTTTCAGGCAGGGATTATAAACGGGGGGAGGGAAAGGGTTTTAAAAGCCGGGGGGGGGGCCCCCCCACACACCGTCAGGGGACAAAACAGGG
>LR778274.1:19703061-19786171 GCA_902810595.1 Coregonus sp. 'balchen'
ACAAACGTAGTGCTGATGTTGATTCCAGAGGCAGTTTGGAACTCGGTAGTGAGTGTTTGCAACCGAGGACAGAGTGCTTCAGCACTTGGCGGTCCTGTTCTGTGAGCTTGTGTGGCCTACCACTTCGCAGCTGAGCCGTTGTTGCTCCTAGACGTTTCCACTTCACAATAACAGCACTAACAGTTGACCAGGGCAGCTCTAGCAGGGGCAGAAATCGGACAAACTGACTCTCTGGAAAGGTGGCATCCTATGACGGTGCCACGTTGAAAGTCACTGAGCTCTTCAGTAAGGCCATTCTACTGCCAATGTTTGTCTATGGAGATTGCATGGCTGTGTGCTCAATTTTATACACCTGTCAGCAACGGGTGTGGCTGAAATAACCAAATCCACTAATTTGAAGGGGTGTCCACATACTTTTGTGTGTATGCACACACACAAACACAAACAACCAGTCAAAAGTTTGGACACACCTACTCATTCAAGGGTTTTTCTTTATTTTTACTATTATTTACATTGTAGAATAATAGTGAAGACATCAAAACTATGAAATAACACATATGGAATCATGTATTAACCAAAAAAGTGTTAAACAAATCAAAATATATTTTATATTTGAGATTCTTCAAAGTAGCCACCCTTTGCCTTGATGACAGCTTTGCACACTCTTGGCATTCTCTCAACCAGCTTCATGAGGTAGTCACCTGGAATACATTTCAATTAACAGGTGTGGCTTCTTAAAAGTTAATTTGTGGAATTTCTTTCCTTCTTAATGCGTTTGAGCCAATCAGTTGTGTTGTGACAAGGTGGGGGGGATATACAGAAGATAGCCCTATTTGGTAAAAGACCAAGAGAAACGACAGTCCATCATTACTTTAAGACATGAAGGTCAGACAATTCGGAAAATGTCAAGAACTTTGAAAGTTTCTTCAAGTGCAGTCGCAAAAACCATCAAGCGCTATGATGAAACTGGCTCTCATGAGGACCGCCACAGGAAAGGAAGACCCAGAGTTAACTCTGCTGCAGAGGATAAGTTCATTAGAGTTACCAGCCTCAGAAATTGCAGCCCAAATAAATGCTTCACAGAGTTCAAGTCACAGACACATCTCAACATCAACTGTTCAATTGAGATGGTTTGGGATGAGTCGGACGGCAGAGTGAAGGGAAAGCAGCCAACAAGTGCTAAGCATATGTGGGAACTCCTTCAAGACTGTTGGAAAAGCATTCCAGGTGAAGCTGGTTGAGAAAATGCCAAGAGTGTGCAAAGCTGTCATCAAGGCAAAGGGTGGCTATTTGAAGAATCTCAAATATAAAACATATTTGTTTAACACATTTTTGGTTACTACATGACTCCATATGTGTTATTTCATAGTTTTGATGTCTTCACTATTATTCTACAATGTAGAAAATAGTAAAAATAAAGAAAAACCCTGGAATGAGTAGGTTTTGACTGGTACTGTATATGCACACATACATACATATAAATATCCATAAAAAGTCCATATCAATATGCATTGATTTCTCAGTCTGTGTTTAAAACAATGCTGTGTTCTTCAGCGTCAACACGGTCCTATTCATTAGGACACACCGTACCAAAATGTTTTGCAACACATGCCGGAAACAAGTGTTTATCATTGGTCACTTTTCCTGTTTGTCAGTTTTCCTCTGTTTGGTTCCTAATGAATATGACTCATCTCTCTCCAGTGCCCACCCAGTCATCCTCCGTCTGTCTCAGGGCCCACCCAGTCATCCTCTGTCTGTCTCAGGGTTGGGACAGTCCGCTCCACTATCGTAGTCCTGGGGGTGGTTCCTTGGTCTTGGCAGCATCTTCTCTGCTAGTGGTGGTGACGGTGGGGTCTGTATATCTCTATACAGCACGCACTTTAAAGAGAAACCAAAGAAGAGAGCTGTGATTTGGGGGTCAGGGGTCAGGTCAAAGCCCTAATAAAAGGTCAGGGGTCAGGTCAAAGCCCTAATAAAAGGTCAGGGGTCAGGTCAAAGCCCTAATAAAAGGTCAGGGGTGAGTTCAAAGCCCTACTAAAAGGTAAAGGGTCAGGTCAAAGCCCTAATAAAATTGCCTTAAGAGGACAAATAACGTTGTTTGAATTGAAGGTGGGGCTGGGGTTGGAAAACCAATCAGGTAGGAAGGAGTAGCCGGGTGGAGGGGAGGGGCTAGGATATGACATCATGAGTGTCGCTGTTAGGTCGTTGTTGACGGTTGGCCACAGGAGGGAGGGGCTTGCCGAAGAACTCTGAAAGAGAGAGAGGAGGAGGGAGAGGAAGAGGGAGACAGGACTAAATTAGCTCCATCTATGTAAGGCCGGCTACTGGTTTCTGTTACCTGAAATCAAACCAAGCATGTCAGAAATCTGTTATGTGTACTTCCTAAACAATATTAACATGATCAACTGTACACAGTACATACATCAAGACGACTTCAACGACGTAAGATCCCTTGAATAAAGGGACACAGGTGGCAGGTAGGATGCATGTAGGAAATGGAGTCAGTGTTGTTAAACATGCTCTGTAGACATAGAGAGAGGAAATGGAGTCAGTGTTGTTAAACATGCTCTGTAGACATAGAGAGAGAGGAAATGGAGTCAGTGTTGTTAAACATGCTCTGTAGACAGAGAGAGGAAATGGAGTCAGTGTTGTTAAACATGCTCTGTAGACAGAGAGAGGAAATGGAGTCAGTGTTGTTAAACATGCTCTGTAGACAGAGAGAGGAAATGGAGTCAGTGTTGTTAAACATGCTCTGTAGACAGAGAGAGAGGAAATGGAGTCAGTGTTGTTAAACATGCTCTGTAGACATAGAGAGAGGAAATGGAGTCAGTGTTGTTAAACATGCTCTGTAGACATAGAGAGAGGAAATGGAGTCAGTGTTGTTAAACATGCTCTGTAGACAGAGAGAGAGGAAATGGAGTCAGTGTTGTTAAACATGCTCTGTAGACATAGAGAGAGGAAATGGAGTCAGTGTTGTTAAACATACTCTGTAGACAGAGAGAGAGGAAATGGAGTCAGTGTTGTTAAACATGCTCTGTAGACAGAGAGGAAATGGAGTCAGTGTTGTTAAACATGCTCTGTAGACAGAGAGAGGAAATGGAGTCAGTGTTGTTAAACATGCTCTGTAGACAGAGATAGGAAATGGAGTCAGTGTTGTTAAACATGCTCTGTAGACAGAGAGAGGAAATGGAGTCAGTGTTGTTAAACATACTCTGTAGACAGAGAGAGGAAATGGAGTCAGTGTTGTTAAACATGCTCTGTAGACAGAGAGGAAATGGAGTCAGTGTTGTTAAACATGCTCTGTAGACAGAGAGAGGAAATGGAGTCAGGAATGGCTGAAATATTAAGTACAGACAGATGGGTTAGTTAGTAGTTACCGTATTTTCCGCACTATAAGGCGCACTTAAAAGCCTTTAATTTTCTCAAAAAACGACAGTGCGCCTTATAATCCGGAGCGCCTTATATATGGATCAATTGGTTAATTGGTTGATCCATACTGGTTGTACACGGCGCTCAAGGCGCTCTGTCAAAATGTTTCAGTATGAAAAACCAATAAAAACAATTTAATAATAAGAAGAATGAAGAATTCGAGGGATTCGTGGACGGGGAATGAACTGAAAAAGTGAGCTTTACGTGTTATATGTAACTGAACAATGTTGAGTTATGCACTAACGTTTGATTTAGTGGTATCAGACTGTTTCTTTTACTACGTGTATACTGAATCGGGGAAAAGTTCCCCTCCACGTTTGGGAGAAGAGTGAGCAAGGCTGGGAGATATTGTTAATATGCACATTAACGTTTGAACAACGTTACCATGGGAGTGAACGGAGTTGTCAGACCGTTTAATAAAGTTAAGACTTTATCTGACTGTTTTGTTGACATTCCCTTTAGCACAGCTCCATCTAGTGGATGCATAACGCAACCCCAGTCAAACGTTTGACTGCAGTCTCTTCTATTCTATGCGCCTTATAATCCGGTGCGCCCTATATATGAAAACAGTTCTAAAATAGGCCATTCATTGAAGGTGCGCTTTATAATCCGGTGCGCCTTATAGTGCGGAAAATACAGTAGTTAGTGGTTAACATACAGGAGTGGAGTGGTGTTGGAGTTAGTCAGATGACAAGGCTAGACAGTCACTTTAAACATCATTACCAGATCGGCTCCTATCCCCAAGAGGCTCCAGCTTGGGAAGCCTAGACATTTTGGGAGTGGCCCATCCCACTAAAACAACAACAACAAAATAGATTATTAGGAGAAGCCCATCCCACTAAAACAACAACAACAAAATAGATTATTAGGAGAAGCCCATCCCACTAAACACAACAACTAATAGATTTATTAGGAGTAGCCCATCCCACTAAAACAACAACAACTAAATAGATTATTAGGAGTAGCCCATCCCACTAAAAACAACAACTAAATAGATTATTATGGAGAAGCCCATCCCACTAAAACAACACAACTAAATAGATTATAGGAGAAGCCTCATCCCACTAAAACAACAACAACTAAATAGATTATTAGGAGAAGCCCATCCCACTAAAACAACAACAACTAAATAGATTATTAGGAGTAAAGCCCATCCCACTAAAACAACAACTAAATAGATTATTAGGAGAAGCCCATCCCACTAAAACAACAACAACTAAATAGATTATTAGGAGAAGCCCATCCTAAACCACTAACTTAATTATTAGGAGCCATCCCACTAAAACAACAACTAATAGATTATTAGGAGAAGCCCATCCCACTAAACACAACAACTAAATAGATTATTAGGAGAAGCCCATCCCACTGAAAAACAACAACTAAATAGATTATTAGGAGAAGCCCATCCCACTAAAAACAACAACTAAATAGATTATTAGGAGAAGCCATCCCACTAAAACAAACAAACAACTAAATAGATTATTAGGAGAAGCCCATCCCACTAAAACAACAATCAACTAAATAGATTATTAGGAGAAGCCCAATCCCACTAAAAACACAACAACTAAATAGATATTAGGAGACCCATCCCACTAAAACAACAACACTAAATAGATTATTAGGAGAAGCCCATCCCACTAAAACAACAACAACTAAATAGATTATTAGGAGAAGCCCATCCCACTAAAACAACAACTAAATAGATTATTAGGAGAAGCCCATCCCACTAAAACAACAACTAAATAGATTATTAGGAGAAGCCCATCCCACTAAAACAACAACAACTAAATAGATTATTAGGAGAAGCCCATCCCACTAAACAACAACAACTAAAAAGATTATTAGGAGAAGCCCATCCCACTAAAACAACAACAACTAAATAGATTATTAGGAGAAGCCCATCCCACTAAAACAACAACAACTAAATAGATTATTAGGAGAAGCCCATCCCACTAAAACAACAACAACTAAATAGATTATTAGGAGAAGCCCATCCCACTAAAACAACAACAACTAAATAGATTATTAGGAGAAGCCCATCCCACTAAAACAACAACAACTAAATAGATTATTAGGAGAAGCCCATCCCACTAAAACAACAACTAAATAGATTATTAGGAGAAGCCCATCCCACTAAAACAACAACTAAATAGATTATTAGGAGAAGCCCATCCCACTAAAAAAAAACAACCCAAATAGATTTTTAGGAGAAGCCCCTCCCACTAAAACAAACTAAATAGATTTTTAGGGAAAGCCCCTCCCACTAAAACAAACAACAAACTAAATAGATTTTTAGGAGAAGCCCATCCCACTAAAACAAACAAAACTAAATAGATTATAAGGAGAAGCCCCTCCACAAAAACAACAAACTAAATAGATATTAGGAGAAGGGGCCCCTCCCACTAAAACAACAACTAAAATGATTATTAGGAGTAGCCCATCCCCCTAAAACAAAACTAAATAGATATTAGGAGAAGCCCATCCCACTAAAAACAACAACCTTAAATAGATTTTAGGAGAAGCCCATCCCACTAAAACAACACCCAAATAGATTATTAGGAGAAGCCCATCCCACTAAAACAACAACTAAATAGATATTAGGAGAAGCCCATCCCACTAAACAACAACCCAATAAAAAAGTTTTTAGGAGAAGCCCATCCCTAAAACCAACCAACTAAATAGATTATTAGGAGAAGCCCATCCCACTAAAACAACCAACTAAATAGGATTATGGAATAGGAGAAGACCATCCCACTAAAACAACAACTAATAGTATTTATTAGGAGTAGCCCATCCCACTGAAAACAACCAACTAAATAGATTATTAGGAGAGCCCATCCCAACTAAAACAAACAACTAAATAGATTAGTTAGGAGAAGCCCATCCCAACTAAAACAAACAACTAAATAGATTATTAGGAGAAGCCCATCCCACTACAAACCCAACAACTAAATAGATTATTAGGAGAAGACCCAGTCCCACTAAAACAACAACAACTAAATAGATTATTAGGAGAAGCCCATCCCCACTAAAACAAACAACAACCCTAAATAGATTAGTAGGAGGAAGCCCATCCCAACTAAAACCAACAACTAAATAGATTATTAGGAGAAGCCCAATCCACACCTAAAACAACAACCTAAATAGATTATTAGGGAGAAAGCCCAATCCCACTTAAAACAACAACTAAATAGATTATTAGGAGAAGCCCATCCCACTAAAAAACAACAAAAACTAAATAGATTATAAGGAGAAGCCCATCCCCTAAAACAACAACTAAATAGATTATTTGGAGTAGCCCATCCCACTAAACAACAACCCAAATAGATTATTAGGAGAAGCCCATCCCACTAAAACAACACTAAATAGATTATTAGGAGAAGCCCATCCCACTAAACAACAACTAAATAATTATTTTGGAGAAGCCCATCCCACAAAACAACAACTAAAAGATTATTAGGAGAAGCCCATCCCACTAAAACAAAAAACAACTAAATAGATTATAAGGAAAAGCCCATCCCACTAAAACAACAACTAATAGATTATTAGGAGTAGCCCAAACCCACTAAAAAACAACTAAATAGATTTTTAGGAGAAGCCCATCCCACTAAAAAACAACAAACTAAATAGATTATTGGAGAAGGCCCATCCACTAAAACAACAAATAAATAGATATAAGGAGAAGCCCATCCCACTAAAACAACAACAACTAAAATAGATTTTTAGGAGAAGCCCATCCACTAAAACAACACAACTAAAAGATTTGGAGAAACCCATCCCAAATAAAAACAACACAACTAAATAGATTATTAGGAGAAGCCCCTCCCACTAAAACAACAACAACTAAATAGATTATTAGGAGAAGCCATCCCCCTAAAACAACAACCAAATTTAAAAAGATTATTAGGAGAAGCCCATCCCACTAAAACAACAACAACTAAATAGATTATTAGGAGAAGCCCATCCCACTAAAACAACAACTAAATAGATTATAAGGAGAAGCCCATCCCACTAAAACAACAACTAAATAGATTATTAGGAGAAGCCCATCCCACTAAAACAAACAAACAAATAAACAACTAAATAAAGATTCAACATGTTCATTAATACTGATGAAACTGTGTTCCAGCCCAGTCATTGGTCTGCCACGCCTATGGAGGGCTTAAAAGGGAAAAGGTCAGGTCTCATTGAAATGCTAAAAGACAATGTGTGTGTGTGTGTGGCTGTGTGTGTGTGTGGCTGTGTGTGTGTGGCTGTGTGTGTGTGTGTCTGTGTGGCTGTGGCTGTGTGTGTGTGTGGCTGTGTGTGTCTGGCTGTGTGTGTGTGTGTCTGTGTGGCTGTGTGTGTGGCTGCGTGTGTGTGTCTGTGTGTGTGTGTGTCTGTGTGGCTGTGTGTGTGTCTGTGTGTCTGTGTGTGCGTGTGTGTGGCTTGTGTGTGTATGCGTGTGTGTGTGTGTGTCTCTCACCAGGTAGGGGTGGAGGTTTGGAGCTCTCGGGGGCTGCCGTCTCGTCCGTCCTCAGCGGGTCCACTTTGTGTTTCCTCTTTAATCTCAGTTTACCAGTCTTCTTCTTAGTCTGGTCCACTGAGGCTGACGCTGCACCGCTCTCCGGAGTCTGTCTCTCACCCTCCTCTTCCTCCTCTTCCTCCTCCTCCTGACCTCCTTCGCCAGCATCGTTGGCAGCACCCTCCTGTCCTCCTCTCTGTGTATTCTTCAGCCGCTCTTCATTCTGCATGGATGGAACCCCCATGGTATACACACATTAATACAGCTAGAACACACAACCCATTTACTGACCACTGTGCAGCTCAAATGGTACCCTATTCCCTAAAGGGTACACTACAACTACACAGAGCTCTGGTCAAAACTAGTGCACTATATAGGGAATAGGGTGCCATTTCAGACGCATTGGTCCGAGCTCAAACAAATCAAAATCAACAAAAAGTGATGCTGATTGGCCCAGTGTATTCCACACCTCGTTGATGACGTTGCCTATTGGCTGGAAGGGGCTGGGTATGGCGTCGTCGTCTGTCTCCTCCTCCTGTAGAGTCCGGCCCTCCCTCTCCGCCTCCTCCTTCTCCTGACGGTCTCTGGGACCAGGGAGACGAGGGACATTCAGCAGTTCACTTCACAATCAAAACACGGACCCCCTATATCTTACACCCTGTGTCCTGGGGGAGATCAAACACTGACCCCCTATATCTTACACCCTGTGTCCTGGGGGAGATCAAACACGGACCCCCCTATATCTTACACCCTGTGTCCTGGGGAGATCAAACACTGACCCCCTATATCTTACACCCTGTGTCCTGGGGGAGATCAAACACTGACCCCCTATCTCACACCCTGTGTCCTGGGGAGATCAAACAGACCCCCTAATCTACACCTGTGTCCTGGTGGAGATCAAACACTGACACCCTAGATCTTACACCCTGTGTCCTGGGGAGATCAAACACTGACCCCCTATACTTCACACCCTGTGTCCTGGGGGAGATCAAACACTGGACCCCCTTATATTCACACCCTGTGTCCTGGTGGAGATCAAACACTGACCCCCTATATCTTACACCCTGTGTCCTGGTGGAGATCAAACACTGACCCCCTATATCTTACACCCTGTGTCCTGGGGGAGATCAAACACTGACCCTCCTATATCTTACACCTGTGTCCTTGGGGAGATCAAACACGGACCCCCTATATCTCACACCCTGTGTCCTGGTGGAGATCAAACACGGACCACTATATATTACAACCCCTGTGTCCTGGGGGAGATCAAACACTGACCCCCTATATCTTACACCCTGTGTCCTGGTGGAGATCAAACACTGACCCCCCCTATATCTACAACCCTGTGTCCTGGGGGGGATCAACACACTGACCCTCCTATATCTTACACCCTGTTCCTGGGGGAGATCAAAACACGGACCACTATATCTTACAACTTAACACCTGTGTCCTGGTGAGATCAAACACGGACCCCCTAATCTCTACACCCGTGTCCTGGGGAGATCAAACACTGACCCCCCTATATCTTACACCCTGTGTCCTGGTGGAGATCAAACACGGAGCCCCTATATCTTACACCCTGTGTCCTGGGGGAGATCTCTCGAGGATAATTGCTTTTGCTGAGACAATGACAGTAACTCCTGACCTCCAGATTTGAGTTAAAATTAGGACTGTCAAAAAAAGATTAAAATAATTAAAATCGAGTTAACGGCATTTGTTAATCGCAATTTTTGAATTTGCTCAAATTTAGCCCTGAATAAATATTTTTTTTCATTTAAAAAGCAGTGCATTGAGTTACAGGCATACTTTGTAAGGGAAGGAATCTCTCATTTTAGAAGGCATTGTTTTGAGTTATAGTGACCCAGCCGAAGCCAGGCGAGTGGGTTGTCCGCTTTGACGCCTTGCTCAACTACACCCTGTCTGCTTCTGCATTCTATCGTCACACAAAACAAATCCACACGTTGTCATTATCCACTTTTCTTTTGGAGCTCCGACGGCATCTGGTGAGTTCCTTCTCTTTCCTCCCGTTCTCACACAGCCCGCTCTAGCACATGCAGACTACCTGGGAAGAATGTTTGCGTAGCCGATTCCCTTTTCAGTTCTTCCTGTGTCATCCAAATGTGTGCATCGCCTGGTCAGTGGTCAAGTTATCAGGTTGCTAGCTAGGTAACATGACTAGCTAGACAATGGCGTTTGTTAAGAAAACAAAAAACAGCGTCTCGCGAGTAGTTCAAAACGGCCATCCCGCGGCAGAAAGAAAAAAACACATAGCTCCGGTAATTAGGGAGCATTTCGTTGACATGATTTTGTAGAGAGGCGCACGGTCTCCAGCGATGTAAATGGTGTAAGCATTTACTTTTGCTATTTTCAGTGTTGTGTTCTGCGCTTGAAAAAAAAGGTCAGTGCGGAAACACGTGCGCTTAAAATGTTCGGTGCAGTGAAGAAATGGAGACGTGATTAACGGCGTCAAACCATTTTACAGCAATAAACACGTGGGAGCGTTATTACACGTTATCTTTGACAGCCCTAGTTGGAATACATTCTCTGATTAGTGTCTTAAACCTTTTGTGGTTTCTGCATATCCTCTTTAACCCCCTCCCTCCCCCCCCCTCCTCCTCCTCCTCCTCCTCTTCCTCCCCCCCTCCTCCTCCTCTTACTCCCCCTCCTCCTCCTCCTCCTCCTCTCTTCCCTCCAGCCTCCTCTACAGCCAGCAAGGTACTTGGACTCAGACACGCTTGAGGAGATCTTTAAGGTCAGGTCAGACCCAAGCCACCCCCTGTACCTGGACTTTGAACTACTCCCCTTTGGGTATAGGGTATAGGGCGGGCAGCCCCCCCCCACAGGAAAATCAGGAGGAGATCATCAGCTGGTTAATGTTCCTATCACTAAGGAGTGATATCTCTCCTAATCAGCTGGTTAATGTTCCTATCACTAAGGAGTGATATCTCTCCTAATCAGCTGGTTAATGTTCCTATCACTAAGGAGTGATATCTCTCCTAATCAGCTGGTTAATGTTCCTATCACTAAGGAGTGATATCTCTCCTAATCAGCTGGTTAATGTTCCTATCACTAAGGAGTGATATCTCTTCTAATCAGCTGGTTAATGTTCCTATCACTAAGGAGTGATATCTCTCCTAATCAGCTGGTTAATGTTCCTATCACTAAGGAGTGATATCTCTCCTAATCAGCTGGTTAATGTTCCTATCACTAAGGAGTGATATCTCTCCTAATCAGCTGGTTAATATTCCTATCACTAAGGAGTGATATCTCTCCTAATCAGCTGGTTAATGTTCCTATCACTAAGGAGTGATATCTCTCCTAATCAGCTGGTTAATGTTCCTATCACTAAGGAGTGATATTCTCTCCTAATCAGCTGGTTAATGTTCCTATCACTAAGGAGTGATATCTCTCCTAATCAGCTGGTTAATGTTCCTATCACTAAGGAGTGATATCTCTCCTAATTCAGCTGGTTAATGTGCCTATCACTAAGGAGTGATATCTCTCCGAATCAGCTGGTTAATGTTCCTATCACTAAGGAGTGATATCTCTCCTAATCAGCTGGTTAATGTTCCTATCACTAAGGAGTGATATCTCTCCTAATCAGCTGGTTAATGTTCCTATCACTAAGGAGTGATATCTCTCCTAATCAGCTGGTTAATGTTCCTATCACTAAGGAGTGATATCTCTCCTAATCAGCTGGTTATGTTCCTATCACTAAGGAGTGATATCTCTCCTAATCAGCTGGTTAATGTTCCTATCACTAAGGAGTGATATCTCTCCTAATCAGCTGGTTAATGTTCCTATCACTAAGGAGTGATATCTCTCCTAATCAGCTGGTTAATGTTCCTATCACTAAGGAGTGATATCTCTCCTAATCAGCTGGTTAATGTTCCTATCACTAAGGAGTGATATCTCTCCTAATCAGCTGGTTAATGTTCCTATCACTAAGGAGTGATATCTCTCCTAATCAGCTGGTTAATGTTCCTATCACTAAGGAGTGATATCTCTCCTAATCAGCTGGTTAATGTTTCCTATCACTAAGGAGTGATATCTCTCCTAATCAGCTGGTTAATGTTCCTATCACTAAGGAGTGATATCTCTCCTAATCAGCTGGTTAATGTTCCTATCACTAAGGAGTGATATCTCTCCTAATCAGCTGGTTAATGTTCCTATCACTAAGGAGTGATATCTCTCCTAATCAGCTGGTTAATGTTCCTATCACTAAGGAGTGATATCTCTCCTAATCAGCTGGTTAATGTTCCTATCACTAAGGAGTGATATCTCTCCTAATCAGCTGGTTAATGTTCCTATCACTAAGGAGTGATATCTCTCCTAATCAGCTGGTTAATGTTCCTATCACTAAGGAGTGATATCTCTCCTAATCAGCTGGTTAATGTTCCTATCACTAAGGAGTGATATCTCTCCTAATCAGCTGGTTAATGTTCCTATCACTAAGGAGTGATATCTCCCTAATCAGCTGGTTAATGTTCCTATCACTAAGGAGTGATATCTCTCCTAATCAGCTGTTAATGTTCCTATCACTAAGGAGTGATATCTCTCCTAATCAGCTGGTTAATGTTCCTATCACTAAGGAGTGATATCTCTCCTAATCAGATGGTTAATGTTCCTATCACTAAGGAGTGATATCTCTCCTAATCAGCTGGTTAATGTTCCTATCACTAAGGAGTGATATCTCTCCTAATCAGCTGGTTAATGTTCCTATCACTAAGGAGTGATTCTCTCCTAATCAGATGGTTAATGTTCCTATCACTAAGGAGTGATATCTCTCCTAATCAGCTGGTTAATGTTCCTATCACTAAGGAGTGATATATCTCCTAATCAGCTGGTTAATGTTCCTATCACTAAGGAGTGATATCTCTCCTAATCAGCTGGTTAATGTTCCTATCACTAAGGAGTGATATCTCTCCTAATCAGCTGGTTAATGTTCCTATCACTAAGGAGTGATATCTCTCCTAATCAGCTGGTTAATGTTCCTATCACTAAGGAGGGATATCTCTCCTAATCAGCTGGTTAATGTTCCTATCACTAAGGTGGGATATCTCTCCTAATCAGCTGGTTAATATTCCTATCACTAAGGAATGATATCTCTCCTAATCAGCTGGTTAATGTTCCTATCACTAAGGAGTGATATCTCTCCTATTATCTACTGTATTGTTCCTGCTATGTTTCTTAACCACCATTTTAAACATGTACATAATACTGCAACAAAATGAGTCAGTAAAGTCCCTCTCTTCCTCCTCCTCCTCCTCACCTCTCCTCCCGTATCCTCCGTACGCGCTCCGTGTCCTGGCTTCCCTCCTTCCTCCTCCTCCATCCTCACCTCTCCTCCCGTCATCCTCCGTACTCTCTCCTGTCTCGCGTTTCCTCCTCCTCCTCCTCCTCCTCCCTACCTCTCCTGCCTTTCCTCCGTACTCTCTCCGTCTGGCTTCCTCCTCCTCCTCCTCACCTCTCCTCCCGTATCCTCCGTACTCTCTCCTTTCTGGCTTCCTCCTCTTCCCTCCTCCTCACCTCTCCTCCCGTATCCTCCGTACTCTCTCCTGTCTGGCTTTCTTCTCCTGTTCCTCCTCCTCCTCACCTCTCCTCCCGTATCCTCCGTACTCTCTCCTGTCTGGCTTCCTCCTCCTCCTCCTCCTCCTCACCTCTCCTCCCGTATCCTCCGTACTCTCTCCTGTCTGGCTTCCTCCTCCTCCTCCTCCTCCTCACCTCTCCCGTATCCTCCTACTCTTCTCCTGTCTGGCTTCCTCCTCCTCTCCTCCTCCTCCTCACCTCTCCTCCCGTATCCTCCGTACTCTCTCCTGTCTGGCTTCCTCTCCTCCTTCCCCCTCCTCCCCCACCTCTCCTCCCGTATCCTCCGTACTCTCTCCTGTCTGCTTCTTCCTCCTCCCCTCCTCCTCCCCCACCTCTCCCCTCCCGTATCCTCCGTACCTCTCCTGTCTGCTTCCTCCTCCTTTCCCCTCCTCCTCACCCTCCTCCCGTATCTCCGACCTCGTCCTTTTGTTGGCTTCCCCCCCTCCTCCTCCTCCTCCTCACCTCCCCTCCCTTTATCCTCCGTACTCTCTCCTGTCTGGCTTCCCCCTTTCCTCCTCCTCCCCCTCCTCACCTCTCCTCCGTATCCTCCTACTCTCTCCTGTCTGGCTTCCTCCTCCTCCTCCTCTCCTCCTCACCTCTCCTCCCGTATCCTCCGTACTCTCTCCTGTCTGGCTTTCTTCTCCTGTTCCTCCTGAACCCTCTGTTCGGCCGTGTCCTTCTGGACGCGTTCAGAGATGGCTTCGTAGTCTTTAGCGATGTTGTTCAGCAGCCAGTTGAGCCCGTTCTTGATGGACTTGTCCCCCTTCTTACCATAGCCCAGGACAGCAGAACACGGCTCCTGGAAACACACAGGGAGTCAGACCGCTACAGAGACACAGAGGGTTTTATTTCTTAACTCATATTTTATAGACAGCTATTCTCACAAAAGAGAGAACAATATGGGGGTCATCGTTGAAACCAAGAAAAGATGAACTCTTTGCTACTAGAAATGTGTGAACACGTTAAACAATCTTGACCAGCTGCAACAAGGTCCAGCCTCATACCCACAGTACTCCGGTTACTGCAGGTGAAGTATTGAGAGACAAACCACAGCATCACTCACGATCTGACAGAGACACTTGTTCTCGTTCACCAGCTTCTCCAGTGACAGGTTCTCGATGATGTCTGCCTCGGCCAATGCCCCGTCCCGATCCTGCTTGTTAGCCAATCTGTGGAGCCGAAAGGGATTAGTCAGAAAGAGGTGTCAGACAGCAGGCGGTGGGGTGATGTGTGTCTGTCTGCTGGTTCTTCTATCCTTGTGGGGGTCCCTAAAATCCCCCAAAGTCCCCATATAGTAAAACAAGGACAACTCTCCCTCGCGAGGACATTTCCCACGTCCCAATGAGGACAAATGTTATTTTAATCTTAGAAGTTTAGGGTTACAATTGGCCTTAGAATTAGGGTAAGGGGTTAGTGGTTACGGGAAAATAGAATTGAGAAGATAAATGTATTTTAGGTCCCTACGAGGATGAGGATGTGTGTGTGGTGACAGAAACATGTGGCATGGGAGGAGGATACTTCATGATCAAATGCTGCCAGTCAGGGTTCTGCCATTCTAATTCTGTTAACATGGATTCCCCTTTCCCAATAGGTTGTGCAGAATATAATACGCTACTTTAAAAGAAGCAGGCAGACAGGCAGTAACTCATTAGGACAGGTTTAGAGCTCAGACAGTAACTCATTAGGCCAGGTTAGGGCTCAGACAGTAACTCATTAGGCCAGGTTTAGGCTCAGGCAGTAACTCATTAGCCCGGTTAGGCTCAGACGTACCCTAGCCAGGTTGGCTCAGACAGTAACTCATTAGGCCCCAGTTAGGCTCAGCCCGTGACTCACCCTAGGCAGGTTTAGCGCTCAGCATAACTAGGACAGGTTTAGAGCTCAGACTACTCACACTAGACGGTTAGAGTTCAACAGAGTGACTACACTAGGAAGGTTAAGCTCAGCAGAAACTCACACTAGGACAGGTTTAGAGCTCAGACTAACTCACACTAGGACAGGTTTAAAGCTCAGACTAACTCACACTAGTACAGGTTTAGAGCTCAGACAGAGTGACTCACACTAGGACAGGTTTAGCGATCGAGGTGTCGAACCCCAGGCCCGGTTTTTTTTGGGTCGCTCCACACTGGAGGTTTTAACCAGACAACCCCAAGGGCATGTAGAGTTCTCCCGATACCCCTGATTACATTTACATAGCCCTTTAGCAGACTTATCCATAGGGGATTAAGGCAGTGATTAACAAGTTTAGGAGGGGAACAACCAAATCAAAAGCATTTCAAGAGGACCTTTCTTAAAAAGATACACCTAGGGCAGTAGGTAGAAAGATCCAAGGCAGGTTGAGTGAAAGAAAAGGACAAGTTCAAAATACCACACTACATTTTTGATCGCCCAGGTTTCAAGACTTACCTTTCCAAAAGTTCTCCCTGGGGTTTTACCTTCGCAGTACTCCCTAACCGTTCGACTCGCCGTGACTCCACAACATCCCAGCGCTCAGGTGCGGAGGACTCGCCAAGTTGAAAAGACCTGATCCTCTTCCCTCCGCCCAGGTCAAAGATGGTGACCTCAAACTTCCCCTGTTTCAGATCCACCTTGGAGAACCCTACCGTAGGGGCCACGTCCTCTGGGCTCTCTGTGACGCAACAGAACACACGTTCAGTGGTGAGGAGAAGGCCAACGTCATACATTTCTAACAGGAGTATAAAAATAAACAGTGATTCAACTCACCTCCCTGGATCCCGCGTACCGTGGCAGTCTTCCCAGCGTTGTCGAGTCCTACCATCACCAGCGTCACTTTCCTAAAGCACCGAAGAGAAGCTGGGTTACTAGTAGAGATGACACTGGGATTGAATTGTATGACAATATTCACATGGGGGTACTCGAAAATATGGCATGTGACTCATGACGTGTCAATTGTATAAGGATAGAGAGCCACATTAGTAAGCAAGATGTACGTCATTTTAAAGCTTGAGCCACTTCCAAAGCAAGCATTGAGGAAGCATTGTCAGAGCACCTTACCGATCACTGCACCTGTACACAGCCCATCTGTAATTAGCCCACCCAACTACCTCATCCCCATATTGTTATTTATTTTGCTCTTTTGCACCCCAGTATCTCTATTTGCACATCATCTCTTGCACATCTAGCATTCCAGTGTTAATACTAATTGTAATTATTTTGCACTATGGCCTATTTATTGCCTTACCTCCATAACTTGCTACATTTGCACACACTGTATATAGATTTTCTATTGTATTTTTGACTTTGTTTTGTTTTACCCCATATGTAACTCTGTGTTGTTGTTTTTATCGCACTGCTTTGCTTTATCTTGGCCAGGTCGCAGTTGTAAATGAGAACTTGTTCTCAACTGGCTTACCTGGTTAAATAAAGGTGAAATAAAACAAATAAATACATAAAAAAGCATTGAACATTCAAAACGACAGTCTCCACACAGACATGACGAATCGTCTGATATTAGCCTAACGCATTGTCAGGCAGGCAGACAGGCACTGTGGGTAGGTACCACTCATACCCCCACCTCACCCTGTCACTTCAGATGCTGCTGGTTGTGGTGTTTAGCCAGCAGGCCAGGTCCCCTAGTCTACCTCGGGGCTGCTCAGGGCTAACGCTACAGGGATATTACCACAGATTAGGTGAGTCAGCTCTCTCTGTCCATAATCCAGTTGAGCAGCCGGGTAACTCTATGATGTACACAGACAGTGAGGGAGGCGGAGTAAACAACAGACCTATCAGCTACCAATGACATCTATCTCTGTAGCTAGGGGCGGCAGGTAGCTTAGTGGGTAAGAGCGTTGTGCCAGTAACCGAAAGGTCGCTGGTTCTAATCCCCGAGCCGACTAGGTGAAAAATCTGTCGATGTGCCCTTAAGCAAGGCACTTAACCCTAATTGCTCATGTAAGTCGCTCTGGATAAGATAAGATAAATGACTAAAATGTAAAATGTAGCTCAGTTGGTAGAGCACGGCGCTTGTAACGCCAAGGTAGTGGGTTCGATCCCCGGGACCACCCATACGTAAAAATGTATGCACACATGACTGTAAGTCGCTTTGGATAAAAGCGTCTGCTAAATGGCATATTATTATTATTATTATTATTATAATATTATAACACCTTGAGTCATTCCTTAAGTGAGGTTGATAGTAGAACTGTCCGCCATCATTCTATCATTAATTGCCTTCCAATGAATAGGCCTAGATCCTAAATTCACCCTTTCTACTCAGAAAGAGCTTCCCTGTGTCACCTTATAAAAATAGCCAAATTGCATAAAAGTCACCCAGTCATCATTCTTTAAAAAAAAACACACCCAGCCTCTATCAAAAGTGCCTCTGCTATGGAAAACACACACACACACACACACACACACACACACACCACACACACACACACACACACACAACCAGCCTCTATCAAAAGTGCCTCTGCTATGGAAAACACACACACACACACACACACACACAACCAGCCTCTATCAAAAGTGCCTCTGCTATGGAAAACACACACACACACACACACACACACACACACACCCCCAGCCTCTATCAAAAGTGCCTCTGCTATGGAAAACACACACACACACACACACACACACACACACACACACACACACCCCCAGCCTCTATCAAAAGTGCCTCTGCTATGGAAAACACACACACACACACACACACACACACACACCACACACACACACACACACACAGCCTCTATCAAAAGTGCCTCTGCTATGGAAAACACACACACACACACACAACCAGCCTCTATCAAAAGTGCCTCTGCTATGGAAAACACACACACACACACACACACACACACACACACACACACCCAGCCTCTATCAAAAGTGCCTCTGCTATGGAAAACACACACACGCACACCCAGCCTCTATCAAAAGTGCCTCTGCTATGGAAAACACACACACACACACACACACACACCCAGCCTCTATCAAAAGTGCCTCTGCTATGGAAAACACACACTCACACAACACACACACACACACACACACACACGCCAGCTGACCAAATAAACACAGGCCTACCCTCCACATGGAATTGACCAATGACAACAAGCTGACAGAACCAAACAAACACACACTCACACACACACACCCCACATCAACGTCTATTAATACTTGCCTACGGCTCTTCCGCCGTATGGACATCAAGCGGACTATCCAGCGGACAGTCCTCTGGAGCCAGGAGGCCTTCATGTGGGAGCTGGGCTTCAACCGGACCAGACCCAGAGACCACTGGGAGCTAAGGCTTCAACCGGACCAGACCCAGAAACCACTGGGAGCTGGGCTTCAACCGGACCAGACCCAGAGACCACTGGGAGCTAAGGCTTCAACCGGACCAGACCCAGAGACCACTGGGAGCTAAGGCTTCAACCGGACCAGACCCAGAAACCACTGGGAGCTAAGGCTTCAACCGGACCAGACCCAGAGACCACTGGGAGCTAAGGCTTCAACCGGACCAGACCCAGAGACCACTGGGAGCTAAGGCTTCAACCGGACCAGACCCAGAGACCACTGGGAGCTGGGCTTCAACCGGACCAGACCCAGAGACCACTGGGAGCTAAGGCTTCAACCAGACCAGACCCAGAGACCACTGGGAGCTGGGCTTCAACCGGAGCAGACCCAGAGACCACTGGGAGCTAAGGCTTCAACCGGACCAGACCCAGAGACCACTGGGAGCTGGGCTTCAACCGGACCAGACCCAGAGACCACTGGGAGCTAAGGCTTCAACCGGACCAGACCCAGAGACCACTGACCGACAGACGTGAGGGACAGTAACTAGTAGCCACACCACGTCCAGTCAATATACAGTAGGCCACTCCCCCTGACAGCAGACGTTTAACACACCCCGCCCCCACTCGACAGGCCCAGAGAGCTGCAGGATTAGCTCGGGATTTCCAATGAAGTCGTCTGAGGAACCTTAAGTCTCTCTACAGTGGGACACGTGGTCTCTCACCCTACTCTGCCTGTTTAGGGTCACTGTGTCACTGTCTCCCCTCCCTGAGGTTCTTTCTTAAAAGGGTTATTTTCCCAATTCATATTTCCTTGATTCCTCTCATCCTCTCTCCTCACCTCCTTCTCAAAACTTGTTGAAAGAAAAGGTCAGAGGGGAGAGGACAGGGACCTTGGATCTTTTTTTCCAATGCATTTTGAGGAGACGAAGAGTCGGGACATGAGGAATGGAGGAAAGAGGAACTGGGAGAGAGCCTAGGTCTAATCATAAAGGCCACCTCTGATACAACACCTAGAGTCCTGTCATTAAACCTGGGAGAGAGCCTAGGTCTAATCATAAAGGGCCAGGCCACCTCTGATACAACACCTAGAGTCCTGTCATTAAACCTGGGAGAGAGCCTAGGTCTAATCATAAAGGCCACCTCTGATACAACACCTAGAGTCCTGTCATTAAACCTGGGAGAGAGGTCTAATCATAAAGGCCACCTCTGATACAACACCTAGAGTCCTGTCATTAAACCTGGGAGAGAGGTCTAAAGGCCACCTCTGATACAGTGGGGAAAAAAGTATTTAGTCAGCCACCAATTGTGCAAGTTCTCCCACTTAAAAAGATGAGAGAGGCCTGTAATTTTCATCATAGGTACACGTCAACTATGACAGACAAATTGAGAAGAAAAAATCCAGAAAATCACATTGTAGGATTTTTAATGAATTTATTTGCAAATTATGGTGGAAAATAAGTATTTGGTCACCTACAAAGAAGCAAGATTTCTGGCTCTCACAGACCTGTAACTTCTTCTTTAAGAGGCTCCTCTGTCCTCCACTCGTTACCTGTATTAATGGCACCTGTTTGAACTTGTTATCAGTATAAAAGACACCTGTCCACAACCTCAAACAGTCACACTCCAAACTCCACTATGGCCAAGACCAAAGAGCTGTCAAAGGACACCTGAAACAAAATTGTAGACCTGCACCAGGCTGGGAAGACTGAATCTGCAATAGGTAAGCAGCTTGGTTTGAAGAAATCAACTGTGGGAGCAATTATTAGGAAATGGAAGACATACAAGACCACTGATAATCTCCCTCGATCTGGGGCTCCACGCAAGATCTCACCCCGTGGGTCAAAATGATCACAAGAACGGTGAGCAAAAATCCCAGAACCACACGGGGGGACCTAGTGAATGACCTGCAGAGAGCTGGGACCAAAGTAACAAAGCCTACCATCAGTAACACACTACGCCGCCAGGGACTCAAATCCTGCAGTGCCAGACGTGTCCCCCTGCTTAAGCCAGTACATGTCCAGGCCCGTCTGAAGTTTGCTAGAGTGCATTTGGATGATCCAGAAGAGGATTGGGAGAATGTCATATGGTCAGATGAAACCAAAATATAACTTTTTGGTAAAAACTCAACTCGTCGTGTTTGGAGGACAAAGAATGCTGAGTTGCATTCAAAGAACACCATACCTACTGTGAAGCATGGGGGTGGAAACATCATGCTTTGGGGCTGTTTTTCTGCAAAGGGACCAGGATGACTGATCCGTGTAAAGGAAAGAATGAATGGGGCCATGTATCGTGAGATTTTGAGTGAAAACCTCCTTCCATCAGCAAGGGCATTGAAGATGAAACGTGGCTGGGTCTTTCAGCATGACAATAATTCCAAACACACCGCCCGGGCAACGAAGGAGTGGCTTCGTAAGAAGCATTTCAAGGTCCTGGAGTGGCCTAGCCAGTCTCCAGATCTCATCCCCATAGAAAATCTTTGGAGGGAGTTGAAAGTCCGTGTTGCCCAGCGACAGCCCCAAAACATCACTGCTCTAGAGGAGATCTGCATGGAGGAATGGGCCAAAATACCAGCAACAGTGTGTGAAAACCTTGTGAAGACTTACAGAAAACGTTTGACCTGTGTCATTGCCAACAAAGGGTATATAACAAAGTATTGAGAAACTTTTGTTATTGACCAAATACTTATTTTCCACCATAATTTGCAAATAAATTCATTAAAAATCCTACAATGTGATTTTCTGGATTTCTTTTTCTCATTTTGTCTGTCATAGTTGACGTGTACCTATGATGAAAATTACAGGCCTCTCTCATCTTTTTAAGTGGGAGAACATGCACAATTGGTGGCTGACTAAATACTTTTTTTCCCCACTGTACAACACCTAGAGTCCTGTCATTAAACCTGGGAGAGAGGTCTAATCATAAAGGCCACCTCTGATACAACACCTAGAGTCCTGTCATTAAACCTGGGAGAGAGCCTAGGTCTAATCATAAAGGCCACCTCTGATACAACACCTAGAGTCCTGTCATTAAACCTGGGAGAGAGCCTAGATCTAATCATAAAGGCCACCTCTGATACAACACCTAGAGTCCTGTCATTAAACCTGGGAGAGAGGTCTAATCATAAAGGCCACCTCTGATACAACACCTAGAGTCCTGTCATTAAACCTGGGAGAGAGCCTAGGTCTAATCATAAAGGCCACCTCTGATACAACACCTAGAGTCCTGTCATTAAACATGGGAGAGAGGTCTAATCATAAAGGCCACCTCTGATACAACACCTAGAGTCCTGTCATTAAACCTGGGAGAGAGCCTTGGTCTAATCATAAAGGCCACCTCTGATACAACACCTAGAGTCCTGTCATTAAACCTGGGAGAGAGCCTAGGTCTAATCATAAAGGCCACCTCTGATACAACACCTAGAGTCCTGTCATTAAACCTGGGAGAGAGGTCTAATCATAAAGGCCACCTCTGATACAACACCTAGAGTCCTGTCATTAAACCTGGGAGAGAGCCTAGGTCTAATCATAAAGGCCACCTCTGATACAACACCTAGAGTCCTGTCATTAAACCTGGGAGAGAGCCTAGGTCTAATCATAAAGGCCACCTCTGATACAACACCTAGAGTCCTGTCATTAAACCTGGGAGAGAGCCTAGGTCTAATCATAAAGGCCACCTCTGATACAACACCTAGAGTCCTGTCATTAAACCTTGAGGGATTTTGTGCCTGGGCTCTGGGATCAGTTTGGTGGCCTCCTTGAGATATGTTGTGCCTGGGCTCTGGGATCAGTTTGGTGGCCTCCTTGAGAGATGTTGTGACCGGGCTCTGGGATCAGTTTGGTGGCCTCCTTGAGAGATGTTGTGACTGGGCTCTGGGATCAGTTTGATAGCTCTGAGGCAAAAGGACATGTCGCGTTTCAGCGCTTTACAAACCTGACACGCAATGACAGAGAAGAGGCAACAAACACGCTGAGTCGTGACAGGAAACAAACACGCTGTCGTGACAGGAAACAAACACGCCGAGTCGTGACAGGAAACAAACACGCTGAGTCGTGACAGGAAACAAACACGCCGAGTCGTGACAGGAAACAAACACGCCGAGTCGTGACAGGAAACAAACACGCTGAGTCGTGAGAGGAAACAAACACGCCGAGTCGTGACAGGAAACAAACACGCTGAGTCGTGAGAGGCGGAGCCTGACTGTGGTTTATCACTGACAGGTCAGCAGAAATGTGCTGTCAGTGTGTTCACTGTTATGACTGACACACTTATCGCAGAGTTAGAAAGGTGGCATGAGTCATACAAAGTGCTAAACAACTGCTTTGGATTTTTAAACAATACGCCTTCACTTTCCTCACAACAAATACATTCATCTGCACTCAACCTTCAGAGGAAATATCAATCTGACTTGCAACATGATTTTCCAGATGAGATCGTCCAATTTAAATAATTTTTTTTTTTTTTTAAAGAGTGAGAGGAAACATCTGCCAGGGCATTGCTTCACATGTTGAGACGGGAATCTACAAGCAGTCTTTCCCAATGTTCACATTGCCTTGTGAATATTCTTGACTTTACCTGTTACCAATGCATCAGTGGAGCGGTCCTTTTCAAAGCTGGCTCTTGTCAAAAACAGACTGAGCTCAACGATGGGACAGGAAACACAACCATTTGACTCTCATGGCTCCTGAGAATGATGGACTCAGGGCACTCCTGTACTCCCTGTTCACCCACGGCTGCGTGGCCAAGCACACCTCCAACTCAATCATTAAGTTGCAGACGACACAACAGTAGTAGGCTTGATTACCAACAATGACGAGACAGCCTACAGGGAGGAGGTGAGGGCTCTGGGAGTGTGGTGCCAGGAAAATAACCTCTCACTCAACATCAACAAAACAAAGGAGATGATCGTGGACTTCAGGAAACAGCAGTGGGTGCACCCCCCTATCCACATCGACGGGACCGCAGTGGAGAAGGTGGAAAGCTTCAAGTTCCTCGGCATACACATCACTGACAAACTGAAATGGTCCACCCACACAAACCATGTGGTGAAGAAGGCGCAACAGAGCCACTTCAACCTCAGGAGACTAAAGAAATTTGGCTTGGCACCTAAAATCCTCACAAACTTTTACAGATGCACAATTGAGAGCTTCCTGTCGGGCTGTATCACCGCCTGGTACGGCAACTGCACCGCCCGCAACCGCAGGGCTCTCCACAGGGTGGTGCGGTCTGCACAACGCATTACCAGGGACAAACTATCCTCCCTCCAAGACACCTACAGCACCCGATGTCACAGGAAGGCCAAAAAGATCATCAAGGACAACAACCAACCGAGCCACTGCCTATTCACCCCGCTATCATCCAGAAGGCGAGGTCAGAACAGGTGCATCAAAGCTGGGACCGAGAGACTGAAAAACAGCTTCTATCTCAAGGCCATCAGACTGTTAAATAGCCATCACTAGCACATTAGAGGCTGCTGCTGCCTATTGAAATCACTGGCCACTTTAAGAAATGGAACACTAGTCACTTTAATAATGTTTCCATATCTTGCACTACTCATCTCATATGTATATACTGCATTCTATTCTATAATATTCTACTGTATCTTAGACCATGCCGCTCTGTCATTGCTTGTCCATATATGTATATATTCTTAATTCCATTCCTTACTTAGATTTGTGTGTATTGGGTATATGTTGTGAAATTGTTAGATATTACTTGTTAGATATTACTGCACTGTCGGAGCTAGAAGCACAAGCGTTTCGCTACACCCGCAATAACATCTGCTAAACACGTGTATGTGACCAATACAATTTGATTTGGACTTGATTTCAAGTACATAGTGGCACATTTTGCCGCTTGGACAACGAGGAAGAAATCACTTTACGGTAAGCCATGATGACACTTTCTGGAATACATGAATGCACTGCATAAGGCCTAACGCTGATCCGCTGGAGACGGCTGGAGACGGCTGGAGACGGCTGGAGAGGCTCTGGCCAGCCAGCTGGTGGCGCTGGCCCTCACTCTGGTTCTCTTTACGAAGACTGTGCGGATGGCTGATTCTCATGAAACCAACAAACCACGTCTGTGATGAATTCAGCTATATAGCCTTTACATTTTGTTTAAATATAATTTACCATCATATTAAGGGTCACTATGCTTGGTTTTCTGGCTCTATGTTAAGGGTGTCAGAAATAACTGACACCCCTTAACGTAGCGCTCCAGTCAGTTTTAGAATAAATATCTCAAAAAAACGAAAAGCATCATTTTTGGGACAAATCACTCGCTCAACGCTAAACCTCGTTTAGATCTATTATTGAATAATGTGGCTATTGAGCAAGTTGAGGAGACTAAACTGCTGGGTGTAACCCTAGATAGCAAGCTGTCATGGTCAAAACATATAGACTCCATGGTTGCTAAAATGGGAAGAGGTCTGTCCATGATAGGACGTTGCTCTGCCTTCTTGACATCTCAGTCGACCAGACAGGTCCTACAGGCCCTAGTTTTGTCGCACCTGGACTACTTCCCAGCTGTGTGATCGTGTGCAGCAAAGAAGGAGACAGGTAAAAATGCAGTTGGTCCAGAACAAAGCAGCAAGTGTCAGTAACACGCATGTCAGTCTCTCCTGGCTCAAAGTTGAGGAGAGATTGACTGCATCACTATTGGTCTTCGTGCGAGGTGTCGATGTGTTGAAGGTACCGAACTGTCTGTTCAAGCTGTTGGCACATAGTTCGGACGCTCATCGGTACAACACAAGACATGCCACCAGAGGTCTCTTCACAGTCCCCAGGTCCTGGGAAACACAAAGTATTAAATAGAGCCACGACTACATGGAACTCTCTGCCACCCCAATAAAACCAGTTAAAAACCAGATAAAATAACACCTTACTTCAAAGGGGACTGTGAAGAGACAGCCATTTTATATAGTGTGTATTGTAATTTGCGCTGTACTATGTATTAGATTTAGATAGTGTGTGTATGTACTGATATGTAGGCTATGTGTGACGTTTTAAATGTACGTATTTCAGTCCTTGACTAATAAATGTTCTGTACTATGTACTATGTACTATGTTTAATGTGGACCCCAGGAAGAGTAGCTGATGCTTTTACAGAGGCTAATGGGGATCCTAATAAATACCAACTTTAATCTTATTTTTGTGTTTTTTTTTTAAATAAAATGTTTACTCAAAATCTCATTATCGTAATGATTCCAGGTACATTTGTAGGAATTTACATGGATTTAATTTATTAAAAAAATAACTAACATATTTAATTAAAAGCAATGAAATACTGTTTAAAGTGGTACAGTTATAATTTCTGGGTATTCACATTACAAATTAGTCATATTCTAGAAGAAAAAAAAACTTGTGTCCGAGCTTGTGTTTCTCATTACCGTAGCATTTCTTCAAGTTCTTCAACAAAATACTGTTTTTTTAAATAACGTTTTTTCAACCCATAATGCATTACTAAGAAGAGAAGATCAAAGATGGCTGCAAGGTAAGCTAGTCTTTTCTCTTTTATTATGTTTAAAAATGTGATCATTTTCCTTGTACACCCCATTTACCCATTTTAAGATTATTATTACCGTAACTGTGTAATAATAATACTTCATGTTGTTCTGTTGAGTCAAAATGGGTTCTGTCATTGTTAGCTAAAATGGCTTCTAATTACCGTAATGACCCATCCTCATTACCATGCCATATTGGTTGTCTGTTTACGGTAATTAGAAGTTCAGTTACGGTAATAATAAAAACGGTTTCTTATGCAGGTCCAATGCAACTCCGTCACACTATGTTTACAACAGATACGCCGCTAACCAAACAGTGCTAGGTGCATGCACACTTGAATTAAAGGGCGACTAGTATGAACTAGTATAGGGGCGGCAGGTAGCTTTAGTGGGTAAGAGCGTTGTGCCAGTAACCGAAAGGTCGCTGGTTCTAATCCCCGAGCCGACTAGGTGAAAAATCTGACGATGTGCCCTTAAGCAAGGCACTTAACCCTAATTGGTCCTGTAAGTCGCTCTGGATAAGAGCGTCTGCTAAATGACTCAAATGTAAAATGTATCCTCTGGGAGTTTCCCAGACCTAAATGGTCTCCTGATGTGGTTTAAGCATTGGTAGCACATCCAATGGAGTTGTTTTTCTTTAAGAAAAGGTGTGATTTTAAGACTAAAAACATGGAGAAAAAAATCTGGACAACCACCACCACTCCACCCTTCCATGAACCTTTCGCGTCCCACCACTGCTAATTATATATATGGGAAACACTGAGTTACCATTTATAATTTACAGGCTTCCCACCACTGCTAATTATATATATGGGAAACACTGAGTTACCATTTATAATTTACAGGCTTTTAAAAAAAAGGCACATTACACTTAAAAATCTCAAGTTTGTCTGATGTTTTCAGAACTCAAAAGTGGTGTTCTGTCAACAAACGTCCCCATCCTAGACCATCTGTTGTATAGATCCAGCTGTATGCAAACAATCCTAAATGAATTAAAAGATGAGCACCAAATCATTTCCTGGTTTGTGGTGCTTATCTTTTCCGTTAAGACTAAACTCCTTGGTGTTCTATTAGATCGTGAACTGTCATGGTCAAAGCATTTTGATTCTACTGTTGTACTGACTGGGAGAGGTTTGTCTGCGATAAAAAAAGAGATGCTCTGATTTTTTTAACATCCCATGCAACCAAACAAGTCTCGCAAGCTCTGGTTTTGTCACATGACTATTGCCTAAGTTGTATGGTCAGGTGCGGCAAAGAAAATGACCTAGAAAAGCTGCAGCTGGCCCAGAACAGAGCAGCACGTCTGGCTCTCAAATGTACACAGCAGGCCTATGTCAATAACATTCAGGTCAGACTCTCCTGGTTCAGAGTGGAGGAGAGATTGACTGCATCACTGCTGGTCTTTGTAAGAAGTATTGATGTGCTGAAAGTACTGAATTGTCTCTTCACAGTCCCCAAGTTCAGAACAGAGGCTGGGAGACACGCAACCAGGGGTCTCTTCACAGTCCCCAAGTCCAGAACAGAGGCTGGGAGAAACAGTAACCAGGGGTCTCTTCACAGTCCCCAAGTCCAGAACAGAGGCTGGGAGACACACAATTAGGGGTCTCTTCACAGTCCCCAAGTCCAGTACAGAGACTGGGAGACACAGTAACCAGGGGTCTCTTCACAGTCCCCAAGTCCAGTACAGAGACTGGGAGACACAGTAACCAGGGGTCTCTTCACAGTCCCCAAGTCCAGAACAGAGACTGGGAGACACAGTAACCAGGGGTCTCTTCACAGTCCCCAAGTCCAGAACAGAGGCTGGGAGACACAGTAACCAGGGGTCTCTTCACAGTCCCCAAGTCCAGTACAGAGGCTGGGAGACACAGTAACCAGGGGTCTCTTCACAGTCCCCAAGTCCAGTACAGACGCTGGGAGACACAGTAACCAGGGGTCTCTTCACAGTCCCCAAGTCCAGAACAGAGGCTGGGAGACACACAATTAGGGGTCTCTTCACAGTCCCCAAGTCCAGAACAGAGACTGGGAGACACAGTAACCAGGGGTCTCTTCACAGTCCCCAAGTCCAGTACAGAGACTGGGAGACACAGTAACCAGGGGTCTCTTCACAGTCCCCAAGTCCAGAACAGAGGCTGGGAGACACACAATTAGGGGTCTCTTCACAGTCCCCAAGTCCAGAACAGAGGCTGGGAGACACACAATTAGGGGTCTCTTCACAGTCCCCAAGTCCAGCACAGACGCTGGGAGACACAGTAACCAGGGGTCTCTTCACAGTCCCCAAGTCCAGAACAGAGGCTGGGAGACACACAATTAGGGGTCTCTTCACAGTCCCCAAGTCCAGTACAGAGACTGGGAGACACAGTAACCAGGGGTCTCTTCACAGTCCCCAAGTCCAGTACAGAGACTGGGAGACACAGTAACCAGGGGTCTCTTCACAGTCCCCAAGTCCAGCACAGAGGCTGGGAGACACACAATTAGGGGTCTCTTCACAGTCCCCAAGTCCAGCACAGACGCTGGGAGACACAGTAACCAGGGGTCTCTTCACAGTCCCCAAGTCCAGAACAGAGGCTGGGAGACACACAATTAGGGGTCTCTTCACAGTCCCCAAGTCCAGCACAGACGCTGGGAGACACAGTAACCAGGGTTCTCTTCACAGTCCCCAAGTCCAGAACAGAGGCTGGGAGACACACAGTACCGTAAAAGCTTCTTAAAAAAAAAAAAAAGTGGATTGTTTTAAATCGCAATGCCTACAGTTGGGATGAAAGGTAGGGCGCACAATATGGGCAGATTGTGGTCCTCTGTAGCTCAGCTGGTAGAGCACGGCGCTTGTAACGCCAAGGTAGTGGGTTCGATCCCCGGGACCACCCATACACAAATAAATGTATGCACGCATGACTGTAAGTCGCTTTGGATAAAAGCGTCTGCTAAATGGCATATTATTATTATTATTATATTATTGTTGAGTTGTGGCTGTCTGAAAAGTAGAGAAGAGATTCTGCAAATGCCTCCAGTCATATAAAGTGTAGTAGAATTGCATGAAATGCGTTTATAAAAAGAAGAAACGTAGGCTCTCTCATGTAGCCTACAGCACGGATCATCAACAACATTCCTCTCATATAGCCTACAGCACGGATCATCAACAACATTCCTCTCATACAGCCTACAGCACGGATCATCAACAACATTCCTCTCATATAGCCTACAGCACGGATCATCAACAACATTCCTCTCATATAGCCTACAGCACGGATCATCAACAACATTCCTCTCATATAGCCTACAGCACGGATCATCAACAACATTCCTCTCATATAGCCTACAGCGCGGATCATCAACAACATTCCTCTCATAAAGCCTACAGCGCGGATCATCAACAACATTCCTCTCATATAGCCTACAGCGCGGATCATCAACAACATTCCTCTCATATAGCCTACAGCGCGGATCATCAACAACATTCCTCTCATATAGCCTACAGCGCGGATCATCAACAACATTCCTCTCATATAGCCTACAGCGCGGATCATCAACAACATTCCTCTCATATAGCCTACAGCGCGGATCATCAACAACATTCCTCTCATATAGCCTACAGCGCGGATCATCAACAACATTCCTCTCATATAGCCTACAGCGCGGATCATCAACAACATTCCTCTCATATAGCCTACAGCACGGATCATCAACAACATTCCTCTCATATAGCCTACAGCGCGGATCATCAACAACATTCCTCTCATATAGCCTACAGCGTGGATCATCAACAACATTCCTCTCATATAGCCTACAGCACGGATCATCAACAACATTCCTCTCATATAGCCTACAGAGCGGATCATCAACAACATTCCTCTCATATAGCCTACAGCGCGGATCATCAACAACATTCCTCTCATATAGCCTACAGCGCGGATCATCAACAACTTTCCTCTCATATAGCCTACAGCGCGGATCATCAACAACATTCCTCTCATATAGCCTACAGCACGGATCATCAACAACATTCCTCTCATATAGCCTACAGCACGGATCATCAACAACATTCCTCTCATATAGCCTACAGCGCGGATCATCAACAACATTCCTCTCATATAGCCTACAGCGCGGATCATCAACAACATTCCTCTCATAAAGCCTACAGCGCGGATCATCAACAACATTCCTCTCATATAGCCTACAGCACGGATCATCAACAACATTCCTCTCATATAGCCTACAGCACGGACCATCAACAACATTCCTCTCATATAGCCTACAGCACGGATCATCAACAACATTCCTCTCATATAGCCTACAGCGCGGATCATCAACAACATTCCTCTCATATAGCCTACAGCACGGATCATCAACAACATTCCTCTCATATAGCCTACAGCACGGATCATCAACAACATTCCTCTCATATAGCCTACAGCACGGATCATCAACAACATTCCTCTCATATAGCCTACAGCGCGGATCATCAACAACATTCCTCTCATATAGACTACAGCGCGGATCATCAACAACATTCAGCCGCGGGCCGATTTTTGTCTGGAGCTGGAACATAATTACAAATAATTTGCAGACTGCAAATTGACTGCAGGAAGCCCAAACAGATATGTTTGACTAAAACAATCATTTCAAACCTTGCTTACAATCAATTACGATCATGTGAGTCTATTATGCGTGGAAATACTTGGGAACATATTTCTTAAATAAAAATTACTTGGAGCTGATTTCCTGGTGTTTTTACAGTCTTATGTCCAACAATTAAACTTCCACAATTTTTGTTTAAAAAAAATCTCAGAACTTGGGGGGGAGTCAAATAAAACCACCTACAAGCTGTCAGCTGGGGAACCCTGGCCTGTAGCCCTACTCTACGCTATACGCTGTCAGCCATGCATTGAACTTGTTTTTTTGCCAACAGTGATTGGGTTATATTATTAGCCTAAATTATGACTATAATCTACTCATCACATTAAGAATAGTAGGCTTCTCTTCCATCAGTATGCAAATGAGATGATGCATGGAATGCTTTATAATAAAGGTGCATTTTTGTAGTGAAAATAAGCTTCCCCAAACTTGAAACTCACGCACTGCCTTTATCACAGTCAACAACACACATATATTTTATAGTAAGAATAGGCATATAATGGAATCAAACAGAATGAAAGAGAACATATAAAATAAAAGCCCTGGGGCTTATGACTTTTTAATCCGGCCCTGGAGAGAAGGGGCACTTCTGCAGTTTTAAGGAGTGACAGCTGCTAAAAGTGGCTGTGGTTTACTGGTTACACGACTACACGGTAACCAAGCAGCAGCATGTTATATACCACTCGCACACTTCTGTTGGGTGATATATAGTTAACAAGACATTCTATGAAATCACAGATGCTGGCATGGGGTGAACTGGGTGGGTGGCTGGCAGCACTGGTACCCCCCATTCACAAATCAAATGGCCAATAAATCATAATAGTGTGAATATTTAAATACATAGCTAGCTTAATTTAACTTCCGTTAACTAGCTAGTGGTCAGGTATTTCATGCACTCACCTTGCGGGCTGCCTCCAGCGTTTCAACCAGTTGCAGCAATTCGCCATCAGACTAAACATTGCAGTCCAAACTCAAGATGATTGGCGGAAAAGAGTCATGTAGCAGCGATTCTGAATGGATCAAACGCCTGTATTCGGAATTTCAGCTCATTATCATCATACAGCTGTATGAGTTAGGCCTAGGGGCCAATAAAAGTGCCATTCTTAGACATCGTTGGATTGTCAAACTAAAACTACAGTACTGTCAGTGTACTTGTTGCTCCTCTCAAAAGAATCGTTGGCCTACTTGTAACGTTAGCTAGAACTAGCTAGTAACATTAGCAGGTAAGTTAGCTAGCTAAATTACATTAGCAAACAAATATAATTTATGTTTAGCATTTTCACAAACTGTAAAAGATAGCGGATAGCCACGGTTAACTAGCTAGCGTTAGCTAGCTAACCTAGGTAGTAAGCTAGCGTTCAGTGCAGCTAGCTAGCGTTTAGGCGCTGCTAGCGACATTAGCTAGTTTTACGTACAGCTAGCTTTGTAGGGTACAAGTGTCAGGTAAAACCAACCCTATTCCAAAAGGAAAGCTAATATTCCTTCATGAAGATCTCTTCAGTGAGAAACATCTTTCTGATATCCGTTTTTGTTTACGCTGTGGTGTTTGGCTGCTATGGCTGCAGAGCCGTTGGTTACGTCATCATCAGTGGTCGACAAATCCCTCTTTTACGGTCGTCACTAGTTACCCCAGCCACAAAGTCATACTTATGGCTAAACCCCGACTATTTCTGATTTTTAACATAACCTTACCCACAACACTAACCTTATGCCCAACCCTAACCTTAAATGAAGACTAAAAAGCACATTTTAGTTTTGATACATTTTTTACGATCTGACTTTGTGGCTGTGGTAACTAGTGACCAACTTTTACCGTAAACCTCTGCGACAGCGCCTCCTGTGGACAAAGCGTCAGACTATATTGGTTCTAATAAATATGTGAGTTGAAGTTTTCTTGATTTTGTTGAAAAATTTGCTTTCATGGAAATCCCTAAATCTATTGACGCACCCGTGTGTCAAAATAAATAACATAAGAAAAACATCCCCATCAAAATTCGTCAGTTTAAACTAGAAATATGTTTTTTTTTGCATGGGCTGCGTCTCAATCTGCTCTGGGCCTTCCGCATCTGTGGTGGAAGATTGCCGACATACAGCAGTGTTTGTTAGACAATGAGACGTCACAAAAACGTTTGTAGCCGTCTGAACGGTTTGGCCGTCAAAAAATAATATGACCAATCTATGGCAAGGGACTTGTCTGAAGGTTACCCATACAAATGAATGGAAGTATGGAGGTAGTTTTGTGGCAACAAAAATAAGGTGTTAAATGTGTCCAAAAAAAACACAAATATTTCCTGAGCTCTTAGATCTCCTAGATTTAGGACAGACACTTCAAAACCTTATTCCTTATGATTTATTATTATTTGACTGTCTTTTTTTTGCCATTTATGAATGTGTTATACAATGCGTTTCTATAGGCAATAGTAGTACAGGGCAAATGCAATACTTTATCAATGTTTTTATATACCTAAAGGGGTCCTAAAATTAAACATCTAATAGGTAAATGAGCCATGGTATGACCATCTTAAAACAATTTCATATGTTAGCTTAGAATTAAAGATTAATTGAGAAAGAGCCCACCCCTCATTGTCACCCCTTCACACAAAGTTCTTCCCCACCCTATTCATGTACAGTCATGGTCAAAAGTTGAGAATGACACAAGTATTGGTCTTCACAAAGTTCACTGCTTCAGTGTTATGAGATATTTTTGTCAGATGTTACTATGGTATACTGAAGTATAATTACAAGCATTCCATAAGTGTCAAAGGCTTTTATTGACAATTACATGAAGTTTATGCAAAGAGTCAATATTTGCAGTGTTGACCCTTCTTTTTCAAGACCTCTGCAATCCACCCTGGCATGCTGTCAATTAACTTCTGGGCCACATCCTGACTGATGGCAGCCCATTCTTGCATAATCAATGCTTGGAGTTTGTCAGAATTTGTGGGTTGTTTGTTTGTCCACCCGCCTCTTGAGGATTGACCACAAGTTCTCAATGGGATTAAGGTCTGGGTAGTTTCCTGGCCATGGACACAAAATGTCGATGTTTTGTTCCCCGAGCCACTTAGTTATCACTTTTGCCTTATGGCAAGGTGCTCCATCATGCTGGAAAAGGCATTGGTCGTCACCAAACTGTTCTTGGATGGTTGGGAGAAGTTGCTCTCGGAGGATGTGTTGGTACCATTCTTTATTCATGGCTGTGTTCTTAGGCAAAATTGTGAGTGAGCCCACTCCCTTGGCTGAGAAGCAACCCCACACATGAATGGTCTCAGGATGCTTTACTGTTGGCATGACACAGGACTGATGGTAGCGCTCACCTTGTCTTCTCCGGACAAGGTGTTTTCCGGATGCCCCAAACAATCGGAAAGGGGATTTATCAGAGAAAATGACTTTACCCCAGTCCTCAGCAGTCCAATCCCTGTACCTTTTGCAGAATATCAGTCTGTCCCTGATGTTTTTCCTGGAGAGAAGTGGCTTCTTTGCTGCCCTTCTTGACACCAGGCCATCCTCCAAAAGTCTTCGCCTCACTGTGCGTGCAGATGCACTCACACCTGCCTGCTGCCATTCCTGAGCAAGCTCTGCACTGGTGGTGCCCCGATCCCGCAGCTGAATTAACTTTAAGAGACGGTCCTGGCGCTGGCTGGAGATCTTGGGCGCCCTGACGCCTTCTTCACAACAATTGAACCTCTCTCCTTGAAGTTCTTGATGAGCCGATAAATGGTTGATTTAGGTGCAATCTTACTAGCAGCAATATCCTTGCCTGTGAAGCCCTTTTTGTGCAAAGCAATGATGACGGAACGTGTTTCCTTGCAGGTAACCATGGTTAACAGAGGAAGAACACTGATTCCAAGCACCACCCTCCTTTTAAAGCTTCCAGTCTGTTATTCTAACTCAATCAGCATGACAGTGTGATCTCCAGCCTTGTCCTCGTCAACACTCTCACCTGTGTTAACGAGAGAATCACTGACATGATGTCAGCCGGTCCTTTTGTGGCAGGGCTGAAATGCAGTGGAAATGTTTTTTTTGGGGGGGATTAAGTTCATTTTCATGGCAAAGAGGGACTTTGCAATTAATTGCAATTCATCTGATCACTCTTCATGACATTCTGGAGTATACGCAAGTTGCCATCATCAAAACTGAGGCAGCAGACTTTTGTGAAAATTAGTATTTGTGTCATTTCTCAAAACTTTTTGATCACGACTGTACTGGTAACTCTTGACAAATAAAGACTTGGTAGACTTATACCAGTTTAACAATGTGTTTTATTATTTTACATCAACAGCCTGATATATAAACCCATTTCCAACACCCAGTTATAATAAGCCATTCAAACTCTTCACATATTTACAGGAGTAAAATAGAAAAAAAAGCACATGGATAATACATTACACCTGCTGCCACTGTTCTGTTAGCTTCAGTAGAACCGTCAGTCACCACACGGTGACGCCGTCTCCCCCCCCAGTGACACCACAACAATAGTTCATTCTCTTCTCTTTTCAAAAAGTGAGGACGATGTCAGAAGCTTAAAGAAGCGTTTAGCCTAGTCCGTGTTTTGAGCCTAGACCGTATCAATGGACTGTTGTTTTGACCAACCAGACGCAGCGTTGTCGGTTCGGGGGGGGGACAGATGGGTCAGTTAATACGTGTAACAAAAGTTCCTAACCTCTATAAAAATGCATCCCAAGTAGCACCCACTGGCCTATACCCTATAGCGTACCCTATGGCCTATACCCTATAGCGTACCCACTGGCCTACACCCTATAGCGTACCCTATGGGCCCAAGTAGTACACAGGGAATACGGTGCCATTTGGGACAGAGAGATACTACGAACAGCAGCTGACAACATAGTTCTGGTTGTGTGGAGACTGACCGACATCACGTCAACTCATCCCAGATAGATATACAAAAAAAAAGTGTGAAACTTAAAAAAAAATGTGCAATAAACTATTAGTATTGATTACAAGTCATGTTCATCGCACACAAAAAAAATTAAAGTGAATAAAAGTACATTTAAAATATGGAATGTTGTTTATGGCTAACATGTTCAAACATGTTGTTGTTGTTGTTGTTTGCATTACAGTAAATCTAAGAAGTATTATAGAATGAAAAAAGGCCCTTTTGCACATTGCAGACACTTGGACATAATTGACCTATTCCCTACATACAGGGCCAGATTAATGCAGGGGCTTACCGGGGGCTGAAGCCCCTGGGCCCAGGCCCGTGGGGGGCCCAAGAGGCAAAAAGAAATACAAAATTAGTTCGATCTTATACAGTATATATTAGATATATATATATATTTATTTTTTTTACTGCAACCGCCAACCACAGGAGGATTCAGGAGCCCTCTGTCAATGAGTCTAGGCAGCCTGCTGCCGCTCTGCTAATCGTCAGATGGAGGGAGGAGAGGAGGATAGGGGCCCACATGGGTAATTGGGGGTGGGGGGGGGGGGGGCCCTGCCTTGATTGGGTAACTGATCAATAAAACAAACAGCATAATAAATTAAATGTGACTGGTAAATTGTGTGAGTCAAGGGCTGGGCCCAAGCCCATTGGGGGCCCAAGAGGCACATCAAAATAATAATAATACGTCATAAAAAATAATTACAAATATATCCAAAACACTGGAGCCCGCTCTCAATGTTCAAAATACACCAGAGAACATAAATTTCGCCAACAGAGGATCAATAGTTTAAAAAAAAAAAAAAAAAACAGTGGATTAAATTTGATCAAATACAGGTATCTGCCAAAATAAAGGAAACCCCCAACGTAAAGCATCTTTAAAAAGGTGTTGTGCCACCACGAGCTGCCAGAACTGTCCCAATGAGCCTTGGCATAGATTCTACAAGTGGACCTAAACCATGCCGGGAAAACACACCACATAAACTTTGTATCCCTCATTTACTCAAGTGTTTCCTTTATTTTGGCAGTTACATTTGAACATTTAATAGTCATTTTAGCAGACGCTCTTATCCAGAGCGACTTACAGGAGCAATTAGGGTTAAGTGCCTTGCTAAAGGGCACGTCGACAGATTTTTCCCACCTAGGTCGGCTCGGGGGATTAGAACCAGCGACCTTTCGGTTACTGGGCACAACGCTAAAAAAAAAGGTTGGAAAGCAAAAATGCCTACTGCTGAAAAGAGAAGACTAATCTGGTCTGTAGCCAATAGAAACAATGTTTTCTCAACTCTCAATTTTTTTGCGAACAGCAGCAGTGTTTTTTTAAAAGTAGCTCATCTTGAGATAGGTTACTGCCAAGAGGAGCACCCCAATGGTGACTCCGCCAGGACAGCGGAGTCACTCACCACCTTCCGGAGACATTTGAAACCCCACCTCTTTAAGGAATACCTGGGATAGGATAAAGTAATCCTTCTAACCCCCCCCCCCCCCCCCCCCCCCCCCCCCCCCAAAAAAAAATGTGTAAAGTGGTTATCCCACTGCCTATAAGGTGAATGCACCTATTTGTAAGTCGCTCTGGATAAGAGCGTCTGCTAAATGACGTAAATGTAATGTAAATGTAAGGAGCGCGTCGGCCATCACTATGGCTTCATCGTTCAGTGTGCCACTGGAAATTGTATTTAGTAGCCTATTATTTTATATATATATACACACTCCTAATATTGTACAATCTGTGTGTGGCTTCATTGGCCTGGGCAATCGTTTGTTTGAATTCAATAACAGACTGATCCCAGTTTGTCAGAGGAGCCGCTCGTTTCGGTCATTTATTAAAAAGATTCAGCTAATATCTCCTGTCATGTAAATGACGTAGAATTGCATGAAATTAGTTTAAACAAATTAAATACTGCCAATGTTATGGCTCTATTATAAAGGGTATTTTTCTTCAGCTAATAAAAATGTACCATGGCATCGAATTGCATCTTGGTGCACGGATTGGTTTACAGAAAATTATGGTGTGCCGGTAAGTGGGGGGGTCCTATAAAAAAAAAGAAAAAAAAGCCCAGGGGGCTGATTTCTAAACCCGGCACTGCCTACATAGTGTACTACTTCTCCCTTTATACTACAAAAGCAGTGCACTATAAAGGGAACAGGTTGCCATTTGGGACGAATCCTCCGACGGTTCAATGTGTCATCATCCATTGCAATGACAATCGTTTAAAAAAAAGCCAAATGGGATCAGCAGAACATTGCAGCAGGATGGGAAACAGGGATATCGAACTGCTGGGTTAGGGGAGAAGTGCAAAAGCAAAAAAAAAAAGATGAGCTATATTTTTAGTGTGTTAAATATCTGAACATGTTGTATAGTTCACATCCCTGCATAAAAATCAGTTCTCACAGCTTCAAGAGTCATTCCTTGACGCAGCCGTAACTCTCGGCGTCCCAAATTACACCCTATTCCCTTTGTAGTGCACTACTTTAGACCAGAGTGTCCACATAGGGTAGTGCACTTTAGAGGGAATAGGGTGCCATTTTTGGGGACGCAGTCCATGGACCACTGACCAATAGAAGAGAAGCAGGAAGTGGCAGGTTGGGTCCAGGCACTTCTTCAGTCCAAAGTAAAATACTGTGAAAACAAATAAACTAAATAATACATTGACTGTCCGACGGCCCTACCGTTCTCATAGTGTCCACCTCACAAGGCCTCTAGGCTTTAGTTCACCCACACTTCCTGGTCCATCAACCAATCGGACAGCCCAAAAGACCCCTAAACTTTGGATTTGAGGTCGGGGTTCAAAAAGGTTATAGGTTACTCCTATGACCAAGGGAGACGGAACGTGGGAAGAATGGTCACAACCCTTAAAAAATGTTCTCCCAGTCTTCCTGCTGTAGCCGTCGGCCAGCTTCAGTCACAAAGGAAGGCCTGGCTGTCCCCAGGCTAGCCGGCATGTCATGTAAGAGTTAACTCTGTAAGAATCCTCTTCAATAAAAGGTAGCAGGGTTGAGAGGGGTCTTCCTGCTGTAGCCGTCGGCCAGCTTCAGTCACAAAGGAAGGCCTGGCTGTCCCCAGGCTAGCCAGCATGCCATGTTAAGAGTCCTGTAACCCTGGTCATCCTCAGTAAGGTAGCAGGGTCAAAAAGGGGTTCAACAACACCCCTAGCAGGTTTTGGAGGGGTTCAACATCCCCCCCCAGCAGCAGCACATCCAAACATGTCCTCTTGTCCATCAGCTTCAGCATTTACCTGGAACAACGGTAAAACCCAATAAGCATACGGTCTCTGGAGCTTTCAGCATAAACAATATGGAGGAAAATCACATTTAAAAAGATCATTTCTATAATCTACTACACTTTGGGGTGGTTTCCCAGGACACAGACTAGTCTTTTTTTTTTCTTCATTCAATCAAACAACGAGAAATCGAATCCCTGAAGTAGACAAATATATGTTAATAACAAGTCATTTTCATGGGTCCTCAGATCCTCAAAGGGTTCTACAGCTGCACCGTCGAGAGCATCCTGACCGGTCGCATCACCGCCTGGTATGGCAACTGCTCGGCATCCGACCGCAAGGCGCTACAGAGGGTAGTGCGTACGGCCCAGTACATCACTGGGGCCAAGCTTCCTGCCATCCAGGACCTCAGTATATGTCAGAGGAAGGCCCAAAAAAATGGTCAAAGACTCCAGTCACCCAAGTCATAGACTGTTCTCTCTGCTACCGCACGGCCAAGTCTAGATCCAAAAGGCTCCTTAACAGCTTCTACCCCCAAGCCATAAGACTGCTGAACAATTAATCAAAATGGCCACCCGGACCATTAACATATATACCCCCCTTTGTTTTTACACTGCTGCTACTCACTGTTTATTATTATCTATGCATAGTCACTTTACCCCTACCTACATGTACAAATTACCTCGACTAACCTGTACCCTGCACATTGACTCGGTACCGGTTTTTTTTAAACTTTATTTTGGTAAATATTTTCTTAACCAACAATGCAGTTCAAGAAATAGAGTTAAGGGTTTGTAAGTAAGCATTTCACTGTAAAATCTACACCTGTTGTATTCGGCGCATGTGACAAATACAATTTGATTTGATTTTTTTTGACAAAATCTTGTACTTACTCTCCTCGTCTGAGTCGAAGCCGAAAAAGTTTGCGCACTTCTTCAGCGAGAGGTGCGTCTGTAACTCCTCTCCACTGTCGAAGGACAAGAAACACTTGGCACAGCGCTGCCTATGGACCAACTGTGTACCCGTCTCCCCTGTGGCCTCCACCAGGGTTGGGCAGATCGGAGAGCGATCCAGGGTCCAGGACATCTCTTTCCTGCGTTTCGGCATGGTGGTGTACCTCTCGTCTAGGTAGGCTGTGGGCGGAGGCCGAATGTACGGCCTGTTGCTAATCTTCCCAAAGAAAGTGGGGGGTTTCGCCGCTTCCTTCTTGATAGGGGTTTTGGGAGTAGTTGTAGGGGTTTTGGGAGTAGTGGGTTTATGGTTCCGTGGTTTGCATTTCTTGGATTTGGTGTCTGTGCTTGTTTTAATACTTTTCTGGTATTTTGGTGATTCTTTAGTGATCTCCTTTAAGTGTCCGTTAACCATCTTCTGGTCACAGACACTGCTAGCTGTTGAGTCTGATGTTCCCACCAATGGTTTATCATCTTCTTCCTCTGATTGACCTCCTACCACCTCTGTGTCTTCACTTCCTGGCACTTCTGTAACTTCATTAACGCGTTTCTCTGGACCAGAGGTCTTTGACTTGGCAGGCTTTTTGGAGGTCTTCTTGTGTTCTTCGCCCGCAGGCCTCTTGGGTTCCTTGACTCTTTGTTTCTTCAGAACTCGTGTCGTTTTCTTTAACTTATCCGTCACCTTGGGTAACTTCTTGGGGTCTTTTGGAGCGGCGGTGGGAGGAACAGTTGGGGTATCCTTGTCGGTGCTAACACTTGAGATCTTCCTGGGGTCTTTGTTAACGCTCCGTTTCTTTACAGGTGGTGTTCTCTTTAACTTATCAGCCACCTTTGATTTTTCTGCCACCTCTTCGTCGGTGGCTGGACCAGTTTCCTTTTCTTCGGCAACATTCGGTTTCTTAACAACCCGTATTTTCTCCGACTTATTTATAATTTTTTGCTTTTTGGTAACTTCTTCAGTGGTGGTAATTGTGGTGGAGGTGAGCGGTCCGGTTGGAGTATAATTTTCTTTGCTGACGTTCTGTCTCTTCACAGCCCACGCTTTCTTTACCTTTTTATGCATCATCTTTAACTTCTTGGTCACTTGTTCAGCGGCGGTGGTGATGGGAGCCGTTGGGGCGTTCATTTTCTTACCAACACACGGTTTCCTCTTAACCTGCAACTTCTTCAACTTACTCGTTACCTTTACAGAGACGGTAGGGGGAGCAGAAGCAGGGGGATCACTGTCTTTATGAACACGCCGTTTCTTTATGACCTGTGTTTTCTTTAACGTCTTGGTGAAGTCACACTTCCTGGTTACCTTTGCTGTAGTAGTGGGATCAGCAGCTGACGCCTCCTTTTCTCCAGGAGCCCATCGTCTCTTCACACCCTTCATCATCTTCATCTTCTTCGTCACCTTGCACTTTTTTATCACCTTTACAGAGGCGGCGTTGGCGACAAGGGTATCAAAAACAGGCGCATCCTCCCCTTCCTCTGGGAGACGATAGTGTTCTCGTTCGTGACGGTTCAGCTCCAGAAGACAAGCCGAGCGCTCCTGACAGCCCGGGAAGCAGCACACCGCCCGGAGGGGCTGGTGGGTCTTGGCGTGGTTTCTCATTTCTGGCGCTGCACTGAACCGGGCTTTACAGCCACGATGTAGACAGGGATGCCTGGGGATTCCTCTGTGCCATGCAATGTGGTGCTGGTAATGCTGCAAAGTCATCCCAGGCTTCTGGCAAATACTGCATTTTCCATTCCCGTGGCGGAATGTCGCTTCCAAGGGTTTGGCGTCGCCGCGGTGATCATCCAGAATATGTCCGAGGAGAGAACGCCGTTTTCCAATGAATATCTCTGCGCATCCCTCCACAGGGCAGCTGCTGGGAGTCTCCTTGCCCTGAACGGAGGTCTCTAGAGGGGAAACTGAAAGCCTGTCCTGTGTTACCAACACAGACTGAGATTCTGTTTTGTCCTCCATGGTCTTCGCTGAGGAGCAGGGTTGCTCTTCTTCTTCCAAAGTCTTTGTCAGAGGAGAGTAAGACGTTCCCCCTTGTTCACCTGTTGATTCTTCCCTCTGTTCCAGAGCCGAGTGCTCCTCCTCTTGTCGCCTGCTGATCTTCTCTTGTTCCTCTGCCCGAGTATCACCGTCACGCTCAGTTCCTTCAACCTCAACCCGTCTTCTGCCCACGTGTCCATTGACCCTCTGTATCGACTGCTTGTCTTCAGACTCTTCTGTTGTGAGTTTAGTCTCTGGGGAAGGTCGAGAGTCAGTTGAGAGCCTATTGCTCGACCGTAGCTTAGGTTTAGACCGTAAGATCCTGCGATCCGGCGGAGTTGACCCTGTGCTATCTGTGGAGTTTACAGAGATCCTATTGCTCGTCGACCGTAGCTTCCTGTAATCCGGTGGAGCTGCCTCTGCGCCATCTGTGGAGTTTACGGAGATCCTCTTGCGCCCCCGTCTCCCCCTCTGCGTTGAGCGTTCAGGCGTGTCGGGTGTCCAGTTCTCGTGGACCTCCTCAAAATCAGCCGGTACGTTTCCTTTTTTCAACTTCTCGATGTGTCGGGATAGATGCATCATGGCGAGGAGGTCGTTTTTGAACAGCGTCCTACAGAACATACATTGGTCCCTGCGGAAGTGGTACATGGCGTGGGCTATGACACGTTTGCCTCTGAAAACCTTGTTGCAGAGACTACAGCGATATGCCAGTTGGCTGTCCTCATTCTCCCGTGGGGTGCCTTCTTCAGGGTTTTGTGCGATATCCCCAGAGACCATTGGGGTGGTGTCCTTAGTGATTTTTGGGGTGTCCTGTGTTTTATGTGGAGGGTCTTCAGTGACTTTGGGGTCCTGTGACGTGTCTTCAGGGACTCTTGGGGTGACCTTAGGAATGTGAGCACTTTCAGTGACTTTCAGAGTGACCAGTGAGTTGTACTGTGTGTTCTGTGGGGTAACTTCAGAGACTTTCGGGGTGTCTTCAGCGATCATTGAGAGGTCTTCAGTGACCTCCGAAGTATCAATGGTTACTTTTAGGGTGTCTTCAGAGACGATTGGGGTATCTCCGGTGACCTTTGAGGTGTCTTTGGGTTCACGTGACGTGTCTTCAGGGACTCTTGGGGTGTCCTCAGTGACCTGTTGGGTGTCCCCATTGTTATGTGTGGCGTCCCGTGTGTCCTTGGTGGGCTCTTCATCAACCATTGGGGCGTCCACTGTGAGCTGTGGCGTGCCCTCAGCGACTTTTGGGGTGTCCTGTAGGGTGTCTGCAGTGTTTTGTATTTGTAGGTTGTCCTCAATGTGCTTGGAGGCATCTACAGTGACGCACAGGCCGTCTTCAGTGACTTTCTGGGGGGTTTCAGTGACTTTCAGGGTATCCTCAATTATCTCCGAGCTGTCCTCCTGTGTGTTCTGTGATAGTGTGTCCACAGTGACTTCTGTGAAAGTGACTTCCGGGGTGTCCTCTGTGAGCTGTCCGATGTCCTGTGTAATCTGTGGGGGGTCTTCGGTGATCTGAGGGGTGTCATTGTCCTGCGGCGAGTCCACAGGGACCTCTGGAGTATCCACAGTGCCTTTCAGGGGTTGCTCAAGCTGTCGGGTCTCACCAGTGAGCTGTGGGAAGTTTCCAATGGCCACTGGGGTATCCTCCGGCGCCGTGTTTTGTGAAGTACCCTTAATGTCCAGTTGGGTGTCTGCAGTGTGCATTGACGTGTTCTCGTGGTACTGTGGGGTATCATGTGTATTCTGTGGGATCTCCTCTGTAAGCTGTTGGGTGTGTGGAGTGTCCATGTTTTGCAGGGTGTCTTCGGTTACTTTTGAAGTGTCCTCAGGGACCACTGGGTCTGTGATGTCCTCAGGGATGACTTTTGGGGATGTTGACAATGTCGTCTCCAAGGTTTTGTGCGAGACGTTATCTGTGGTCTGTGGTGTCACCGGCTCCTGGTTTTTCTCTACATCAGAATCCGGACCCTTGGCAAACTTTTCAAACTCTCTGGCAAACGCTTCCATTGAGCTATTAGCCAACCAGCAGAAAGGTGTAGGAGCAACAAGCTCTGGAGTTTCCTTTTCAGGGACGCTGCCAGTGTCACCCATCATTGCTTCTTCCACACCAATGTTTGCTATATCCATAGCCTCTTTCAGAATATCAGTAACTTCTGTATTCCTTGACGATTCTAAAACATCCCTGACTTCAGAAGCCATTAGCTTTTTTGGAACATTGGTAACTTCCATTGGTTCTCTTGGAAAATTAGTTACTTCTCTATTTATTGTTCTTCTTCTACCTGTATTGTTAGGAACAATGGAATTCACTGAGGGAACGGATAGAGGACATTTTTGCTGAGGATCAGTAGAGAATCCTTCCTCATTCTTGGGAATTTCAACGCGTTCAACAGCTCCACCTCGTGGTGTGAAAGTAACGTCAGTTGGAGTGACAGTTTGCGAGGAGACCTCAACTTCCATTTCCGTTGCGGACGTCTGGTAAAATAACCCTGAAGCGTCGCCCTAGCACCGGCAGACAACTTTGGTTTAGGGAGGGACGGAAATCCGTCGCTTTCAACAAACAGGTCTCAGCGTTCAACGTGACACCTTCCGCATTGGGCGTCTGGGCGTAGCTGTGCAACCGCTGTATGAAGAGACTGGCGTTCTGAGTGGAAAGGATAAACTCCTCTCCGAGTCGATGCTTCACCTGATACTGTGCCTGGATTGGCGCCTTAGACTCGTCACAGTTTGGAGTCACCAGTCCTCGCCTACTGAGAGAGTCCTCAGGGAAGACCCCGATCACTTCGTTGTCAGGTAAGGAGACCTCCAGCTTCAAGTCAGAAGCAGGAGCCGCTGCCGGCAGGCGGTTGGTAGCAGGAGTCTCCTCCCGACGTTTACCTTCCTGTTCCCTCGGCGCTGTCAGACGAGCGGCCGCAGTTTTATTTTGCGACGTCGCGGCGTCCTTTTGTCCGGCTGCGCTTTCGTTGACAGCGGCACCAGTCTTCTCCGCTGGCGTCTGCTGGGTCTTCTGCCGCGGGGGTTTCCTGCCCGGTTGGCGACCCGTCCGGGGAGCGCTGTTCTCAGCCTGGAACGTGCCTTCCAGTAGCCAACGGGGTTTCCTGCCCCGCCGTTTCGGAGGTTTCTTCTCTGAGAGTCTGGTCATGTGCCTGTGTTGTCCGTGACCGACTTGCCTGGCCAGGTTCTCCTGCGCCATGTCCAGTTGTCTGAAGGACCGTCTGACAGAGGCGGTCTCGGCTGAGGACTCCGTCGCTCTCGCAGGCGACCGCGGTCCCGGCTTCGGCCCAGGCTTCCTTCCTCTTCTTTTTAATACGGGTTGTTCCTCAACTTCAGGGGGTTCAGCCGGCTTCTCCGTCTTAGCTTTCGCCGTCACATGATTAACAGGCGGCTGCCGCGGCTCGACAGAGGTATTTTCTACGGTCTTTTCCAACCTTTGAGCTTTGACACGTTTGGCCGCCACCGGCGCCGTCGAAATGTGATTCTTCTCTTCTTTTTGGAACCGCCTTTTGGGCGCCGTTACCTGGTGAAAGGGTTTAATCTGAACGTGTTTCTGTGCTGGTTTAGCCGGTTTAATCTCTACGTGTTTAGTCTGCACGCGCTCAGACAGGTCAGCACTCCGGCCGCGACAGGGCTCTTTGGTGGTGGTGGTGGTGGTGGTGGTGCAGTAGTTGGACACCCACCCATCTCCTCCTCCTCCTCCACCATCCTTGCCAACGCCGCCTTCTTCTCGCTCATCAGCTTCAGGCAGTTGGTCCGGAGATTCAAAAGGTTCCAGAACTCCGGGTCGAAGTAGAGGCCTCTCTTCAGGGTCTGGAGGATCTCAAAGCGGATGTGGTTTCCGATGGGGCCGGCCTCGGCGTTGTACTCCTGGTCGGGGTGGGTGTAGAGGAGGAGGACAGTTTTGTAGGCCTCCACGGTGCGCTCCAGGAAGAAGACGAGGAGGGCGCAGGCCCGGCAGACCTCCAGGTCGTTGGGGAGGAGGTAGGCCACCGTCTTGTAGATGAGGGACTTGGTGGCGGAGTCGCAGGGGTTCGTCTGGAGGGCGTGGGTGCAGAGCTCCACACAGAACTGGAGACCATCCTTCCCCAGCTGGGGAGAGCAAGAGAGAAATACAACAGAAGGGGTCAATGAATTACCCCTGCTACACACACACACACAGACATATAGATACACACAGTCAGGTCCAAAATTATTGCCACCCTTGATAAAAAAAAAGAGCAAAGAATACCATCAAACTAATACAAATACTGAGCTATATTGTATGCAACCACAAAAAAAAGTCAAATATTATTTTATACTAATACAATAATATTTTTTTGGGTCTCAAAAAGATAGGGTCCAAATGATTGGCCGGTTGTCAATACCTCACCTTGCGAGGATAACGGCACGGATCCTTTTCAAAAAAAAAAAAAAGGTTTGATAAGATTGCAGGAACACATTGGGATGAATCTTAGATCACTCCTCCATACAGAATCTTTCCAGATCCTTTTTCCAATGGGGGTTCAAGGTCCGGAGACTGAGATGGCCATTGCTAAAATGTAGATTGTGGTCAATTAACCATTTCTTTGTGAATTATGGATGTGTGCTTGGGGTTGTCGTCTTGCTGGAAGATCCACTTGCAGCAAAAGTTTTAGCCTCCTTGTGGAGGCAACCAGATTTTGGGCTAAAATGTCCTGGTTCAAGATGCTGTTGACCTTAACAAGGGCCCCTAGGGCCCAGTGGAAGGAAAACAGCCCCGTAACATCAAAAGATCCACCACCGTACTTTACTGTTATGTTCTACTCATGCATCCTTATTTCGACTCCAAACCCACCACTGCTGTGCCTGGCCAAAGACCTCTATTTTCATTGTCATCTGACCAAAGCACCGGTTCCAATCCAAGTGCCGTTTAGCAGGCAGTTGGTCCGGAGATTCAAAAGGTTCTTCTAGGTTCTAAAGGCCTTACGCCGTTTATATTTGTTGGATGACATGAAAATAGAGGTGCACAACAGGGGTGGGTTTGGTGTCGAAAAAAATAAAGGATGCATAAGCAGAAAATAACCCCATACCTACATAGAAAAAGACTCAGTGCCGTTATATTATACTCGCAAGTTGAGGTATTGAAAGGTATTGGGAAAAAAAAAAACAGGGGTGCCAATAATTTTGAAAATAAATAGTACTTGTTAAACTCAATCTTTCCCTGAGCAATTGTATTAGTATAAAATACTATCAAAATGGTTTTGGAGCGTACAATATAGCTCGGTATTTGCATCGTATATATATATATATACAGTCTTTGTCGCGCATCTTTAAATCAAGGGCGTCCATTTTTTGACTGTACATAGAAAACGATCACACTAAAAAGAGAAAGAGGAGGCCTAATCATGATCAGGGCTGCGTCCCAAACGGAACACTATTCCCTATACACATACATGTGCACTATCTTTTACCAGGGCCCATAAATAGGGGGCCCATTTGAGACGCACCCCGGGATCATGTAAGCTGACGGTATGTTTGTCAGTTCAGCACAATTTTTCAGTCAACACAAAAAAAAAAGCCTGGCTTCTATTCATATCTCTAGTATGCAGTTATCAGATGAAACACAATGGAAAAAAACATGGCTCTGACGTGTAAAAAAAACAGGAAGCAAACACATCACAAATATTCTCCTCAACAAACATAAAACAAATAAAATAAACTCTGAACTAAGCCAAGCCACCTTAACTAGCTAAAAACCCAAATCAAAGCAACTTGACATAATCCTCTACACTACAACGACTCCATTACATCTAAAAATAAAATAAAAAATAATGTCCGCAGTAATTTGAGCAACAAATAAATAAAGCCAATCAACAGTCCCACGAGTTCCCCGGCTCACCTCTGCAAGGATCACTCTCATGAAAGGGAATATTGATTTGATGTTGGTGGCGGACAGCATCAGCCGATGGCTCTCTTCCAGGAAGACCTGTTTGGAAGGGTTGACCCGCAGATGGAGTTTACTCCATATGAACACCAGATCCCTGTAGAGGAAGAGAAAGTGATTAAATACAATTATAAAATCACTTCATTAATAAGGTTAGTTATTACGGTGTCAAAAAGGTCGCAGTTTTATTCATTAGCCGGCTGAAATAAAAACCTGTTTCTAAATCAGATCCCCATGGGGGAGAAGAAAGTGGTTAAAGATCAAATCAATCCAATGTCTTCTATAAAGCCATTTTATGTGACCAGTTATCACAAGGTGCTGAACAGTAACCTGGTAACCCATAACACCAAAGAACAAGCAGAATAAATCAAATATCTGCACTTCAATTGTAAAGCCTGTGTCACACGAAGCAATTTGGACGCAATTCCTGTTCAGACGCAAGCGACATCTCAAGCAACTTCGCTGACACACAAAGAAATTCAAAAAAAACGCAATTGAAATTGCACGTAACATCCAATCCTGTCATCCATCAAATCATGGTTTCATGAATGCGATGAGCTAAGCTAGCTAGCGCCGTTCATGTTGAAACTGGACGGAGAAAAGGTCTGCCTTCACTTCTAAACGTGACGGACTGCCCAGACCAATGTTCCCCATGACTAGCCATGCTGCTGTCTACGATGTTTTCTAGATTACCCATTTGGCATGACTCTTCTGTCGCAGTTTGCAGCAGCACCGACAGCTACGACAACTGGGTCAGAGTTCCCAAACGGAACAATATGACCAGTCAAGCCAACTCGTTTCTGCTCACTGATCCGACATTGCATAAAGTCAGCTGCGTGAAATAGGATTGATTTCTATCTCTTGCGATGCAACGCAACCAAGTTGCAGGCAATTCTTTCTTTTTGGGGGGGGGTGACACAGCGCAACCCAGATGCAACTATGTGCAAGCAACATAAATTGCGTCCACATCATGTGACATCAGCTTAAGCCTAGCAATTACTGTATCCAAATATCCCTGTTTGTTAATTAATCCTAAAAACATCTGTTTGTAAATCCAGGAACAAGAGGTCTGAAATGACAGAGCAGAGAGAGTATCTGGGGAGACGTGGGTCGGCTATCATCTCTACCTCTGGTACCGTCAGCAGAGAGAGTATCTGGGGAGACATGGGTCGGCTATTATCTCTACCTCTGGTACCGTCAGCAGAGAGAGTATCTGGGGAGACATGGGTCAGCTATTATCTCTACCTCTGGTACCGTCAGCAGAGAGAGTATCTGGGGAGACGTGGGTCAGCTATTATCTCTACCTCTGGTACCGTCAGCAAGAGAGGGGTATCTGGGGAGACATGGGTCAGCATTATCTCTACCTTGGTACCGTCAGCAGAGAGATATCTGGGGAGACATGGGTCAGCTATTATCTCTACCTGGTACCGTCAGCAGAGAGAGTATCTGGGGAGACATGGGTCGGCAAATTATCTCTAACCTCTGGTACCGTCGCGGAGAGAGTATCTGGGGAGACAGGTCAGCTATTATCTCTACCTTGGTCCCGTCAGCAGAGAAGAGTATCTGGGGAGACAGGGCAGCTATATCTCTACCTCTGGTACCGTCAGCAGAGAGAGTATCTGGGGAGACAGGGTCGGCTATTATCTCTACCTCTGGTACCGTCAGCAGAGAGAGTATCTGGGGAGACGTGGGTCGGCTATTATCTCTACCTCTGGTACCGTCAGCAGAGAGAGTATCTGGGGAGACATGGGTCGGCTATTATCTCTACCTCTGGTACCGTCAGCAGAGAGAGTATCTGGGGAGACATGGGTCAGCTATTATCTCTACCTCTGTTACCGTCCAGCAGACGAGAGGTATCTGGGGAGACATGGGTCAGCTATCATCTCTAACCTCTTGGTACCGTCAGGCAGAGAGAGTATCTGGGGAGACATGGGTCGGTCTATTTATCCTCTACCTCTGGTAACCGTCAGCAGAGAGGAGTATCTGGGGAGACGGGGGGGGTATACTACCTGGGTCAGGAGAGAGTATTCTGGGGAGACGTGGGTCGGCGATTAATCTCTACCTCTGGTTACCGTCAGCAGAGAGAGTATCTGGGGAGACGTGGGGTCCGGCTATTATCTCTACCTCTGGGACCGTTCAGCAGAGAGAGTATCTGGGGGATAACATGGGTCGGCTTACATCTCTCACCTCTGGGTACGTCAGCAGAGAGAGTATCTGGGGAGACGTGGGTCGGCTATCATCTCTACCCCTGGTACCGTCAGCAGAGAGAGTATCTGGGGAGACATGGGTCGGCTATTATCTCTACCTCTGGTACCGTCAGCAGAACTCTGTTGGAGCATGTAAGGACGCAACATGATCAATCAAGAGTCAAGAGTAAAAGCGCTGATCTAGGATCAGGCCCCCCCCTTTCCTTGTAAATCGTATTAAATTGTGATCTAAAAAGGGGAAAACGGATCCTAAAATCACCACTCCCAACTCTGAAATTCTTGATCCATACGGCCCCTGACGTAGAACACGGACAGGTATGAAGTGTGTTGAAAAGTGAAGAGCCTCACCACACGCGATACATGTCTCCTCTGTGTAGTTGCTGAGAGAGGAAGGCTCTGCAGAGGGACAGAAGCGTCTCATCTCTCTCCTCACTCTCCGTGTTACACACGATATCCACCGCATCCTTACCGTCGATGGCAGACATCTACAGGTTAGAGAGAGAGAGAGAGAGAGAGAAGAAATGGTGAGATCATTCAAGCATTTATACCGTAGATTCCAGTGGTGTAGTGGAGGGCGAACGCAGGTCAACGCCGTTTACGTACTTTCTTTTTTGTTGCGCTAACGTTTACCCATCTTTTGCAAAAAAAAAAAAAATGCATTTAAAGTATAGGGAGAGTTACTTTACTCACAGCGAACGGTGATCAGAGTTTACCCACCTATTTCTCCCACTACATCACTGGTATATTCCTAATGAGATCACCCAAGAATAAGTGATGTAAACAGATAATAAAAAGACATGAGAGTACTGGTCAAATATCGCTTTAAATAATACCACCCACCCCCATACCGGACCTACCACCCACCCCCATACCGGACCAACCACCCACCCCCATACCGGACCTACCACCCACCCCCATACCGGACCTACCACCCACCCCCATACCGGACCTACGAAGCCTTCCAGTCAATAATACCACCCACCCCCATACCGGACCTACGAAGCCTTCCAGTCAATAATACCAACCACCCACCCCCATTTCCGGACCTACGAAGCCTTCCCGTCAATAATAACACCCCCCCCCATACCGGAAACCCCGAAGCCTTCCAGCAATAATACAACCACCCACCCCCCATACCGGACCTACGAAGCTTCCAAATCAATAATACCACCCCCCCCACACCCCCTACCGGACCCTACGAACCTTCCAGTCAATAATACCAACCACCCCCCCCATACCGGACCTACGAAGCCCTTTCCCGTCAATAATAACCCCCCACCCACCCCCCATACCGGACCCACAGAAGCCTTCCAAGTCAAATAATACCCCCCACCCCCATACCGGACCTACAAGCCTTCCAGTCAATAATACCAACCCACCCCCCCATACCGGACCTACGAAGCCTTCCAGTCAATAATACCACCACCACCCCCATACCGGGAAACCCACGAAGCCTTCCAGCAAAAATAACCACCCACCCCCATACCGGAAACCCACGAAACCTTCCCGTCAATAATACCCCACCCCCCCCCATACCGGACCTACGAAGCCTTCCAGTCAATAATACCACCCACCCCCATACCGGACCTACGAAGCCTTCCAGTCAATAATACCACCCCCCCCCCATACCGGACCTACGAAGCCTTCCAGTCAATAAAACCAACCACCCACCCCAACCGGACCTACGAAGCTTCCAGTCAAAAAATACCAACCACCCACCCCCATACCGGAAAACCCACGAAGCCCTTCCCGTCAATAATACCACCCACCCACCCCCTACCGGACCTACGAAGCCTTCCAGTCAATAATACCACCCACCCCCATTACCGGACCTACGAAGCCTTCCGTTCAATAATACCACCCACCCCCCCATACCGGACCTACGAAGCCTTCAGTCAAATAATACCACCCCCCCACCCCCATACCGGACCTACGAAGCCTTCCAGTCAATAATACCACCCACCCACCCCCATACCGGACCTACGAAGCCTTCCAGTCAATAATACCACCCACCCCCATACCGGACCTACGAAGCCTTCCAGCCAATAATACCACCCCCCCCCCCCCCATACCGGACCTACGAAGCCTTCCAGTCAATAATACCCACCCACCCACCCCCCATACCGGACCCTACGAAGTCCTTCCAGTCAATAATACCCACCCACCCCCATACCGGACCTACGAAGCCTTCCAGTCAATAATACCACCCACCCACCCCCATAACCGACCTACGAAGCCTTCCAGTCAATAATACCACCCACCCCCCATACCACGGACCTACGAAGCCTTCCAGTCAATAATACCACCCACCCCCCCCCATACCGGACCTACGAAGCCTTCCAGTCAATAATACCACCCACCCCCCCATACCGGACCTACGAAGCCTCCTCATAATACCAACCCACCCCCATACCGGACCTACGAAACCTTCCAGTCAATAATACCAACACCCACCCCCTACCGGGACCTACGAAGCCTTCCAGTCAATAATACCACCCACCCACCCCCATACCGGACCTACGAAGCCTTCCAGTTTAATAATACCACCCACCCACCCCCATTTCCGGACCTACGAAAGCCTTCCAGTCAATAATACCACCCACCCACCCCCATACCGGACCTACGAAGCCTTCCAGTCAAATACCACCCACCCCCCATAAACCCGGGCCTACGAAGCCTTCCAGTCAATAATACCCCCACCCCCATATCGGACCTACGAAGCCTTCCAGTCAATAATACCCCCCCCACCCCCCATACCGGACCTACGAAGCCTTCCAGTCAATAATCCACCCACCCCATACCGGACCTACGAAGCCTTCCAGTCAATAATACCACCCCCCCCCATACCGGACCTACGAAGCCTTCCAGTCAATAATACCAACCACCCACCCCCATACCGGACCTACGAAGCCTTCCAGTCAATAATACCACCCACCCCCCCCATACCGGACCTACGAAGCCTTCCAGTCAATAATACCACCCACCCCCCCATACCGGACCTACGAAGCCTTCCAGTCAATAATACCACCACCCACCCCCATACCGGACCTACGAAGCCTTCCAGTCAATAAGACCACCCCACCCAACCCCATACCGGACCTACGAAGCCTTCCAGTCAATAATACCACCCACCCCCCATACCGGACCTACGAAGCCTTCCAGTCAATAATACCACACCCACCCCCATACCGGACCTCGAACCTTCCAGTCAAATATACCACCCACCCCCCCCCATACCGGACCTACGAAGCCTTCCAGTCAATAATACCACCCACCACACCCCATACCGACCTACGAAGCCTTCCAGTCAATAATACCCCACCCACCCCCCCATACCGGACCTACGGACCTTCCCAGTCCAATAATACCACCCCCCCATACCCCACACCCCGTCAATATACCACCCCCCCCCCAATACCCGGACCTCTAAGGCCTTCCAGTCAATAATACAAACCCCCCCACCCCCCCATACGGACCTACGAAGCCTTCCAGTCCAAATAATACCACCACCCACCCCCATACCGGACCTACGAAGCCTTCCAGTCAATAATACACCCACCCCATACCGGACCTACGAAGCCTTCCAGCCAATAATACCACCCCCCCCCCCCCCCCCATACCGGACCTACGAAGCCTTCCAGTCATTAATACCACCACCCACCCCATACCCGGACCTAAGAAGCCTTCCAGTCAATAATACCACCCACCCCCCTACCGACCTACGAGGCATTCAGTCAATAATTTTCCACCCCCCCCCCCATACCGGACCTAGAAGCCTTCCAGTCATTATACCACCCACCCCATACCGGACCTAGGGAAACTTCCAGTAATAAACCAACCACCACCCTGGATAGAAGCCTTCAGTAAAATACCCCCACCCCCATACCGGACCTCGAAGCCTTCCAGTCAATAATACCACCCCACCCCCAACCGGACCTACGAAACCTTCCAGTCAATAATACCAACCACCCACCCCCATTACCGGACCTACGAAGCCTTCCAGTCAATAATACACCCACCACCCCCCATAACCCGGGCCTACGAAGCCTTTCCCGTCAAATAATACCACCACCCCACCCCCATACCGGACCTACGAAGCCTTCCAGTCAATAAAACCAACCACCCACCCCCATACCGGACCCTACGAAGCCTTCCATCAATAATCACCCACCCCCATACCGGACCTAGAAGCCTTCCAGTTAATAACCCCCCCACCCCCCATATCGGGACCTACGAAGCCTTCCAGCAATAATACCACCCACCCCCATACCGGACCTACGAAGCCTTTCCCGTCAATATACCACCCACCCCATAACGGACCTACGAAGCCTTCCCGTCAATAATCTAAAAGATCATCCTCCCCTCTCTACTGTAGATCTAGCTCAGTTACAGTAAAATACTCCCATCTCTACTGTAGATCCTAGCTATCAGTTACAGTAAAATACTCCCATCTCTACTGTAGATCCTAGCTATCAGTTACTGTAAAATACTCCCATCTCTACTGTAGATCCTAGCTATCAGTTACTGTAAAATACTCCCATCTCTACTGTAGATCCTAGCTATCAGTTACAGTAAAATACTCCCATCTCTACTGTAGATCCTAGCTATCAGTTACAGTAAAATACTCCCATCTCTACTGTAGATCCTAGCTATCAGTTACTGTAAAATACTCCATCTCTACTGTAGATCCTAGCTATCAGTTACTGTAAAATACTCCCATCTCTACTGTAGATCCTAGCTAGCACATCAGTTACTGTAAAATACTCCCATCTCTACTGTAGATCCTAGCTATCAGTTACAGTAAAATACTCCCAGCAGTCATCAGCCCTTCCAAACATTTTACATTTAGCAGGTGCTCTAATCCAGAACCCAGGAATCCAAATGACCAAACGCTTGTTCCCTCACCTCTTGGTGCATACGGTGGGAGAGCGACGCCTTCAGGAGACAGGTGAGGTAGGCCTGCGGGAAGAACAGGTGTCGTCCGGCCACGGGGTGCTGGGCGCAGGTCTTGGCCAGCACCACAGCCTCGGTGAACATCTCACTGGAGAGCAGGTAACGAACACGCAGCTCAAAGAACACTGGTACCTCCGAGTCTATGTACCTGTCCACTGGAGAGAGAGACCAGGCAAGAGTCAGTGGTGCATCCCAAATGTCACCCTATATAGGGCACTACATTTGACCAGAGCCCTATGGGCCTGTACCTGTCCACTGGAGAGAGGAAGGCGGAAAGAGAGCGTTGTTATACACCGGTAAATATTCAGTCCACAGAGACAGCATCCTCTAGTTAACTGACTCATGTCATTATAGATGGAGGACTCCGGAGCAGACATTTTACAGAACAACTGATTTACATAACAGATTTCTATAGTCAGTAGACCTAATACAACATAACAGATTTCTATAGTCAGTAGGCCTAATACAACATAACAGATTTCTATAGTCAGTAGGCCCTAATACAACATAAATAGATTTCTATAGTACAGAGGCCTAATACAACATAACAGATGTCCTATAGTCAGTAGGCCTAAGATCAACCATAACAGATTTCTATAGTCAGTAGGCCTAAATACAACCATAACAGATTTCTATAGTCAGTAGGCTAATAAACATACAGATTTGTCTATAGTCCAGTAGCCTAAACAACATACGATTCTATAGTCAGTAGGCCTGAATAAACAAATAACAGATTTCTCTAGTCAGTAGGCCTAAATACATACAACATAACAGATTTTCTATAGTCATGAGGCCTAATACAACATAACGAATTTCTATAGTCCATGTAGACCTAATAGAACATAACAGAATTTTCTATAGTCAGAGGCCTAATACAACATACGATTTCTATAGTCAGTAGGCCTAATACAACATAACAGATTTCTATAGTCAGTAGACCTAATACAACATAACAGATTTCTATAGTCAGTAGGCCTAATACAACATAACAGATTTCTATAGTCAGTAGGCCTAATACAACATAACAGATTTCTATAGTCAGTAGGCCTAATACAACATAACAGATTTCTATAGTCAGTAGACCTAATACAACATAACAGATTTCTATAGTCAGTAGGCCTAATACAACATAACAGATTTCTATAGTCAGTAGACCTAATACAACATAACAGATTTCTATAGTCAGTAGACCTAATACAACATAACAGATTTCTATAGTCAGTAGGCCCTCTCTCTCACCTTCATCCCGGGGTAGTTGTGAGTCCTTCAGGATGGCCTGTAGTATGGGGCTGGTCCATGGCCCCTTCTCTCTGATGATCTGTCCCACCTGCAGCAGGTGAATGTTCTGGTGCCTCTCCAGGTGGGAAAAACATTCCTGAAAGGAGGAGGAGGAGGAGGAAGAGGAGGAGGAGGAGGAGGAGAGGTTAGCCTGGTCTAAGATCTGTGTGCCATCTTGCCAAATTCAAAAGCAGAGGTTTGAAAGATTTCCATAAATAAAGCAGTGAGAAACGGACATGATCTGATTTGTCACCTGATTCAATACAGCCTGTTTGGTGCTGTCTTGCCAACTCCTACGGTCATTCTTATGTCATGACAACAACCATAGGAGTTGGTAAGACAGCACCAAACAGATCTGGGACCAGGCTAACATGTCTACGATTCCTGAGATTTGGGAACAGGGGTTAAAGACAACTCACCTGGAACGAATCAAGGATGTTTTTCAGGGGATCCTGCAGGATCTTATTCCTGTTCAAAAACAGCAAGAGCTCAAAAACACTCCTGCGGGGGGGAGAGAGAGAGAGAAAGGGGAGGGAACAGTTTCAGCCTCTTATATCTCCTTCAATAATGTTCCAACAGGGATGAAATGACAAGGCATCTCTGAAAGGGTGCAGAGGCAGCCTAGGAAACAACACTACTCATACTGAAGATAGACTGGGGGGGGGGTGACATGACGCTATGTAACCCCCCCGGAGGAGCAGCTAAGCAAGTCAGGGCTCATACTTACAGGGCAAGGCTACTCAGGGTGTAGCATACGTGTTCACAGTCAGACGGGAAGCAGGCTGAGGCTTGGACAAAGGAGCATAGAGCAGTCTGGAGCACCTGCAGCTGTGGCAAAGGTACCTGCCACCGTCCTGTATACACCTCCACCAACTACAGGGGGGGGGAGAGAGAGAGAAGAAAGAGTGGACCGGGAAACTATACCAACAGGTTGGATGGGCCCAATTAAACCAATGGGGTCCGTCCCTTTCTATCGTATCATCATCTCAACGTCTTTTTGTAGCAACTGAATACTTCGCCGGCTAACTATACTATACCATAGTCAGATCTAACTAGACACTGTAGTTAGCTATAAGTATCTGTAACGTTAACGGTTCAAGCCTAAACAAAAAGAGTTAACCATCTTTGGTTGCGATCTAACTAAAACATGGCTTACTCATGACAAATTGGGAGAAAAAAAAGCGACTTCATATGATTGCTAGGTCATCAGTGCAGTCATTGAATTCCACCAGACGTCCTAGTTAGTTCCCGAATCTACTGTTGACAAACTAGCAGCTAACTAACTAACTAACTAACTAGCTAGCTAAACTGGGAACTGCAGATAACTTGGCTAACAAGCAAGCTACCGAACACGACTTGACTGACAATGCTTTCCATGTAGCTAGTTACTAACAGTATACCATCATACATTTTGAAAAAGGGTGAATTAGCATATATAACGTAAGTGACATTACAGAAACAGTTCGTTTATTGGTTGCTAGCTAGCCATATACGGGTTGTTAGCCGTCTGTTTCTGGGGGAGGGGAATTGGTCGGTTGGCTAGTTAGCCCTAGAAGAGAGTCCCGTGTACCTCAGTTGGTTAAAGCATGGCGCTTGCAACGCCAGGGTTGTGGGTTCGATTCCCACTGGGGGGGGACCAGTATGAAAAATTGTATGCACTCACTAACTGTAAGTCGCTCTGGATAAGAGCGTCTGCTAAATGTCGTAAATGTAATGTTAGTGAACGGAGCTCTGGCCCAAGCTAGCTAACGTTAGCTAGCTCAAGCCCGTACTGGAAAACAAGTCCTGCGTTTTTTCCCCCAGGATGTGACTCGAATACATCTCTTACCTTACAGAACCGTGCGCAGTATAACTTGCTTTGGAGTCCGTATTCTTCACTTGAGTTACTGACAAACAAACTCTCCAATTCTTTTTTAAAACCTTCCAACTCAAATTCACTCTCTTCTTCTTCCGCCATACTGCTTGCCTAGCCTAGCGCGTAGCTACGGCGACCTGTCCAGCCCAGCGTATCGAGTTGAGAGATTTCATTGGATGATATTCACGTCTGTATTTCTGACGGCGAAAAAATACGTCTTGTGATTGGAGAAAACTGCACATCATCCAGAAATCCCGCCCCTACATTGAAGGGGGATCTTGTGTTTATATTATTGATTACATTTCTTGAACGTTTCTCACCACCTATTATTGGCTGAGTCAATTAGTGATTTATCATCTTTGTAAAGTCTCTCATTTCAAAACGGCGCATGATCGAAAACACGTGATACCTTTCCCATTCCGTTGATTGGTTGTCATGAGATGATATTGGATTTGTGCTCGTTTATGAATTAACAGGTGACACCTGTGCCCTACCTATATAAATCAATCCCCCCACTGTCTTGTCGAAGGACTCAGGTCTGGCTGTTGATTCCAAGAAGGACTAGGTCACAGGTGACCAGTGATTATGACCGCTTTATTTATGGAACGCTTTGAAAACCTCCCTCATCCTTTGAGTTTGTCACACACAATTTGGTTTATGCAAGTTCATTCTGTCTACCTCTACCCCTTATCTCTCTGCCATTTAAAACATACTCTGTAAAGGCGATATATGCAACCTGGAATTGGCATGTCCTTTATGTAGCCTGTGTGAATATAGGGCAGAAGAGCACACTCTGGACCGGTGGTTCGTACTAGGCCTACACCCTTTGAGGAAGAGTGGCTTTTCTTCAGAACCATTCTTCAAAGTGAATTGATCGCTGTCTCATTGCATCATCTCCCTGTTGATCCCGTCTGTTTGGCTCCAATTTCCCCTGTAGCTAGCAGCAGTTCAGGACTCTTGTTCGACCGCCACGTCTGTAGGGCTGCAGGTCGGACAGAGCCTGGATTCGAACCAGGATCTCTAGTGGCACAGCTAGCACTGCGATGCAGTGCTTTAGACCACTGCGCCACCCGGGAGCCCATGTCTGTCGGGCTGCGGGTGCTGGGCTCTGGGTAGTCCTGCATCACCCAGCACTTTAATGGCCATTTTGCAGACTATAATGCCCATTTTACCTCACCAATCATATATTTATTGTCCTATGATTGTTTTAAAAATGTTGTGAATATACTATGGCTGTGAGGATGACGAACTCATTTCCCCCCCTAGGGGATTAATAAAGTACAATCTCATCTCTCAGGGGTCATGGGGCTGGTTGGCAATCATCTTGTCTTGTAACCCTGCTGCTGTGGAAGAGTGCCAGCCTTTGTCGGCAACAACATAGTGACCGCTCAGATCTTCTGGGAGGGGCTGTGGATGAACTGGGGTGCAGAGTACTGGACAGATGCAAGGTCAGGGGTCAAAGGCTCTCTCGTTCTCCCTATATAGTGCACTACTTTAAACCAGAGCCCTATGACATCCTATTCCCTATATAGTTCACTACTTTAGACCAGAGCACTATGGCACCCTATTCCCTATATAGTGCACTACTTTTAACCAGAGCCCTATGACACCCTATTCCCTATATAGTGCACTACTTTTAACCAGAGCCCTATGACACCCTATTCCCTATATAGTTCACTACTTAAAACCAGAGCCCTATGGCAACCTATTCCCTATATAGAACACTACTTTAGACCAGAGCCCTATGACACCCTATTCCCTATATAGAACACTACTTTAGACCAGAGCCCTATGACACCCTATTCCCTATATAGAACACTACTTTAGACCAGAGCCCTATGACACCCTATGCCCTATATAGTGCACTACTTTAGAACCAGAGCCCTATGACACCCTATGCCCTATATAGAACACTACTTTAGACCAGAGCCCTATGACACCCTATGCCCTATATAGTGCACTACTTTAGACCCAGAGCCCTATGACCACCCTATTCCCTATATAGTGCACTACTTTAGACCAGAGCCCTATGCCACCCTATTCCCTATATAGTGCACTACTTTAGACCAGAGCCCTAATGGCACCCTATTCCCTATATAGTGCACTACTTTAGACCAGAGCCCTATGGCACCCTATTCCCTATATAGTGCACTACTTTTAGGACCAGAGCCCTATGACACCCTATTCCCTATATAGTGCACTACTTTAGACCAGAGCCCTATGACACCCTATTCCCTATATAGTTCACTACTTTAGACCAGAGTCCCTATGACACCCTATTCCCTATATAGTGCACTACTTTTAACCAGAGCCCTATGACACCCTATTCCCTAATAGTTCATACTTTAGACCAGGCCCTATGGCCCCTATTCCCTATATAGAACACTACTTTAGACCAGAGCCCTATGACACCCTATTCCCTATATAGTGCACTACTTTTACCAGAAGAACCCTATGGCACCCTATGCCCTATATAGTGCCCTACTTTTGACCAGAACCCAATGGGGAATACGGGGCCATTTGGGACCCAATAAGTGACAAGGTTCCTACCAGTCTTCCTAATAACCTGAGGCACCACTAGTTACTGCAAAGATGTTTTATTTTCAGTCACAACCACATTTTCAAAGACTTTCTCTGACCGGCATTTTAATAACTTTAAAGATGGCGAATACACATTTTAACCTACATACACAAGTTAATGGTTATGTATTAAAAAAAAAAAAGGTTCATATTAACAGTTGAGGTATTAACATGACTTCCTCTTCTCTTCCTGGTCAAGGTGTATGACTCCATGTTGGCTCTCCCCAGAGGCTTCCAGAACCATCCTCATCATCTTCATCTTCGTCTCCATGGTCGCCACCCTTGCCAGCATCGCCGGGGGCAAGTGCACCAATTGCCCGGGCCTCAGGGTTCTGGAACCAAGGCCCGGGTTGCCACGGCAGCTGGGATTCTGTTCCTGATTGCCGGGATGCTGGGTCTGCTGCCTCCCAGCTGGACCGCTCAGTGCCGTCACTGACTTCTAGAATCCTCTGGTACACCAGGGCTTGAAGAAAGATCTGGGGGGGCTGCCATCTTCACCTGCTGGGGGTCAGGAGCGCTCATGGCCAGGTACGGACCACAATGGCAATAAGTCAGACTTTGTGTTTTTAATCCTCAATTTTTGATGGATGTATTGATGTACTGAAACATGCTGAGGCAACTCTATGTCTTTTAAATGTCTAAATGTCCTTCCATTCATTCAGGGGGTCTCCTGGTGTCCTCGTGCCCACAGAGGGATGGCCCTGGACGGGATAAGGGTCGGTATAAGAAGGAAGCCAACACCACCACTAACCCTGCCAGCAGCCAGGGCACATCTCATGTCTGATCTGCCCGACTAGAGGAGAACCCTATTCCCTATGTAGTGCACTAAATGTTCCCTAGAGAATAGGATGGCATTTGGAGACATGTTCCCTATGTAGTGCCCTATATAGAGAATAGGATGGTAGTTGGAGACATGTTCCCTATGTAGTGCACTAAATGTTCCCTAGAGAATAGGGTGGCAGTTGGAGACATGTTCCCTACGTAGTGCCCTATATAGAGATTAGGGTGGTATTTGGGACACATGCCTAGTTAATATGAAGTCTCTGAACGGTCTGTCTTATATTAAATGTAATGTTTTGATTGTTTTATACATGTTGGCTGGTACCACTTTGTTTATATAAATAATACAAGTATGTTAACACACTGATGCACTGAATTTTATTTCTGGGATGAATCTGTGACCAATGTGAGTCTGCTTAGGTCTGAGTTCATAAACTCAATTGAACTAGTTTAGTTTCCAACCAGTAAATAAATGAAGGCTGTAGAATCAGTTGCTTGGTTGACCCACAAGGGGGCAGTAGTGACTAGATTATCATATTCTTCTTCTCTCTGGTTTAGCCTACACAAGGTCCCCACAATGACTGTTAACCCCGGAGTCTGGATATGAACTGGTCAGCTATGCGGTCCCAACCACTTACAGCCATGTCTGTTGACATGAAAATATGTACACAAGTCTATTACCTGTCTGCTGCTCTGCAAGTCTATAACCTGTCTGCTGCTTTACAAGTCTATTACCTGTCTGCTGCTCTGCAAGTCCATAACCTGTCTGCTGCTCTGCAAGTCTATAACCTGTCTGCTGCTCTGCAAGTCTATTACCTGTCTGCTGCTCTGCAAGTCTATAACCTGTCTGCTGCTTTACAAGTCTATTACCTGTCTGCTGCTCTGCAAGTCTATAACCTGTCTGCTGCTCTGCAAGTCTATAACCTGTCTGCTGCTCTGCAAGTCTATAACCTACCTGTCTGCTGCTCTGCAAGTCTATAACCTGTCTGTTGCTCTGCAAGTCTATAACCTGTCTGCTGCTCTGCAAGTCTATAACCTGTCTACTGCTCTGCAAGTCTATAACCTGTCTGCTGCTCTGCAAGTCTATTATTTGTCTGCTGCTCTGCAAGTCTATTACCTGTCTGCTGCTCTGCAAGTCTATAACCTGTCTGCTGCTCTGCAAGTCTATAACCTGTCTGCTGCTCTTTAAGTCTATAACCTGTCTGCTGCTCTGTAAGTCTATAACCTGTCTGCTGCTCTGCAAGTCTATTACCTGTCTGCTGCTCTGCAAGTCTATAACCTGTCTGCTGCTCTGCAAGTCTATTACCTGTCTGCTGCTCTGTAAGTCTATAACCTGTCTGCTGCTCTGCAAGTCTATTACCTGTCTGCTGCTCTGCAAGTCTATAACCTGTATGCTGCTCTGCAAGTCCATAACCTGTCTGCTGCTCTGCAAGTCTATAACCTGTCTGCTGCTCTGCAAGTCTATAACCTGTATGCTGCTCTGCAAGTCTATTACCTGTCTGCTGCTCTGCAAGTCTATAACCTGTATGCTGCTCTGCAAGTCTATTACCTGTCTGCTGCTCTGCAAGTCTATAACCTGTCTGCTGCTCTGCAAGTCTATAACCTGTCTGCTGCTCCGTAAGTCTATAACCTGTCTGTCTGCTGCTCTGCAAGTCTATACCCTGTCTGCTGCTCTGCAAGTCTATAACCTGTCTGCTGCTCTGCAAGTCCATAACCTGTCTGCTGCTCTGCAAGTATATTACCTGTCTGCTGCTCTGCAAGTCCATAACCTGTCTATTGCTCGGCAAGTCTATAACCTGTCTGCTGTTTCTGCAAGTCTATAACCTGTCTGCTGCTCTGCAAGTCTATAACCTGTCTGCTGCTCTGCAAGTCTATAACCTGTCTGCTGCTCTGCAAGTCTATTATCTGTCTGCTGCTCTGCAAGTCTATAACCTGTCTGCTGCTCTGCAAGTCTATAACCTGTCTGCTGCTCTGCAAGTTGATAACCTGTCTGCTGCTCTGAAAGTCTATAACCTGTCTGCTGCTCTGCAAGTCTATAACCTGTCTGCTGCTCTGCAAGTTGATAACCTGTCTGCTGCTCTGAAAGTCTATAACCTGTCTGCTGCTCTGCAAGTCTATAACCTGTCTGCTGCTCTGCAAGTCTATTATCTGTCTGCTGCTCTGCAAGTCTATAACCTGTCTGCTGCTCTGCAAATCTATAACCTGTCTGCTGCTCTGCAAGTCCATAACCTGTCTGCTGCTCTGCAAGTATATTACCTGTCTGCTGCTCTGCAAGTCCATAACCTGTCTATTGCTCGGCAAGTCTATAACCTGTCTGCTGTTTCTGCAAGTCTATAACCTGTCTGCTGCTCTGCAAGTCTATAACCTGTCTGCTGCTCTGCAAGTCTATAACCTGCCTGCTGCTCTGCAAGTCTATTATCTGTCTGCTGCTCTGCAAGTCTATAACCTGTCTGCTGCTCTGCAAGTCTATAACCTGTCTGCTGCTCTGCAAGTTGATAACCTGTCTGCTGCTCTGAAAGTCTATAACCTGTCTGCTGCTCTGCAAGTCTATAACCTGTCTGCTGCTCTGCAAGTTGATAACCTGTCTGCTGCTCTGAAAGTCTATAACCTGTCTGCTGCTCTGCAAGTCTATAACCTGTCTGCTGCTCTGCAAGTCTATTATCTGTCTGCTGCTCTGCAAGTCTATAACCTGTCTGCTGCTCTGCAAATCTATAACCTGTCTGCTGCTCTGCAAGTCTATAACCTGTCTGTTGCTCTTTAAGTCTATAACCTGTCTGCTGCTCTGCAAGTCTATAACCTGTCTGCTGCTCTGCAAGTCTATTATCTGTCTGCTGCTCTGCAAGTCTATAACCTGTCTGCTGCTCTGCAAGTTAATAACCTGTCTGCTGCTCTGAAAGTCTATAACCTGTCTGCTGCTCTGCAAGTCTATAACCTGTCTGCTGCTCTGGAAGTCTATTATCTGTCTGCTGCTCTGCAAGTCTATAACCTGTCTGCTGCTCTGCAAGTCTATAACCTGTCTGCTGCTCTGCAGGTCCATAACCTGTCTGCTGCTCTGCAAGTCCATAACCTGTCTGCTGCTCTGTAAGTCTATAACCTGTCTGCTGCTCTTTAAGTCTATAACCTGTCTGCTGCTCTGCAGGTCTATAACCTGTCTGCTGCTCTGCAAGTCTATAACCTGTCTGCTGCTCTTTAAGTCCATAACCTGTCTGCTGCTCTGCAAGTCTATAGCCTGTCTGCTGCTCTGCAAGTCTATAACCTGTCTGCTGCTCTTTAAGTCCATAACCTGTCTGCTGCTCTGCAAGTCTATAACCTGTCTGCTGCTCTGCAAGTCTATAACCTGTCTGCTGCTCTGCAAGTCTATAACCTGTCTGCTGCTCTGCAAGTCTATAACCTGTCTGCTGCTCTGCAAGTCTATAACCTGTCTGCAGCTCTGCAAGTCTATAACCTGTCTGCTGCTCTGCAAGTCTATAACCTGTCTGCAGCTCTGCAAATCTATAACCTGTCTGCTGCTCTGCAAGTCTATAACCTGTCTGCTGCTCTGCAAGTCTATAACCTGTCTGCTGCTCTGCAAGTTTATAACCTGTCTGTTGCTCTGCAAGTTTATAACCTGTCTGCTGCTCTGCAAGTCTATAACCTGTCTGCTGCTCTGCAGGTCTATAACCTGTCTGTTGCTCTTTAAGTCTATAACCTGTCTGCTGTTCTGCAAGTCTATAACCTGTCTGCTGCTCTGCAAGTCCAGATGCAGATCAGAAATGTCTGCTTTATCGCTACAATATATCAATATATAATATACTGTATGTGTAGTGATGTGGGTGGGAATATATAATATACCTTATGTGTATTGATGTGGGTGGGAATATATAATATATAATATACTGTATGTGTATTGATGTGGGTGGGAATATATAATATATAATATACTGTATGTGTACTGATGTGGGTGGGAATATATAATATATAATATACTGTATGTGTATTGATGTGGGTGGGAATATATAATATACTGTATGTGTACTGATGTGGGTGGGAATATATAATATATAATATACTATATGTGTATTGATGTGGGTGGGAATATACAATATATAATATACTGTATGTGTACTGATGTGGGTGGGAATATATGTCACGCCCTGGCTCTGGGGACTCTCGTATGTTGAGCCAGGGTGTTTATTTGTTTAAGTTCTTGTCGTTGTATATCTATGTTGGCCAGGGTGGCTCCCAATCAGAGAGGGCTGTAGCTCGTTGTCTCTGATTGGGAGTCATACTTAGGTAGCCGTTTGGCATTCATTGTTTGTGGTTTCTTGTTCTTATTTGGTTTGTGTATTACCACGTCATCGTTTTGTTGTTTTGATCGTGTGATCATTATCTAAATAAATATGTTCGCCTTCAACGCTGCGCCTTGGTCCTCCTCTATGTATGACGATCGTGACAATATATAATATACCTTATGTGTATTGATGTGGGTGGGAATAGTAAAAGGAGATGAAATATAAACTGTAATGTATTGTTGGATATATAATGTATTGTTGGATATATAATGTATTGTTGGATATGTAATGTATTGTTGGATATATAATGTATTGTTGGATATATAATGTATTGTTGGATATATAATGTATTGTTGGATATGTAATGTATTGTTGGATATATAATGTATTGTTGGATATAGAATGTATTTGTCACGATCGTCGGGAACAGATGAGGACCAAGGCGCAGCGTTGCAGGCAAACATACTCATTTATTGAGCGAAACGCGATCAAAACAACAAAGACGGTAACGTGACAGTACACGGTCAAACACAACCAACTTGAAACAAGAACCCACAAAAAACAAAGGAAAAACCGACAGTTTAAATATGGCTCCCAATCAGAGACAACCAGCAAACAGCTGACACTCGTTGCCTCTGATTGGGAGTCACTCAGGCCAACATAGAAATAGGGAACATAGATCTACACACCCTGGCTCAACATAACAGTGTCCCCAGAGCCAGGGCGTGACAGTATTGTTGGATATATAATGTATTGTTGGATATATAATGTATTGTTGGATATGTAATGTATTGTTGGATATATAATGTATTGTTGGATATATAATGTATGTGAAGGAATGGGCCCCTATTGGCCTGGTCAGAAGTCGTTCACTATATAGGGAATAGGGTGCCATTTGAGACGTAATAACCCAATACTGACCGGCATGACAAGGGGAGCCACTTCCTGGTTACGGAGATGGCTGTGATGACCAGAGAATTAATACAAGTGGTTGCTATGGCCAGAGAGTTAATACAGGTGGTTGCTATGACCAGAGAGTTAATACAGGTAGTTGCTATGACCAGAGATTAAAACAGGTGGTTACTATGGCCAGAGAGTTAATACAGGTGGTTGCTATGACCAGAGAGTTAATACAGGTGGTTGCTATGACCAGAGAGTTAATACAGGTAGTTGCTATGACCAGAGATTAAAACAGGTGGTTACTATGGCCAGAGAGTTAATACAGGTGGTTGCTATGACCAGAGAGTTAATACAGGTGGTTGCTATGACCAGAGATTAAAACAGGTGGTTACTATGGGCCAGAGAGTTAATACAGGTGGTTGCTATGACCAGAGAGTTAATACAGGTGGTTGCTATGACCAGAGAGTTAATACAGGTAGTTGCTATGACCAGAGATTAAAACAGGTGGTTACTATGGCCAGAGAGTTAATACAGGTGGTTGCTATGACCAGAGAGTTAATACAGGTGGTTGCTATGACCAGAGAGTTAATACAGGTGGTTGCTATGGCCAGTACTGTGCTCTATTGTACTGTACAGTATGGGAGTTGCTGCGATGGGACAAGACTGTAACTACCAATTGGATATGATGAAATTGAGGAGAAAAGGGGGGGGGGGGGGGAATAAATAAATAATACATAACAATAAATGGCTTCTGTTGCCAAATATCTTATTGATATTTTGTTTTCCAAAGCATGAAATGACCTGGTATGATGGTGCATTGGTCAGTTATACAGTTTAAAGCTGTTATTTTTGCGTTTTTTGCCCAAAGTCAACATTTAAAATGGCGATAGCTTCAATGGCGCTGTCCGTGCTGTCACAGACGCCGTAAGGGCACGGAGACAAAGATGAGACCTCTACACCGTATGTCTCTACGGCGTCAATTGTTTCGGTTGTGACCGTTTCGGTTTGGACAATTTTGACTTAATTTGGGGTTTTAAAGAACCCCCATAGTTTACATAATGGCTGTCTATCTTTCATATGGACAGTCCCAAAACCGTACTTTACATATGTCTTGATATATTAGATATTCGGTAGTGAAACTTCTTAAAAATACATGAAGATTTACCAACTTGCTCACTCATTTTCTACTAAATGTTTGCTGACAGAATACGCACCATGTGGCCATGCTGGAGAGGGGCGTGTCCCATCACCTGGTGATATTCGTAGGGGTGTGGCTTAAGGCACATCTGTTCTACAGTCTTTTCATGTGTGCGTTTCCGTAGCGACGTCAAAAGGTGGAAGAACATATTTTAGAGAAAGATGTTTATAAACTAAACAAAACGACTAATTAGATCAGTATCTTTCAATGTAATCATAAAACAACTCAAGATGTTCTATATAAATAATAGTGTAAAAACTCATAAATAAATCCTTAATTGCTTTATTTTCCAACATGAAGTTTAGGAGTCAGGGTTTGGCACAGCCACCTCTGTGTATAAACAAGGAGTTTGAACTATATTCATTCAACAATATGCTTGTTATTGCCTTGGATTGAATTGGAACATATCATGTTGTAAATAAATGTCCTAAATTTGGAGACTTAACTGTTTTTTTCTTTAATTGTTTTTTTGGGGGTGGGACTGCAATTTACACCACTTCTTTAAAATTCACACATACGGTGCTATTTGGGACATATAGGGAATAAGGTGCTATTTGGGACATATAGGGAATAAGGTGCTATTTGGGAATATAGGGAATACGGTGCTCTCTCTCTCTCTCTCCCCTCCGCTTCTCCTTCCTCTCTTTCTCTCTCTCTCTTTGTTTTCCCCCTTTCCCTCCTTTTTCCCTCTTCTCTCTTCGCTTCTCTTCTCTCTCTCTTCTCTCTTCTCTCTCTTCTTTGTCTCTTGGTATTCTCTCTCTCTTTGTCTCTGTCTCTGTCTCTGTGTCTCTCTCTTCTCTCTCCTGTCTTCTCTCTCGTCTCTGTCTCTCTCTCTCTCTCTCCTCTCTCTCTCCTCTCTCTTCTCTCTCTCTCTGTTCTCTGTTCTCCTCTCTTGTCTCTCTCTCTCTCTCTCTCTCTCTCTCTCTGTCTCGTCTCTCTCGTGTCTCTCTCTCCTACTCTCTCTCTCTCTCTCTCTTCTCTCTCTGTCTCCTTGTCTCTGTCTCTGTCCTCTTCTGTCTCTCTCTGTCTCATCTCTGTCTCTGTCTCTGTCTCTGTCTCTGTCTCTCTCTCTCTCTCTCTCGTCTCTCTCTCTTCTCTCTCTCTCTCTCTCTTCCTGTCTGTCTCCTCTTATCTCCTATCTCTGTCTCTGTCTTTCTCTGTCTCTTCTCTGGTCTTCTGTCTCTGTCTCTGTCTCTCTTGTCTATCTCTCTCTTCTCTCTCTCTCTCTCTCTCTCTCTTCTGTCTGTCTCTCTCTTCTCTTCTGTCTGTGTCTCTCTCTTCTCTCTCCCTCTTCTGTCTCTCTCTTCTTCTCTCTCTCTCTCTCTCTCTCTTCTCAACCTGTCTGGTTTCACAGCGCCTCAGAATGGAAGAAGGAGAGGTGGTGGAGGATGAGGTCTTTATCTGTCTGCACAGCCATGGAGAGGAGAGAAGTATTCGCTTTGTGATTCTCGTCTCACACATTGAAGGCCACAACTTGGAGACAAGTGTTATTAAGCTACTGTTACACCCTTTATAATGGAAAGGAAGACAACATTGGACTGATAAATGTTCACCATCCTCTTTATTGGGAATTACTGTTACTTTAGTGTTGTGAGTCTCAGCATGTATCCTCCATTCGTTTGTCACCGTGATGTTAAATTGGTGACTAAAGTCATCTGGGATTCATTTCAAACCAGCGTGTGGGACCTGCTGTGGATGATGGATGGGTGATGATGTGATGTACAAGAAAGGGACGTCGTTCTGGGTTTCATTGTGATTTGGTATTTTTTTTGGTATTTTATCAGGATCCCCCATTAGCTGTTTGCGAACGCAGCAGCTTCTCTTCCTGGGGTCCGCACGAAACATGAATCGTGACACAATACATGACATTAATAGGCAAGAACAGCTCAAAGGGACAGAACTACATACATTTAGAAAAGGCACACGTAGCCTACACATCAATACATACACACAAACTATCTAGGTCAAATAGGGGAGAGGCGTTGTGCCGTGAGGTGTTGCTTTATCTGGTTTTTGAAAAGCAGGTTTGCTGTTCATTTGAGCAATATGAGATGGAAGGGAGTTCCGTGCAATAATGGCTCTATATAATACTGGACGCTTTCTTTAATTTGTTCTGGATTTGGGAACTGTGAAAAGACCCCTGGTGGCAGTGCTCTGTGTAAGTTGACTATGCAAACAATTTTGGGATTTTCAACACAACGTTTCTTATAAAAACAAGAAGTGATGCAGTCAGTCTCTCCTCAACTCTTAGCTAAGAGAGACTGGCATGCATAGTATTTATATCAGCCCTCTGATTACAATGAAGAAAAGACGTGCCGCTCTGTTCTGGACCAGCTGCAGCTTAATTAGGTCTTTCCTTGCAGCACTCGACCACACGACTGGACAATAATCAAGATAAGACAACACTAGAGCCTGCAGGACTTGCTTTTTGGAGTGTGGTGTCAAAAAAGCAGAGCATCACTTTCTTACAGACAGACCTCTCCCCATCTTTACAACCATTGAATCTATATGTTTTGACCATGAGAGTTTACAATCTAAGGTAACACCAAGTAATTCGGTCTCCTCAACTTGTTCAACAGCCACACCATTCACTACCAGATTCAGCTGAGGTCTAGAGCTTGGGGAATGATTTGAACCAAATACAATGCTCTTAGTTTTAGAGATGTTCAGGACCAGTTTATTACTGGCCACCCATTCCAAAACAAACTGCAACTCTTTGTTAAGGGTTTCGGTGACTTCATTAGCTGTGGTTGCTGATGCGTATATGGTTGACTCGTCAGCATACATGGACACACATGCTTTGTTTAATGCCAGTCGCAGGTCATTGGTCAAAACAGAAAATATTAATTACAACTCTCTGAGTTCTATTAGATGGAGTTGAAGTCGGAAGTTTACATACACTTAGGTTGGAGTCATTAAAACTCGTTTTTCAACCGCTCCACAAATTTCTTGTTAGCGAACTATAGTTTGGGCGGCAGGTAGCTTAGTGGTTAAGAGCGTAGTGCCAGTAACCGAAAGGTCGCTGGTTCTAATCCCCGAGCCGACTAGGTGAAAAATCTATCGATGTGCCCTTGAGCAAGGCACTTAACCCTAATTGCTCCTGGATAAGAGCGTCTGCTAAATGACTAAAATGTAAATGTTTTGGCATGTCAGTTAGGACATCTACTTTGTGCATGACACAAGTAATTTTTCCAACAATTGTTTACAGACAGATTATTTAACTTATAATTCACTGTATCACAATTCCAGTGGGTCGGAAGTTTACATACACTAAGTTGACTGTGCCTTTAAACAGCTTGGAAAATTCCAGAAAATGATGTCATGGCTTTAGAAGCTTCTGATAGGCTAATTGACATTATTTGAGTCAATTGGAGGTGTACCTGTGGATGTATTTCAAAGCCTACCTTCAAACTGAGTGCCTCTTTGCTTGACATCATGGGAAAATGAAAAGAAATGAGCCAAGACCTCAGAAAACAAATTGTAGACATCCACAAGTCTGGTTCATCCTTGAGAGCATTTTCCAAACACCTGAAGGTATCACGTTCATCTGCACAAACAATAGTATGCAAGTATAAACACCATGGGACCATGCAGCCGTCATACCGCTCAGGAAGGAGATGCGTTCTGTCTCCTAGAGATGAACGTACTTTGGTGTGAAAAGTGCAAATCAATCCCAGAACAGCAAAGGACCTTGTGAAGATGCTGGAGCGGAAACAGGTACAAAGTTCATAGATCCACAGTAAAACGAGTCCTATATCGACCATAAACTGAAAGGCCGTTCAGCAAGGAAGAAGCCACTGCTCTTAAAACCGCCATAAGAAAGCCCGAGTACAGTTTGCAACTGCACATGGGGACAAAGATAGTACTTTTTGGAGAAATGTCCTCTGGTCTGATGAAACAAAAATAGAACTGTTTGGCCATCATTTTTTACATTTACATTTTTAGCAGACGCTCTTATCCAGAGCGACTTACAGTTAGTGAGTGCATACATTTTTCATACTGGCCCCCCGTGGGAATCGAATCCACAACCCTGGCATTGCAAACGCCATGCTCTACCAACTGAGCTACACGGGGCCCGTAATGACCATCGTTATGTTTGGAGGAAAAAGGGTGGCTGCTTGCAAGCCGAAGAAAACCATCTCAACCGTGTGAAGCACGGTGGTGGCAGCATCATGCTGTGGGGGTGCTTTGCTGCAGGAGGGAACTGGTGCACTTCACAAAATAGATGTCATCATGAGGAAGGAAAATTATGTGGATATATTGAAGCAACATCTCAAGACATCAGTCAGGAAGTTAAAGCATACTTCCAAAGTTGTGGCAAAATGGCTTAAGGACAACAAAGTCAAGGTATTGGAGTGGCCATCACAAAGCCCTGTTTACAGAGAAATAGCATTGTATTTGGTCAAACACAATTTTCCCCCAACAGTTTGCTAAGAGCTGGCAGCAAGCTGATAGGACTGCTGTTAGAACCAGTAAAGGCTGCCTTACCGCTCTTGGGTAGCGGAATGACTTCAGCTTCCCTCCAGGCCTGAGGACAAAGACTTTCCTCTAGGCTCAGATTAAAGATATGACAGATAGGAGCGGCTATAGAGTCAGCTACCATCCTCAGTATCTTTCCATCTAAGTCGTCAATGCCAGGAGGTTTTGTCATTATTGATTGATCAGTTTTCCACCTCTCCCATCACTAACTTTACAAAATTCAAACTTGCAATGCTTTTCTTTAATTATTTGTTTTTTTTTCTCTGCATGAATACGATGGCTCACTGTCCGTTGTTGGCATTTCCTGCCTAAGTTCGCCCACTTTGCAAATGAAGTGATCTTTAAAATAATAATTGGCAACGTCAAATTATTTTGTGATGAATAAATCATCTGATTTTGATGAAAGATGGGAGTTAAATTTGTCTTTCTACCCATAATTTCATGTAAAGTACTCCAAAGTTTTTTTTATCCCCATCATTCTTTATATCATTGATCTTGGCTTCATCATACAGTTTATTCTTCTTTTTGTTGAGTTTAGTCACATTAATTTCTCAATTTACAGTAAGTCAACCAGTCAGGTGTGCAGCCAGACTTATTTGCCACTCCTTTTGCCCCGTCTCTTTCAACCACACAGTTTTTCAATTCCTCATCAATCCATGGAGCCTTAACAGTTCTAACAGTCAGTTTCCTAACCGGTGCATGTTTATCAACAATTGGAAGAAGCAATTTACTAAATTCATCAAGTGTAGCTTCTGGATGCCCCTTGTTAATCACATCAGACCAACAAATATTTTTTAAACATCATCCACATAAAAAAAAGTCACAGTGATTACAAGGCTGCTTCCCTGGTGTTCATTATCCCCCAATTAAAAATCTAAAATACAGAAGTCACGTTTAGATTTGAAAAATGGCTTTTATTTTTGGTAAATAAATAACGTTTTAATATAGAACAAAATAATGTGTAAATCGATAAATTCAGTAAGTGAAGAACCCCATGATCCTTAAATGATAATTTCTTTATATAGAATCACACCAGCCATTATTAAGAAAATAAACAAATACAATCCATAAAATCCCATCATTCCTATATTACAGATACACCCTTTCTAGTATCGGCACGTAAGACACGTCCAACACGTGTTTGTAGTCAGTGTGGTGTCAAAGTACACCAGAGACCACAAAAGACTGTCCCAAAATGGCACCCTATTCCCTGTAGAGTGCACCACTTTAGACCCAAGGCCTACTGACAGCTTTCCGTTTCAGACTGAAGATCCATCTGACGAAGGGGCCTCGTATATATCTGAGAAATAAAAGTCTTTATTTACACTTTCTCAAAAACAAGAGGATAGCAGAAAAAATAAAAATAAAATCTATATGACTGTAGGGGCCCGGAACAAACCCCTGCAGGAGCGTAGCTCTCCCAGGCCAAGAGTTGGCCTCCGCATCATGCTCTAAGATATCAGGGCCGTGTTCACAAAACAACTCAGGAGTAGGAGTGGGAATCTAGGATCGGTTTTTGGCTCATAATGAATAAGGGAGGGGAGGTGGGGGGGGGCCTGATCCTAATCAGCACTGCTACATGGGATGCTTTGTCCAATACGAGCCATGCTAAAATCCCGCACTGGTTCAGTCAGTGCTGTCATTACCGGCAGACATACTATAACATCATTAAGATCCAGTCCAGCCTCAGAAGCCCAGGCTTCCATGACATTTGGAAGGACGGCCTCGCAAGACTAACATGCAGTAATCGTCTCAAACACCTGTGTAAAACGCCCCCTTGAGATCAACACACACACCCACACAACACACACACACACACACACACACACACACACACACACCTAGCAGTCTCTAATCCTCTTGTTTTAGTAACCCACTTTTCTGGATTGGAGGCGGTCTAAGTGGGAGGGACAGAGAGAGGCGGGGCTAAGGGACAGAGAGGGTGGGGCGCAAGGAAGGGTGGGGCATAAGTGGGAGGAAGAGAGGTGGGGGGCTAATGGGAGGGACAGGAGAGGAGGGGCTAAGGGACAGAGACAGAGGTGGGGCTAAGGGGACAGAGATGGATGGGGCTACGGATAAGTGGGGGGACAGCGGAGAGGTGGGGATAAGTGGAGGGACAGAGAGGTGTGGGGTGGGCTAAGTGGGAGGGACAGCAGAGGGAGGTGGGGCTCTACGGGGGAGGGAGAGGACAGAGAGGTGGGCTAAGGGACAGAGAGGTGGGGCTAAGGGACAGAGAGGTGGGGCTAAGGGACAGAGAGAGGTGGGGCTAAGTGGGAGGGACAGAGAGAGGGGGGCGAAGTGGCGAGGGACCAGAGAGGTGGGGGCTAAGTGGGAAGGGGACCAGAGAGAGGTGGGGCTAAGTGGGAGGGACAGAGAGGGTGGGCTCTAAGTGGGAGGGACAGGAGAGGTGGGGCTAAGTGGGCAGGGACAGAGAGAAGGGGGGCTAAGTGGGAGGGACAGAGAGAGGTTTGGGCTAATGGAGGACAGAGAGGTGGCTAAGTGGGAGGGGACAGGAAGAGGTGGGGCGAGTGGGAGGGGACAGAGGAGAGGTGGGATAAGGGACGAGAGGTGGGGCTAGTGGGAGGGACAGAGAGAGGTGGGCTAAGGGACAGAGAGAGGTGGCTAAGTGGGAGGGACAGAGAGAGGTGGGGATTAAGGGACAGAGAGGTGGGCTAAGGGGAGGGACAGAGAAGGTGGGCCTACTAAGGGACAGAGAGAGGTGGGGCTAAGCTAGCGGGAGGGGGACAGAGAGGTGGGGCTAAGTGGGAGGGACAGCGAGAGGAGGTGGGGCTAAGTGGGAGGGACAAGAGAGGTGGGGCTAAGTGGGAGGGACAGAGAGAGGGGGGGCTAAGGGACAGAGAGGTGGGGCTAAGGGGTAGGACAGAGGAGGTGGGGCTAAGGGGGAGGGACAGAGAGGTGGGTAAGTGGAGGGACAGAGAGAAGGTGGGGCTAAGTGGGAGGACAGGAGAGGTGGGGCTAAGGGACAGAGAGAGGTGGGGCTAAGTGGGAGGGACAGAGAGAGGTGGGGCTAAGGGACAGAGAGGTGGGGCTAAGTGGGATGGACAGAGAGAGGTGGGGCTAAGGGACAGAGAGAGGTGGGGCTAAGTGGGAGGGACAGAGAGAGGGTGGGGCTTAGGGACAAGAGAGGAGGGGCTAAGTGGGAGGGACAGAGAGAGGGGGGGGAAGGGACAGAGAGAGGTGGGGCTAAGGTGGAGGGACAGAGAGAGGTGGGGCCTAAGTGGGAGGGACAGAGAGAGGTGGGGCTAAGTGGGAGGGGACAGAGAGAGGTGGGGGCTAAGTGGGAGGGACAGAGAGAGGTGGGGCTCAGTGGGAGGGGAAGACAGAGAGAGGTGGGGCTAAGTGGGAGGGACGAGAGGTGGGACTAAGTGGGGGAGAGGTGGGGCTAAGTGGGAGGATGAAAAATGGACTAATCCTAAAGTTGGTTTTCAGGAGGGTGAAAGGCAGTTTACGAGTCTACTGTTCATTCATTACAAAATGAAAATATGACCTTTTTCAAAGGAGTGTAATAATTATACATGCAATTAAATTTTCCTGTTCCTTAAAAAGAAAGAAAAAAGGCTGTTATTGTTTAAACTGATAAATCCCGCGAACTTCTGCAGACTGACCTGTAACTATAACCTTTCCCCTTTACCTCCCCTTGTTCTAAACCACCACAGGTGGAAAACTGGGGGGTGCGTAGCAGGAGGACTTGAAACGTTTTGGAACGTTCAGATAGGAATATGACGTATAGAACAAACATGCCTCTCTGACATGTAGAATAAGGAATCACGTCGGATCTATTGGTGACATTTCTAATCTGCAACGTTTGGCTACTGAACGTGGCCCCGTTATTCAAACTCACTCTCCTCCTCTGGTCACTGCAAAGGCCCAATACCCAGCAGTACAACCAGAACTACATGAAGTCACATAGACCATATCTATCTATCTATCTCTCTCTCTCTCTCGCTCTCTCTCTCTATCTAGCTATCATAGTGTCACTAGAGAAGTCAGAGACTGAGCAGGGTGTGTGTGTGTGTGTGAGTGTGTGTCCAGGCACAGGGGTGTGTGTGTGTGTGTGTGTGTGTGTGTGTGTGTGTGTGTGTGTGTGTGTGTGTGTGTGTGTTAGTCCACTCCCAAGGCTTTGAGCTGTCGTTCGATGTCTGCGTCTGAGATGCTGTCTGATTTGGAGGTAGAAGCGCTGGGGTTGTTTCTGCTGGTTGAAGGAGCACTCACCATCTGCAATCAATAAAAAAAACACAATGAATCAACTCAACCCTGATTCTCCCACAGCTGATGCACAGTACTGTGTCTGGCCAGGGGGTGGGTCTGTCCAGCAGGGGTGTCCTGTCCAGGGGGGTGTCCTTCCAGGTGTGTCTGTACATCAAGCTGTCTCACTACAGAAACAGGAAAGATAGACTAGTGTCCTGTCCAGGGGGTGTCCTGTACATCAAGCGTCTCACTACAGAAACAGGAGATAGACTCGTGTCTGTCCAGGGGAGTTGTAATGGTTACATCAAGCGTCTCACTACAGAAACAGGAGATAGACTAGTGTCCGGTCCAGGGGGGTGTCTGCGTAAATTCAAGCTGTCTCACTACAGAACAGGCGATTAGACTAGTGTTCCGTCCAGGGGGGTTGTACTGGTACATCAAGCGTCTCACTACAGAAACAGGGAGATAGACTAGTGTCCTGTCCAGGGGTGTATGGATTACATCAAGCTGTCTCACTACAGAACAGATATAGACTAGTGTCCCTGTCCAGGGGGTGTACTGGTACATCACGCTGTCTCACTACAGAAACAGGAGATAGACTAGTGTCCTGTCCAGGGGGTGTACTGTACATCAAGCTGTCCTACAGAACAAGAAAACAGGAGATAGACTAGTGTCCTGTCCAGGGGGTGTACTGGTACATCAAGCTGTCTCACTACAGAAACAGGAGATAGACTAGTGTCCTGTCCAGGGGGTGTACTGGTACATCAAGCTGTCTCACTACAGAAACAGGAGATAGACTAGTGTCCTGTCCAGGGGGTGTCCCTGTACATCAAGCTGTCTCCACTACAGAAAGGAGATAGACTAGTGTCCTGTCCCAGGGGGTGTACTGGTACATCAAGCTGTCTCACTACAGAAACAGGAGATGACTAGTGTCCTGTCCAGGGGGGTGTACTGTACATCAAGCTGTCTCACTACAGAAACAGGAGATAGACTAGTGTCCTGTCCAGGGGGTGTACTGTACATCAAGCTGTCTCACTACCAGAAACAGGAGATATACTAGTGTCCTGTCCAGGGGTGTAATGTACATAAAGCTGTCTCACTACAGAAAAAGGAGATTAGACTAGTGTCCTGTCCAGGGGGTGTATGGTACATCAAGCTGTCTCAACTACAGAAAACAGGAGATAGACTAGTGTCCTGTCCAGGGGGTGTACTGGTACATCAAGCTATCTCACTACAGAAACAGGAGATTAGATAGTGTCATGTCCAGGGGGTGTACTGGTACATAAAGCGTCTCATACAGAAACAGGAGATTAATCTCCTACCCTATGAGCCATTTGGCTCGAAACAATGGCTAAATCCTTTACAGAGTTGCTTTCCCCCCGTATTTCCATAGCGGCTGCAGAATGACTTTCCCCAGTAGGACCCTACCAGTAGGACCCTAGCCTACCCAGTAGGATCCTAACAGAGTAGGACCCTAGCCCGAACCCATAGGGACCCTAACCCAGTAGAAGGCATAGCCATAACCCAGTAGAGTAGGACCCTACCCAGTTAGGACACTAGCCCTACCCAGTAGGACCCTTAGCCCAGTAGACCTAACCCAGTAGGACCCTAACCCAGTCGGACCCTACCCCAGTTAGGAACCCTAGCCTAGTAGGGACCCTAGCCCAGTAGAACCAGTAGGGGACCCTACCAGTAGGACCCCTAGCCCTAACCCAGTAGACCCTTAACCAGTAGGACCTAACCAGAGTAGGACCCTAACCTAACTCCAGTAGCCCTAGCCCAGTAGGACCCTAGCCCAGTAGGACCCTAGCCCAAACCCAGTAGGACGCTAACCCTAGCCCAGTAGGACCCTAACCCAGTAGGACCCTAACCCTAACTCAGTAGGACCCTAACCCTAACTCAGTAGGCCCCTAGCCCAGTAGGACCCTAGCCAGTAGGACCCTTAGCCCCAGTAGGACCTAGACGAGTAAGAACCAGTAGGACCCTCACCCAGTAGGCCCTAGCCCAGAGGAAAACCTAGCCCCAGTAGGACCCTTACACCAGTAGGACCCTAACCCTAAACCCAGTAAGGACCCTAGCCCAGTAGGACCCTGCCCAGTAGGACCCAGTATGACCCTGAGCCCAGTGGACCAGACCCAGTAGGACCTAGCCCAACCAGTCGGACCCTAAACCCAGTAGGACCCTAGCCCAGTAGGACCCTAACCCTAACCCAGTAGGACCCTAGCCCAGTAGGACCCTAGCCCAGTAGGACCCTAACCCAGTAGGACCCTAACCCAGTAGGACCCTAACCCAGTAGGACCCTAGCCCAGTAGGACCCTAACCAGTAGGACCCTACCCTAACCCAGTAGGCCCCTAGCCCGGAGAGTAGGACCATAGCCAGTAGGCCCAGCCCTAACCCAGTAGGACGCTAACTAGCCCAGTAGGACCCAAACCAGTAGGGACCCTGTAACCTAAACCATAGGACCCTTAACCCTAACTCAGTAGGCCCCTAGCCCGTAGGACCTAGCCAGTAGGACCCTAAAAAACCCAGCGTAGGACCCTAGCCGAGTAGAACCCAGTAGGACCCTCACCCAGTAGGCCCCTAGCCCAGTAGGAACCTAGCCCAGTAGGACCCTAACCCAGTAGGACCCTAACCCAGTAGGACCCTAACCCTAACCCAGTAGGGACCCTAGCCCAGTAGGACCCTAGCCCAGTAGGACCCAGTAGGACCCTAGCCCAGTAGGACCCTAGCCCAGTAGGACCCTAGCCCTAACCCAGTAGGACCCTAACCCAGTAGGACCCTAGCCCAGTAGGACCCTAACCCTAACTCAGTAGGACCCTAGCCCAGTAGGACCCTAGCCCTAACCCAGTAGGACGCTAACCCTAGCCCAGTAGGACCCTAGCCCAGTAGGACCCTAGCCCAGTAGGAACCTAACCCAGTAGGACCCTAACCCAGTAGGACCCTAGCCCAGTAGGACCCTAACCCAGTAGGACCCTAGCCCAGTAGGACATGACGTTGTACCTTCTGGAGTACTTGCATCTCTTCATCTTAAAGCAATTTTAAAATCACCAGTTATGGAGGAGTTTTCAACTGAGTTATTGCTACATATAGGTCTAGTTTCCCAGACACAGATTAACCCTTGTCTTATTTCAAATCTCCACTGAAAGTTATTTTAAATCCAGGACATGGCTTAATCTATGTCTGGGAAACCAGCCCTGAGGATCTCCCACTCACCTTTCCCAATATCAGGGTTTAGACTCTCTTGATTTATTCTGCCTTTATTTAAAAATCAGGTACATCATTGAGAACACATTTTATTTTACAATAACACCAAATCTCTCACCTTTCCTGATATCTCGATGCCGATCTCGTCCAGAACCTGGTTGACGATGCTATCAGACTCCTCCTCGTCTCCTGACTCGTCAAAGATCTCATCCAGCGTGTCGTTAACTGAGAGAAGGGGACAAAGAGATCACTCCTGTAAGACATCCCTTGTCATAACATCTGTTATATATATATATATATATATATGAGTGACACAGGGGAGGGGGTTCGCCATAATGACAATGGGTGTGTCTCAAATGCCACCCTACTAGATCTCCTACATAGTGCACTACTGTTGACCAGGGCCCTATATAGGGGATAGGGTGCCATTTGGGATGAACCCATTGTCACAGAGCAATAGGGCTCTGGTCAAAAGTAGTGCACTCTATATATAGGGAATAACAAGTATGGCATTTTAGCAGCCTCATCATCATGGGGAACGTCAACACGGAATGTGTAATATAGATCTATTTCTCACTCATCTCCTCTGACATCTCCATCTTCAATGTTCTCCTTCTGGAAGTTCTGCATGGTCTGGTGCATCTTTCTGAGGGTCCCATCGTCTTGTTGACAGCCTGCATAGTCTGAGACGGCAGAGGAGAGGGTTAATCATTTACATTTTAGTCATTTAGCAGACGCTCATATCCAGAGCGACTTACAGTTAGCGAGTGCATAAATTTTTCATACTGGCCCCCCCCCCCGTGGGAAACGAACCCACAACCCTGGCGTTGCAAGCGCCATGCTCTAACCAACTGAGCTACAGGAGGATATCCGTTTACACTTTGCAAAGGCAGGCGACATCCGTGAAAAACAGCACACACAGACAGACAGAGAGAGAGAGACACAGACAGAGAATGCTGTCCAGGGTGGTCACACCACCCTGTGGGAAGAACACACTGGCGCGCGCACACACACACACACACACACACACACACACACACACCACACACACACACACACACACACACAGAGAGAGATCCCCACTCACTTTAGTAGTGGTAGCCATGGCCCCTGCCATCTTCATCTGTGAGTTCATGAGTTTGGTCTGAGAGGACATGGAGGTGACCTTTGAACTGACGGCGTAGGTCCTGTTTCTTCTGCCTCCTCAGCTGAACCAGCTGCTTGGCCAGGATGGTACACGCCTCCTTGTTCCCGGTCTTAGCCATCTTCTTGATCTCCATTTCCTGGGAGACGGACAAAGACAACAGATGGAGACCAAGACAACAATCTTGGGGCCGACTAGCCTGGGTGCCGACTAGCCTGGGTGCCGACTAGCCTGGGGTGCCGACTAGCCTGGGTGCCGATAGCCTGGGTGCCGACTAGCCTGGGTGCCGACAGCCTGGGTGCTGACTAGCCTGTTTGTGCCATCATGCCAACTTCTTGTCACTCATTGTTATGTTTGGCATGAATGTAATGACATCACAAACAGGCTGGCACTCAAGGTAGGGGTTTCCCACATAGACCTACTGTGCATTCGGAAAGTATTCAGACCCCTTGACTTTTTCCACATTTTGTTACGTTACAGCCTTTTCTAAATTGATTAAATTCATTTTTCCCCCTCATCAATCTACACACATTACCCCATAATGACAAAGCGAAAACAGGTTTCGATTTTTTTGCAAATCTATTAAAAATAAAAAACAGAAATACCTTACTTACATAAGTATTCAGATCCTTTGCTATGAGACTCGGAATTCAGCTCAGGTGCATCCTGTTTCCATTGATCATCCTTGAGATGTTTCTAAAACTTGATTAAATTAAATTAATTGGACATGATTTGGAAAAGCACACACCTGTCTATATAAGGTCCCACAGTTGGCAGTGCATGTCAGAGCAAAAACCAAGCCATGAGGTCGAAGGAATTGTCCGTAGAGCTCCGAGACAGGATTGTGTCTAGGCACAGATCTGGGGAAGGGTACCAAAACATCTCTGCAGCATTGAAGGTCCCCAAGAACACAGTGGTCTCCATCATTCTGAAATGGAAGAAGTTTGGAACCACCAAAACTCTTCCTAGAGCTGGCCGCCCGGCCAAACTGATCAATCTGGGGAGAAGGGCCTTGGTCAGGGAGGTGACCAAGAACCCGATGGTCACTCTGACAGAACTCCAGAGTTCCTCTGTGGAGATGGGAGAACCTTCCAGAAGGACAACCATCTCTGCAGCACTCCACCAATCAGGCCTTTATGGTAGAGTGGCCAGACGGAAGCCACTCCTCAGTAAAAGGCACATGACAGCCCACTTGGAGTTTGCCAAAAGGCACCTAAAGGACTCTCCGACCATGAGAAACAAAATTCTCTGATCTGATGAAACCAAGATTGAACTCTTTGGCCTGAATGCAAAATGTCACGTCTGGAGGAAACCTAGCACCGCTCATCACCTGGCCAATACCATCCCTACAGTGAATCATGATCAAGGGAAAGATGAACGGAGCAAAGTACAGATAGATCCTTGATGAAAACCTGCTCCAGAGCGCTCAGGACCTCAGACTGGGGCGAAGGTTCACCTTCCAACAGGACAACGACCCTAAGCACACAGCCAAGACAACGCAGGAGTGGCTTCGGGACAAGTCTCTGAATGTCCTCGAGTGGCCCAGCCAGAGCCCGGATTTGAACCCGATCGAACATCTCTCTGGAGAGACCTGAAAATAGCTGTGCATCAACGCTCCCCATCCAACCTGACAGAGCTTGAGAGGATCTGCAGAGAAGAATGGGAGAAACTCCCCAAATACAGCTGTGCCAAGCTTGTAGCGTCATACCCAAGAAGACTCAAGGCTGTAATCGCTGCCAAAGGTGCTTCAACAAAGTACTGAGCAAAAGGTATGAACACTTACATAAATGTGATATTTCCATTTTTTATTTTTAATACATTTGCAAAATTTTCTAAAAACCTGTTTTTGCTTTGTCATTGTGTGTAGATTGATGAGGAAAAAAACTATTTTATCCATTTTAAAATAAGGCTGTAACGTAACAAAATGTGGAAAAAGTGAAGGGATCTGAATACTTTCCGAATGCCCTGTCCATTCTCCATGACTCAGACACTCTCTGTATACAGACCACACCCACCAGTTGTTTTTCCTGTTTCTCCAGGGAAGATCTGTCTCTGGTGATCTGTCTCTGGGTTCCTCTCAGCTCTTTGGTCTGCTCCTTTATCACATCTAGAGGTAGTGATGGGAGAGAACACTACAAGATCAGTACTAGAGAGACTAGAAGAGAGAGAGAGAGATAAACTATTTATGTTCATTTCACTTTTCCCCTT
>LR778274.1:19786271-19831271 GCA_902810595.1 Coregonus sp. 'balchen'
TGCTTAAGGTCAGTAGTAAACCTCCATAATATAAACCTAAATCATAAAATTTGCTAGAGGTCACGAGGTCAGTAGAAACTCCATATATAAACCTATTATTAGCTAGAGGTCACGAGGTCAGTAGAAACTCCATATATAAACCTATTATTAGCTAGAGGTCACGAGGTCAGTAGAAACTCCATATATAAACCTATTATTAGCTAGAGGTCACGAGGTCAGTAGAATAATAGTTCACTAATCTCCCATCTATAATTTTAATGGTAGGTTTATTTGAACAGTGAGTGACAGAATAACAACAAATAAATCCAGAAACACGCATGTAAAAAATGTTATAAATTGATTTGCTTTTTAATGAGGTAAATAAGTATTTGACCCCTCTGCAAAACATGACTTAGTACTTGGTGGCAAAACCCTTGTTGGCAATCACAGAGGTCAGACGTTTCTTGTAGTTGGCCACCAGGTTTACACACATCTCAGGAGGGATTTTGTCCGACTCCTCTTTGCAGATCTTCTCCAAGTCATTAAGGTTTCGAGGCTGACGTTTGGGAACTCGAACCTTCAGCTCCCTCCACATATTTTCTATGGGATTAAGGTCTGGAGACTGGCTAGGCCACTCCAGGACCTTAATGTGCTTCTTCTTGAGCCACTCCTTTGTTGCCTTGGCCATGTGTTTTGGGTCATTGTCATGCTGGAATACCCATCCACGACCCATTTTCAATGCCCTGGCTGAGGGAAGGAGGTTCTCACCCAAGATTTGACAGTACATGGCCCCGTCCATCGTCCCTTTGATGCGGTGAAGTTGTCCTGTCCCCTTAGCAGAAAAACACCCCCAAAGCATAATGTTTCCACCTCCATGTTTGACGGTGGGGATGGTGTTCTTGGGGTCATAGGCAGCATTCCTCCTCCAAACACGGTGAGTGGAGTTGATGCCAAAGAGCTCCATTTTGGTCTCATCTGACCACAACACTTTCACCCAGTTTTCCTCTGAATCATTCAGATGTTCATTGGCAAACTTCAGAAGGGCCTGTATATGTGCTTTCTTGAGCAGGGGGACCTTGCGGGCGCTGCAGGATTTCAGTCCTTTACGGCGTAGTGTGTTACCAATTGTTTTCTTGGTGACTATGGTCCCAGCTGCCTTGAGATCATTGACAAGATCCTCCTGTGTAGTTCTGGGCTGATTCCTCACCGTTCTCATGATCATTGCAACTCCACGAGGTGAGATCTTGCATGGAGCCCCAGGCCGAGGGAGATTGACAGTTCTTTTGTGTTTCTTCCATTTGCGAATAATCGCACCAACTGTTGTCACCTTCTCACCAAGCTGCTTGGCGATGGTCTTGTAGCCCATTCCAGCCTTGTGTAGGTCTACAATCTTGTCCCTGACATCCTTGGAGCGCTCTTTGGTCTTGGCCATGGTGGAGAGTTTGGAATCTGATTGATTGATTGCTTCTGTGGACAGGTGTCTTTTATACAAGTAACAAGCTGAGATTAGGAGCACTCCCTTTAAGAGTGTGCTCCTAATCTCAGCTCGTTACCTGTATAAAAGACACCTGGGAGCCAGAAATCTTTCTGATTGAGAGGGGGTCAAATACTTATTTCCCTCATTAAAATGCAAATCAATTTATAAAATGTTTTACATGTGTTTTTCTGGATTTTTTTGTTGTTAATCTGTCTCTCACTGTTCAAATAAACCTACCATTAAAATTATAGACTGATCATTTCTTTGTCAGTGGGCAAACGTACAAAATCAGCAGGGGATCAAATACTTTTTTCCCCTCACTGTATCTCTCCTCTAATAATACAAATCAAATCAACTAAAAAATAACATTGAGGTTTGACTAATCAGTACTATAGCCTCCTGGCTAGGGGTCAGAGGTTAAGTGTCAAGCCTTAACGTGACCTCTGACACATAATTAAATTGGCCATTTTCAACCCCAGTTACAACCTGTTTACAGCAGCCAGCACAATCTCCATATCCGGATCCGAGGTACCAACCACCGCATCATTTGGCTAAATCAATCAACTGTTATCGATGGTATACAGCGGGTGACAACAACACCAAAAGCCGAACACACACAACACCAAGGCACCCACCACCCAACACACCCACACCCGACGGAATCATCCGACCCCACCCCCAACGCACACCTCAGCACCACACACCCCCCCTCCAGACACACCACCCCCCCCCCAGCTCACTCCCCCCCCCACCCCTCCTCCCTCCTCCCGGCCGGCTGCACCCCAGCGCGTCCCGCCCCACTCCCACGGGCGCCCCCGCCCCTGGATTACTCTGCTTGTCAGCATCTATAGTTATTACAGCCCAACAAAGGAAGTGGGAAGATGATATAAATGAAGTCAGAATGAGCAGTAATCTGATTATGTAGTAATTACATACAATGGATTAGTCACACCCACAACACCACACACACGCACACAGCACAGCCACATAACATCGTAGGTGAGTAGTGTGCAGTAATGTTTAGTAATACAACATTTGATTAGTTTAGCTCGTACAGTAGAGTGTTTGGAAGGCCATATTGGGCAGAGGTATTGATGTATAAAGGGGGGTGGAATATACTTAATGGAGAAACAGAGGATGATGGAGAGAGTCTCGGGAAGAGACTATGTAGAACAGCTGGATGGATGTAAGAGGGGAATATACTGATGAGACATAGTTATGGAGTAGGTGAAGATAACTTATGGAAACAATGGATGGTTGATGGGAGAGACGAATGGATGCAACAGGGATGCGCGTGGGATGGATGAGTTGGGTGAGAGACTAATGGAGTAACATAGGGATGGTGATGTGAGAGATGGGAAGATCTGATTGATACAGATTTATTATTTATAATTTTAATACAATCTTATGATAACAGTTTTATTGGATTATTTTAAATAAGACTTATTTCTAACAGATTTATTTCTTTATTTAGATGATTTAAAACTTATTAGAAATATTTATGTATTTTATATATTTTAAGAGACTTATTTATAACATATTTCTGTATTATATATTTTAATATACTTATTTATAACATATTTATTTATTTATATATGTTAATATACTTATGTATAACATCTTTATTTATTGATCTATGTTAAGCATACTTATTATCCCCGATTTATTTCGTTTATATATTTTCAAGACGATTAGACCAAAGTGATGTATTTATATATTTGAAGTAGTGATGGATAACAGATTGATGGATTTATTTTAAATATTAATTATACAGAGGTGATTATGGAGTTTAATATAACTATTTATACCATATTGATTTATGTAGATATTTGAATATGACGTCTTTAGAACAGAAGTATGGATGGATAGGAGGGGCAGAGACGATTTGAGAACAGATGGATGGATGGAGGAGGGGAAGAGACCTGATTGGAGCACAGAGGGATGTGGAGAGAGGGGAAAAAGAGACGATGGAGAACAGAGGGATGGGATGGAGGGGTAGCAGACTGTGGAGAGACAGAGGGATGTATGGAGAAGGTGGGAAAAAAAAAAAAAGAGATAGACTATTGATAACAGATGGATGTATTGTATATAGGGAAGAGCCCTTATGGAGAACAGAGGTTCTTGACTTGCTCATCTGTTCCTCGCCTTCTTTCTCCCCGCTTTCTTTCTTCTCTCTTTCCTCTCCTCTTCTCCGCTTTCTTTCTTTCTGTCTTTTCCTCTCCTTCTTTCTCCCCGTTATTTCTTTCTCCTTTTCCTCCCTTCTTTCGCCCCTCTTTCTTTCTTTCTCTCTGTTTCCTCTCCTTATTTACTCCCCTCTTTTTTCTTTTCTTTTCCTCTCCTTCTTTCTCCCCTCCTTATCTTGCTTTCTCACATAGGTTCCTCTCCTGCTATGGCGACCCTCGTTCTGTCTGGTGCTCTCTTGGGAGACTTATGGGACGAACAGAGGTATGGATGGAGAGAGGTTACGAGACTGATGATAACCGAGGCTGGATGGAGGTGTAGAGACTGATGGAGAACAAGGGATGGATTAGGGTTAGATACCTGATGGAGAACAGAGGGATGGATTGAGGTGAAGAGACTGATGGAGAACGAGAGGATTGGTGAGCGAGGGGAAGAAGAGACTATGGAAGAGGGATTGATTGTGCATATACTGATTGAGAACGATATGGATTTAGAGGATGGTGTAGAGACTGATGGATAACACTTTATTATTATATAAGGGTAATAACTGATTTAATAACATATTTATTTATTTATATAGGTTTAATAGACTTATGTTATAAACAGATTGATTTAATTGCGGATTTGAATAGTACTTATTGATAACATATTTATGTATGTTAGATTTTAATAGACTGATTGTATAACAGATGGATTTATTTATCTAGTGTATAGCCTGATGTATAACTTTTATGTATTTATAGATTGGTAATATACTTAATTTAGAACAGATTTATTATTTATAATAGATGGAATATACTTATGGAGAACAGATTGATTTATGTGTGTAAGTTAGATACTTATTTATAACATGAAGCCCAATTTATTTATTTATTTATATATTTTAATATACTTCTTGATAACATATTTATTATTTATATAGTATACTAGACGATGTATAACATAGTTATGTGTATGAAACGAGAGATTGAATATACTGATTGAGAACATATGGTAATGTATTATAGATGAGAAGATACTTATTGATAACAGAGTTAGGTATTTATATATTTGTAATAATACCTGAATGGAGAACATACATTAGGGATGGATGGAGGTGAAGATACTTATGGATAACATAGGTTTATGGAGATAGGGTTAAGATACTATGTAGTAACAATAGTGATTTCAGTTGATATATTATAATATACTGTATGTATAACATATGTATGTTAATGTAGATTTTGAATATACTGATGTATAACATATTTATTTATTTATTTAATATACTTATTTATAACATATTTTTTGTATTTATGTTTAAGAGACTTATTATAACATAATTATGTATTTATAGATGATTAATAACTTATTGAGAACATATTTGATTTTTTATATAGTTTAATTATACTTATTGGATAACATTATTTATGTTATTATGTTAATCTACTTATTTATAAACCATATTTATGTATTTATAGTATTTAATATACTTATTTATAACAGTATTTATTTTTTTATATAATTTAAGATAAACTTAGTTTATAACATATTTATTTGTTTATATGCTGTGTTAAGTGGGGATGACTTATTTTAACATTTGTATGGGGTTATTTAGTTAAATATACTTATTTATCACATAGTTTATTTATTATTTTAATATACTTAATTTTAACATATTGATTTTTATTTATATGAGTTTTACTATACTTCTTTATAACAATTGATTTGAATATATATTTTAATATACTTAATTTATAACATTATTTATTTATGTATGTTAATATACTTATTTTAACATATTTATTTATTTATATATTTTAATATCGTGATTTATAACCTAATTATTTATGTATATATTTTAAATACTTATGTATAACAGATTTATTTATTTATATATTTCCTATTACTTATTTATAACCTTTTTATGTATTTATTTTAATATACCTTATTTATAACATATTTATTTATTTATATATTTTAATATACTTAATTGTCTGCCCCTCTTGTCTTTCTTTCTTTCTTTTACCGCGCCTTCTTTCTCCCTTTCTTTCTATTCTTTTCCTCGACCTGATTGAAACAGAGGGATTGATGGAGATCTGGAACCTCGACTATGTAGAACCTATGGTATTTATTGATAGAGGGCCTATCCTTATGTAGAACAGAGTGTATGGCTGGCGAGAGGGGAAGAGACTGATGGAGAACAGAGGGATTTTATGAGAGATGGGAAGAGACTTTGGAGAACCGATGGATGGCATGGGAGCTAGGGGAAGGATACTGATGGAGAACCAGAGGGATGGATGGAGAGAGGGAAGAGACTGATGGAGAACAGAGGGATGGATGGATGAGGGGACTAGACTGATGGAGAACAGGGGATGGGATGGAGGGGAGAGAACTGATGGAGAACAGAGGGTGGATGGAGATAGGGGAAGAGACGATGGAGAACCGAGGGATGGATGAGAGAGAGGGAAGAGACTGAATGGAGAACAGAAGGATGGATGGAGAGAGGGAAGACGACCTGATGGAGAACAGAGGGATGGATGGAGAGAGGGAAGAGACTGATGGAGAACAGAGGGATGGATGGAGAGAGGGGAAGAGACTGATGGAGAACAGAGGGATGGATGGAGAGAGGGGAAGAGACTGATGGAGAACAGAGGGATGGATGGAGAGAGGGGAAGAGACTGATGGAGAACAGAGGGATGGATGGAGAGAGGGGAAGAGACTGATGGAGAACAGAGGGAGGGATGGAGAGAGGGGAAGAAGACTGATGGAGAACAGAGGATGGATGGATAGAGGGGAAGAAGACTGATGATAACAGAGGGATGGATGGAGAGAGGGGAAGAGGACGATGAAGAACAGAGGATTGATGTATATATGTGTATATATAGCTTTATGGAGAAGCGAGGGTGGAATGGTAGAGCGTTGTAATAGACTTTGATTCGAACCGAGGTCTTTATGTGAGATAGGGGAGATACTTATTTATAACATATTTATGTCTTTATAGCACCTTTAATAACTATTTATAACATATTTCTTAGTTGTTATATTTTAATATACTTATGGTAAACATAGGATTATTTATAGATGGGAAGATGACTGATTGAGAAACATAGGGATGAATTGAATATATTTGATAGACTGATGGATAACAGATAAAGACAAGTGTGTTGGGGAGGTATGTCTGCTAACATGGACAGAAGATGTAACATAAAAACTTGTTTTTAAAATGGTGGCATTGTGACTAGGAACAGTATTGTAGTTCAGCCCAGTTGGCCACCAGACAGATGGACTGACAGTAGAAGAGACTGAGATGGAAAACAGATAACAGACAAGAGGGGGAAGTAATGTGTGCTCAAGGGAAACAGTGACTTCCTTGACAGGACAACAGGCCTCCATCTCTCTGGGGTCAGTGCATGTTTCTCCAGGTCACACCAGTTGAGGCTGCTCGCAGACATTTCTGCCTGGGAAACAGTCATCAAAATAGTTTTTAAATCCATTGCATTAGATTCATTATGGTCTGTAAGGTCTGTTGGCTGTCTGTCTCCATTGGTAACAGGTGGAAATACAGGGTAGATTGCACCACAGCGCCCTCCAGTGTTCGGCCAGACTAATGTCATAGTTTGTCCTCCATAATGTGAAACATTACAAACTATTCATTTAAGCAAAGCATTCGAACCATCTACGTCAATAACTAATACAATCATTGTGGATGTCATTATTTAAAAAAGGGCAAATCTGAGATTCAAACAAAATAACAAAAATGGGATGTACCAATCCCAGATTGCCCCTTTAAGGTACCGTAAGGTCGTTCCGGTGCTGAAGGATTCATGTGGAGGAATGATGAGGCCTATTGAATTTTGGGTGGTGCTGATGACGCCATTGGCAACCGACAGAAGGACATGCATTATGGTCTGGTGGCCAGGGCCAGAGCAGGGCAGGGCACACACAGGATGTGACGTCTTCATGTTGTTTCCCTGCTCCCAGTGACTGTGACCAATAGACCCAGTAGCAGGTCTTTGTAAACTCCCTCCTGTCAGCTTCCATGCAGAGATTGACGGAGAGTTTTGAACCGCATTAAGACACACACAAAAAAAAAAAGAGGTCATTTTGGCTCCGATGGCTCAACAATTACAGCGGTTTCTCATTTCCCTGCTGTTGACTGGTGGGCTGACAGGGAAACTAATCCTCACACAGACACTAATTCCTAATGAACACTGTTGTATTATGTGAAAATATGTCCCGTCCCCCCACCCCCGACCCCCCCCCCCGACCCCGCATGATTCTGGCAGCAGAACAGAGGCCAACGGAGCGTTGATGATTTAGGGCCACCGCTCCCGTCTCAAACTGTGTCTGCTCTGCTGCGGGGCCGAGGCTGTGTGTGTGTGTGTGTGTGTGTGTGTGTGTGTGCGCGGCTTGAGGGGGTTGGCTTGTTAAAGGATGTTGGGGTATAAACACTAAATTAATCATGTTTTGGCTCAACTTGCTGGGGCCTCCTGAAATTTGCTTATGGAGGACCGTGATCACATAAAATATTAACAGCTTTGCTTTTCTAACAACTGGCAGGAGGTTAGAGAATGAGGCAGTCTGTGTCTCCCCTACCCCACATCACACTGTCCTCTCCTTCCTCATGACATCAGTGGCAGAGACATTCTTTATGTCGTTTTCACTTCCTCTTTCTACAAAACAACAGGATGCAATTCATTCATTGATATGCAAAAAAAAAATGTTCCAGTCTTGTGAAATGTAGGCCAGTGATGCTGCTATTCCAATGACTGAATAAATACATTGGAAAGTGTGATGTCTGATGTGACTCTATAGCCCAGTGTAAAGTGTGATGTGACTCTACGGCCCAGTGTAAAGTCTGATGTGACTCTATGGCCCAGTGTAACATGTGATGTCTGATGTGACTCTACGGCCCAGTGTAAAGTCTGATGTCTGATGTGACTCTATAGCCCAGTGTAAAGTGTGATGTGACTCTATGGCCCAGTGGAAAGTCTGATGTGACTCTATGGCCCAGTGTAATGTCTGATGTGACTCTACGGCCCAGTGTAAAGTCTGATGTCTGATGTGACTCTATAGCCCAGTGTAAAGTGTGATGTGACTCTATGGCCCAGTGTAAAGTCTGATGTGACTCTATAGCCCAGTGTAAAGTCTGATGTGACTCTATGGCCCAGTGTAAAGTCTGATGTCTGATGTGAACTCTATAAGCCCCAGTGGAAAGGTGTGATGTGACTCTATGGGACCAGTGGTAAAGTCTTCATGTGACTCATAGCCTCAGTGTAAAGTCTGATGTCTGATGTGACTCTATAGCCCAGTGTAAAGTGTGATGTGACTCTATGGCCCAGTGTAAAGTCTCATGTGACTCTATGCCCGTGTAAACATGTATGTCTGATGTACTCTACGGCCCAGTGGAAATGTGATGGTCTGATGTGCTCTATGGCCCAGTGGGAAATCTGATGTGACCTATAGCCGAAGTGTAAGTGTATGTCTGAGTGGCTCAAGCCCAGTGTAAAGTGTGATGTCTGATGTGCTCTAAACGGCCCCGTGGTAAAGTGTGATGTCTGATTTGACTTCTCTAGCCCAGTGTAAAGTGTGATTTTGATGTGGACTCTATAGGCCCAGTTTAAAGTCTGCTGGATGTGACTCCTATGGCCATGTAAAGTGTGATGTTCCTGAAATTTGACCTCTATAGCCTCCGTGTAAAGGTGATGTCTGATGTGACTCTAATGACAGGTGTGTGGTTGGGGGAGGGAAATGGGGGGTGGGTCCATGTTGTTAGTGTGATGTCTGATTTGACTCTATGGCCCAGTGTAAAGTGTGATGCCTGATGTGACTCTATAGCCCAGTGTAAAGTCTGATGTGACTCTATGGCCCCAGGGAAATGTGATTTCTGAGGTGACTTCTATGGCCCAGTGTAAAGTCTGATGTGACTCTATAGCCCAGTGTAAAGTGTGATGTCTGATGTGACTCTATGGCCCGTTAAATCTGATGTCTGATGTGACTCTATGCCCATGTAAAGTGTGATTCTGATGTGACTCCTGGCCCAGTGTAACATGTGATGTCTGATGTGACTCTATGGCCCAGTGTAAAGTGTGATGTCTGATGTGACTATATGGCCCAGTGTAAAGTGTGATGCCTGATGTGACTCTATAGCCCAGTGTAAAGTCTGATGTGACTCTATGGCCCAGGGTAAAGTGTGATGTCTGATGTGACTCTATGGCCCAGTGTAAAGTGTGATGTCTGATGTGACTCTATACGGCCCAGTGTAAAGGTGTGATGTCTGATGTTACTCTGACCCGTTTAAAGTGTGTGGTCTGATGTGACTCGATGGCCCATTGTAAAGTGTTATGTCTGAGTGACTCTATGGCCCAGTGTAACATGTGATGTCTGATGTGACTCTATGGCCCAGTGTAAAGTGTGATGTCTGATGTGACTCTATGGCCCAGTGTAAAGTCTGATGTGACTCTATGGCCCAGTGTAAAGTGTGATGTCTGATGTGACTCTATGGCCCAGTTAACACTGTGATGTCTGATGTGACTCTATGGCCCAGTGTAAAGTGTGATGTCTGATGTGACTCTATGGCCCAGTGTAAAGTCTGATGTGACTCTATAGCCCAGTGTAAAGTCTGATGTGACTCTATGGCCCAGTGTAAAGTCTGATGTGACTCTATAGCCCAGTGTAAAGTCTGATGTGACTCTATGGCCCAGTGTAAAGTCCTGATGTCTGATGTGACCTCTACTATGGCCCAGTGTAAAGTGTTGAGTGGACTCTATGGCCGCAGTGTAAAGTCTCATGTGACTCTATGGCCCAGTTTACCATGTGAATGTCTGATGTGACTCTACGGCCCATGAAAGTGTGATGTTCTGATGTGACTCATGGCCCAGTGGAAAGTTCTCTAATGTGGACTCTATGGCCCATTGTACATTTGATCTTCTGAAATGTGGTACTCTATGGCCCAGTGAACATTTGATGTCTGATGTGACTCTAACGGGCCCATTGAAAGTGTATGCTGATGTGAACTCTATGGCCCAGTGGAAAGTCTGATGTGACTCTATGTGCCCGGGTAAAGTGTATGGTCTGATGTGACCTCTATTGCCCTTGTAAAGTGTGATGTCTGATGTGACTCTATGGCCCAGTGTACATGTTATGTCCTGATGTACTCTACGGCCCATGGAAGTGTGATGTCTGATGTACTCTATGGCCCATTGGAAGTCTTGATTGTACTCTATAGCCCTGGTAAAGTGTGATGTCTGATGTGACTCTATAGGCCCATAGTGGTAAAGTGTGAATAGTCTGATGTGACTCTACGGCCCAGTGTAAAGTGTGATGTCTGATTTGACTCTTAAGCCAGTGTACAGTGTGATGTCCTTATTGACTCTATCCCAGTGTAAAGTCTGATGTGACTCTATGGCCCAGTTGTAAAAGTGTGATGTCTGATTGACTCTTCTATAGCCAGTGTAAAGTGTGATGTCTGATGTGACTCTAATGACCCAGTGTAAAGGAAGTGGGACTGATGTCTTATTGACTCTATGGCCCATGTAAAGTGGTGATGCCTGAGTGACTCTATAGCCCGTGAAAGCTTATGTGACCTCTATGGCCCCCGGGGTTAAAAAGTGTGATGTCTGAATGTGACTCTATGGCCCAGTGTAAGTGTGGATGTCGGATGTTACTCTATAGCCCAGTGTAACAGTGTGATGTCTGATGTGACTCTAGGGGGCCCAGTTGTAACGTCTGATGTGACTCTAAGGCCAGTGTAAAGTGTGTGTCTGATGTGACTAACTCTAGGGCCCAGTGTAACCATGTGATGTCTGATGTGACTCTATGGCCCAGTGTAAAGTGTGATGTCTGATGTGACTATATGGCCCAGTGTAAAGTCTGATGTGACTCTATGGCCCAGTGTAAAGTGTGATGTCTGATGTGACTCTATGGCCCAGTGTGAAGTCTGATGTGACTCTATGGCCCAGTGTAAGTGTGATGTCGTGATTGGATCATGGCCCAGTGTAACATGTGATGTCTGATGTGACTCTATGGCCCAGTGTAAAGTGTAGTCTGATGTGACTCTATGGCCCAGTGTAAAGTGTGATGTCTGATGTGACTCTATGGCCCAGTGTAAAGTCTGATGTCTGATGTGACTCTATGGCCCAGTGTAAAGTGTGATGTCTGATGTGACTCTATAGGCCCAGTGTAAAGTGTGATGTCTGAAAAAAAAATGTGACTCTACTATGACCAGTGGTAAAGTCTGATGTCTGATGTGACTCTATGGCCCAGTGTAAAGTCTGATGTGACTCTATGGCCCAGTGTAAAGTGTGATGTCTGATGTGACTCTATGCCCATGAAAGGTGATGTCTGAGTTTGACTCTATGTCCCATGTAAAGTGTGATGTCTGATGTGACTGCTAGGCCCAGTGTAAGTGTGATGTCTGATGTGACTCTATGCCCAGTGCAAAGTGTGATGTTGAGGTTGACTCTATGGCCCAGTTAAAGTTGATGTCTGATGTGACTCTACGGCCCAGTGTAAAGTGTGATTCTAATGACTCTAACGGCCCAGTGTAAAGTGTTGATGTCTGATGTGGACTCTATGGTCCCAGTGTAAAGTGGTGAATGTCTGATGTGACTCTATGGCCCAGTGTAAAGTGTGATGTCTGATGTGACTCTATAGCCCAGTGTAAAGTGTGATGTCTGATGTGACTCTATAGCCCAGTGTAAAAGTGGTGATTCTGATTTACTCTGACCCAGTGTAAAGTGTGATGTTCGATGTGACTCATGGCCGCAGTTAAAGTGTGAAATGTCTGATGTGCTCTACTGGCCCATTGTAAAGTGTGATGGCCTGATGTGACTCTATGCCCAGTGTAAAGTGTGCATGTCCTGTGTGAACTATGCTGCTCCCCATGGTAACAGTAGGCCAATGAGGCTGCTCCTCCATAGTAATAGTAGGCCAATGAGGCTGCTCCTCCATATAACAGTAGGCCAAGAGGCTGCTCCTCCATGGTAACAGTAGGCCAATGAGGCTGCTCCTCCATAGTAACAGTAGGCCAATGAGGCTGCTCCTCCATGGTAACAGTAGGCCAATGAGGCTGCTCCTCCATGGTAACAGTAGGCCAATGAGACTGCTCCTCCATGGTAACAGTAGGCCAATGAGGCTGCTCCTCCATGGTAACAGTAGGCCAATGAGGCTGCTCCTCCATGGTAACAGTAGGCCAATGAGGCTGCTCCTCCATGGTAACAGTAGGCCAATGAGGCTGCTCCTCCATGGTAACAGTAGCCATTCTCTGCTGTAGGGCTGATCAATGGAGGACATTTACATGTTTATAAACCTACAGGACTGGAACGTTTAGAACCTTACAGGACTGGAACGTTTAGAACCTTACAGGACTGGAACGTTTAGAACCCTACAGGACTGGAACGTTTAGAACCGCTAAGGATGGAACGTTAGAAACCCTACAGACTGGAATTTTTTTAGAACCTTACAGACTGGAATGTTTAGAACTCCTACAGACTGGACGTTAGAACCTTACAGACTGGAATGTTTATAACCCTACAGGACTTTAAGTTTAGAACCCCTACATGACTGGAACTGTTTAGAAACCCTACAGACTGGACCGTTAGAACCCTACGGATTGGAACGTTAGAACCTACAGGTATTGGAATGTTTTTAGAACCATACAGGACTGGAAGTTTTGACCCACAGGGCACTGGAACGTTTAGAACCCTACAGGACTGGAATGTTTAGAACCCTACAGGACTAGAATGTTTAGAACCCTACAGGATTGGAATGTTTAGAACCCTACAGGACTGGAATGTTTAGAACCCTACAGGACTGGAATGTTTAGAACCCTACAGGACTGGAATGTTTAGAACCCTACAGGATTGGAATGTTTAGAACCCTACAGGATTGGAATGTTTAGAACCCTACAGGACTGGAATGTTTAGAACCCTACAGGATTGGAATGTTAGACTGAGGGAACTGGGCTGAGGCCTGTGTGTGTGTGGTGTGTGCGTGTGTGTTAGCAAAGCGTTAGGGGGTAAATGAGGGTTCAGAGGGAGGTGGAACATGGCGAGGGAGGGGGCCTGTTTAAGGGTCCCACGCTGGGAGATAGACGGGTGTTACAATGCAATCTACAGAGAGAGAGAAAAGAGAGAGGCAGAGAGAGAGAGAGGGAGAGAGAGAGAGAGAGAGAGAGAGAGAGAGGAGAGAGAGATAGAGAGAGAGAGAGAGAGAGAGAGAGAGAGAGAGAGAGAGAGAGAGAGAGAGAGAGAGAGAGAGAGAGAGAGAGAGAGAGAGAGAGAGAGAGAGAGAGAGAGAGAGAGAAAGAGAGAAAGAGCTACCTGATAAACGGTAACAGAAAATAGGTGCATGAGCAAATCTCATTTCTCATCATTACCCCGTGCGACCATGACAGGCACCGGAGAGGAGAGGCAACATCATCAGACGGCCACTGCTCCCTGATTGGGTTATTTGTCCGCTCTTATGCAAATGAGATGGGACAGAGGCTGCTAGGAGCAGACAGGTGGGACTCTCCTTCACAGCAGGACAGGTAGATGTTCAGGCCAAGCAACCCCTGTTATAAGTCCTTCACGGCAGGACAGGTACAGCGCCTTCAGAAAGTACTCAAACCCCTTGACTTTTAAAAATGTGTTGGATTGAGATGTTTTTGTTACTGGCCTACAGACAATACCCTTTAATGTCAAAGTGGATTTTTAAAAAATATATTAATTTTTACAAATGTAATACAAAATTATAAGCTGAAATGTCTTACATTTACATTTACATTTTAGTCATTTAGCAGACGCTCTTATCCAGAGCGACTTACAGTTAGCGAATACATATATTTTTTTTTTATACTGTCCCCCCGTGGGAATCGAACCCACAACCCTTGAGTCAATAAGTACTCAACCAATTTGTTATAGCAAGTCTAAATACGTTCAGGAGTAAAAATGTGCTTATCAAGTCACATAAGTTGCATGGACTCACTCTATGTGCAATAATAGTGTTTAACATGATTTTTTTAGAGACTACCTCGTCACTGTACCCCACATACCAATTATCTCTAAGGTCCCTCAGTAGAGCAGTGAATTTCAAACACAGATTCTACCACAAAGACCAGGGAGGTTTTTCCAATGCCTCACAAAGAAGGGCACCTATTGGTAGAAAAATCAGACATTGAATATCCCTTTGAGCATGGTGAAGTTATTAATATCCCTTTGAGCATGGTGAAGTTATTAATATCCCTTTGAGCATGGTGAAGTTATTAATATCCCTTTGAGCATGGTGAAGTTATTAATATCCCTTTGAGCATGGTGAAGTTATTAATTATACTTTGGATGGTGTACCAATAAACCCAGTCACTAGATACAGGCATCCTTCCAAACTCAGTTGCCGGAGAGGAAGGAAACCGCTCAGGGATTTCACCATGAAGCCAATGGTGACTTTAAAACAGAGTTTAATGGTTGTGATAGGAGAAAACTGAGGATGGATCAACAACATTGTAGTTACTCCACATTACTAACCGAAATGTCAGAATGACCTACTTTATCCTAACCAGTCAGGTTAAGACCGGTCATTCAACTGAGACTGCTCTTCTCTGTGTCATGGAGGCTCTCCGCACTGCTAAAGCTAACTCTCTCTCCTCTGCTCTTGTCCTTCTAGACCTGTCTGCTGCCTTTGATACTGTGAACCATCAGATCCTCCTCTCCACCCTCTCCGAGTTGGGCATCTCCGGCGCTGCTCACTGCAGGTTCATGCTCTACAACATTCGCAGAGTACGACCCTACCTTACACAGAAAGCGGCACAGGTCCTAATCCAGGCAACTGGCTTCCAGTTGAAGCTCGCATCTACTACCTACAAAACCATGATGCTTGCCTACGGAGCTGTGAGGGGAACGGCACCTCCTTACCTTCAGGCTCTGATCAGACCCTACACCCAAACGAGGGCACTACGTTCATCCACCTCTGGCCTGCTAGCCCCCCTACCTCTACGGAAGCACAGTTCCCGCTCAGCCCAGTCAAAGCTATTCGCTGCTCTGGCACCCCAATGGTGGAACAAACTCCCTCACGACGCCAGGACAGCGGAGTCACTGACCACCTTCCGGAGACACTTGAAACCCCACCTCTTTAAGGAATACCTGGAATAGTATAATAGTAATCCTTCTACCCCCCCTTTACTACCACTGTCTTTTGTGTAAACTAACACCTGACTTATTTCACCTGCTAGCACTGACTTGTTTAAAGAAATGTACTTGTTGTGATCGAGATGTAGTTGTCCCTGATTGCACTGACTTTGCTCACAGCTGCTTGTTTGAAGAAGTGTACTTACTGTGATCAAGATGTGGTTGTCCCACTGGCTATCCTAAATTGAATGCACCAATTTGTAAACCGCTCTGGATTAGAGCGTCTGCTAAATGACTTAAATGTAAATATGAAAAGAAGGAAACCTTAACAGAATAAAAATATTCCAAAACATGCAACAAACACACTAAAGAAATACTGCTACAAATGTGGCATAGAAATTAACTTTTTGTCCTGAATAAAGCGTTTGGTTTGGGGCAAATCCAATACAACACATCAAGGAGTACCACTCTCCATATTTTCAAGCATAGTGTTGGCTGCATCACGTTATGGATATGCTTGTAACCTTTCAGCAGGACAATAACCTAAAACACAAGGCCAAATCGACACTGGAGTTGCTTGCCAAGACGACAATGAATGTTCCAGATTGGCCGAGTTGCAGTTGACCTAAATCTACTTGAAAATCTATTAAGGCAAGACCTGAAAAAGTTTGTCTAGCAACGATCAACAACCAATTTGATAGATCTTGAAGAATTTTGAAAAGAATAAAATCCAGGTGTGTAAAGCTCTTAGAGACTTACCCAGAAAGACTCACAGCTTTAAATCGCTGCCAAAGGTGATTCTAACATGTATTGACTCAAGGGGTGTAAATACTTACGTAAATTAGATATTTCTGTATTTCATTTTCAATACATGTTTTTTCAAAAATCTAAAAACATATTTTTCACTTTTTCATTATGGGATATTATGTGCAGATGGGTGAGATTTTTTATTTATTTAATCAATTCTGATATCAGGCTATAACAAAATGTGGAATAAGTCAAGGGGTATGAATACTTTCTGAAGGCACTTCAGGTGTACAGGCTGAACAACACGTTATAAGTCCTTCACAGCAGGACAGGTAGAGGTACAGGCTAAACAACACGTTATAAGTCCTTCACAGCAGGACAGGTACAGGCTAAACAACACGTTATAAGTCCTTCACAGCAGGACAGGTAGAGGTACAGGCTAAACAACACGTTATAAGTCCTTCACAGCAGGACAGGTAGAGGTACAGGCTAAACAACACGTTATAAGTCCTTCACAGCAGGACAGGTAGAGGTACAGGCTAAACAACACGTTATAAGTCCTTCACAGCAGGACAGGTAGAGGTACGGGCTAAACAACACGTTATAAGTCCTTCACAGCAGGACAGGTACAGGCTAAACAACACGTTATAAGTCATTCACAGCAGGACAGGTAGAGGTACAGGCTGAACAACACGTTATAAGTCCTTCACAGCAGGACAGGTAGAGGTACAGGCTGAACAACACGTTATAAGTCCTTCACAGCAGGACAGGTAGAGGTACAGGCTAAACAACACGTTATAAGTCCTTCACAGCAGGACAGGTAGAGGTACAGGCTAAACAACACGTTATAAGTCCTTCACAGCAGTAGAGGTACAGGCTGAACAACACGTTATAAGTCCTTCACAGCAGGACAGGTGGAGGTACAGGCTAAACAACACGTTATAAGTCCTTCACAGCAGGACAGGTACAGGCTAAACAACACGTTATAAGTCCTTCACAGCAGGACAGGTAGAGGTACAGGCTAAACAACACGTTATAAGTCCTTCACAGCAGTAGAGGTACAGGCTAAACAACACGTTATAAGTCCTTCACAGCAGGACAGGTAGAGGTACAGGCTAAACAACACGTTATAAGTCCTTCACAGCAGGACAGGTACAGGCTAAACAACACATTATAAGTCCTTCATAGCAGGACAGGTAGAGGTACAGGCTAAACAACATGTTATAAGTTATTCACAGCAGGACAGGTACAGGCTAAACAACACGTTATAAGTCCTTCACAGCAGGACAGGTAGAGGTACAGGCTAAACAACACGTTATAAGTCCTTCACTGCAGGACAGGTAGAGGTACAGGCTAAACAACACGTTATAAGTCCTTCACAGCAGGACAGGTAGAGGTACAGGCTAAACAACACGTTATAAGTCCTTCACAGCAGGACAGGTAGAGGTACAGGCTAAACAACACGTTATAAGTCCTTCACAGCAGGACAGGTAGAGGTACAGGCTAAACAACACGTTATAAGTCCTTCACAGCAGGACAGGTAGAGGCTAAACAACACGTTATAAGTCCTTCACAGCAGGACAGGTAGAGGCTAAACAACACGTTATAAGTCCTTCACAGCAGGACAGGTAGAGGTACAGGCTAAACAACACGTTATAAGTCCTTCACAGCAGGACAGGTGGTGGAGGTACAGGCTAAACAACACGTTATAAGTCCTTCACAGCAGGACAGGTAGAGGTACAGGCTAAACAACACGTTATAAGTCCTTCACAGCAGGACAGGTAGAGGTACAGGCTAAACAACACGTTATAAGTCCTTCACAGCAGGACAGGTACAGGCTAAACAACACGTTATAAGTCCTTCACAGCAGGACAGGTAGAGGTACAGGCTAAACAACACGTTATAAGTCCTTCACAGCAGGACAGGTAGAGGTACAGGCTAAACAACACGTTATAAGTCCTTCACAGCAGGACAGGTGGAGGTACAGGCTGAACAACACGTTATAAGTCCTTCACAGCAGGACAGGTAGAGGTACAGGCTGAACAACACGTTATAAGTCCTTCACAGCAGGACAGGTAGAGGTACAGGCTAAACAACACGTTATAAGTCCTTCACAGTAGGACAGGTAGAGGTACAGGCTAAACAACACGTTATAAGTCCTTCACAGCAGGACAGTTACAGGCTAAACAACACGTTATAAGTCCTTCACAGCAGGACAGTTACAGGCTGAACAACACGTTATAAGTCCTTCACAGCAGGACAGGTAGAGGTACAGGCTAAACAACACGTTATAGGTCCTTCACAGCAGGACAGGTACAGGCTAAACAACACGTTATAAGTCCTTCACAGCAGGACAGGTACAGGCTGAACAACACGTTATAAGTCCTTCACAGCAGGACAGGTAGAGGTACAGGCTAAACAACACGTTATAAGTCCTTCACAGCAGGACAGGTAGAGGTACAGGCTAAACAACACGTTATAAGTCCTTCACAGCAGGACAGGTAGAGGTACAGGCTAAACAACACGTTATAAGTCCTTCACAGCAGGACAGGTAGAGGTACGGGCTAAACAACACGTTATAAGTCCTTCACAGCAGGACAGGTACAGGCTAAACAACACGTTATAAGTCATTCACAGCAGGACAGGTAGAGGTACAGGCTGAACAACACGTTATAAGTCCTTCACAGCAGGACAGGTGGAGGTACAGGCTAAACAACACGTTATAAGTCCTTCACAGCAGGACAGGTACAGGCTAAACAACACGTTATAAGTCCTTCACAGCAGGACAGGTAGAGGTACAGGCTAAACAACACGTTATAAGTCCTTCACAGCAGTAGAGGTACAGGCTAAACAACACGTTATAAGTCCTTCACAGCAGGACAGGTAGAGGTACAGGCTGAACAACACGTTATAAGTCCTTCACAGCAGGACAGGTAGAGGTACAGGCTAAACAACACGTTATAAGTCCTTCACAGCAGGACAGGTAGAGGTACAGGCTGAACAACACGTTATAAGTCCTTCACAGCAGGACAGGTAGAGGTACAGGCTAAACAACACGTTATAAGTCCTTCACAGCAGGACAGGTACAGGCTAAACAACACATTATAAGTCCTTCACAGCAGGACAGGTAGAGGTACAGGCTAAACAACATGTTATAAGTTATTCACAGCAGGACAGGTACAGGCTAAACAACACGTTATAAGTCCTTCACAGCAGGACAGGTAGAGGTACAGGCTAAACAACACGTTATAAGTCCTTCACTGCAGGACAGGTAGAGGTACAGGCTAAACAACACGTTATAAGTCCTTCACAGCAGGACAGGTAGAGGTACAGGCTAAACAACACGTTATAAGTCCTTCACAGCAGGACAGGTAGAGGTACAGGCTAAACAACACGTTATAAGTCCTTCACAGCAGGACAGGTAGAGGTACAGGCTAAACAACACGTTATAAGTCCTTCACAGCAGGACAGGTGGAGGTACAGGCTGAACAACACGTTATAAGTCCTTCACAGCAGGACAGGTAGAGGTACAGGCTGAACAACACGTTATAAGTCCTTCACAGCAGGACAGGTAGAGGTACAGGCTAAACAACACGTTATAAGTCCTTCACAGTAGGACAGGTAGAGGTACAGGCTAAACAACACGTTATAAGTCCTTCACAGCAGGACAGTTACAGGCTAAACAACACGTTATAAGTCCTTCACAGCAGGACAGTTACAGGCTGAACAACACGTTATAAGTCCTTCACAGCAGGACAGGTAGAGGTACAGGCTAAACAACACGTTATAAGTCCTTCACAGCAGGACAGGTACAGGCTAAACAACACGTTATAAGTCCTTCACAGCAGGACAGGTACAGGCTAAACAACACGTTATAAGTCCTTCACAGCAGGACAGGTAGAGGTACAGGCTAAACAACACGTTATAAGTCCTTCACAGCAGGACAGGTAGAGGTACAGGCTAAACAACACGTTATAAGTCCTTCACAGCAGGACAGGTAGAGGTACAGGCTAAACAACACGTTATAAGTCCTTCACAGCAGGACAGGTAGAGGTACGGGCTAAACAACACGTTATAAGTCCTTCACAGCAGGACAGGTACAGGCTAAACAACACGTTATAAGTCATTCACAGCAGGACAGGTAGAGGTACAGGCTGAACAACACGTTATAAGTCCTTCACAGCAGGACAGGTGGAGGTACAGGCTAAACAACACGTTATAAGTCCTTCACAGCAGGACAGGTACAGGCTAAACAACACGTTATAAGTCCTTCACAGCAGGACAGGTAGAGGTACAGGCTAAACAACACGTTATAAGTCCTTCACAGCAGTAGAGGTACAGGCTAAACAACACGTTATAAGTCCTTCACAGCAGGACAGGTAGAGGTACAGGCTGAACAACACGTTATAAGTCCTTCACAGCAGGACAGGTAGAGGTACAGGCTAAACAACACGTTATAAGTCCTTCACAGCAGGACAGGTAGAGGTACAGGCTGAACAACACGTTATAAGTCCTTCACAGCAGGACAGGTAGAGGTACAGGCTAAACAACACGTTATAAGTCCTTCACAGCAGGACAGGTACAGGCTAAACAACACGTTATAAGTCCTTCACAGCAGGACAGGTAGAGGTACAGGCTAAACAACATGTTATAAGTTATTCACAGCAGGACAGGTACAGGCTAAACAACACGTTATAAGTCCTTCACAGCAGGACAGGTAGAGGTACAGGCTAAACAACACGTTATAAGTCCTTCACTGCAGGACAGGTAGAGGTACAGGCTAAACAACACGTTATAAGTCCTTCACAGCAGGACAGGTAGAGGTACAGGCTAAACAACACGTTATAAGTCCTTCACAGCAGGACAGGTAGAGGTACAGGCTAAACAACACGTTATAAGTCCTTCACAGCAGGACAGGTAGAGGTACAGGCTAAACAACACGTTATAAGTCCTTCACAGCAGGACAGGTAGAGGTACAGGCTAAACAACACGTTATAAGTTCTTCACAGCAGGACAGGTAGAGGTACAGGCTAAACAACACGTTATAGACACATTATAACTGCCACAGGACCTCCAATACAGACATCCATTGAAATGTTATCATTACTCAGAGAAGAGACCAAGACATAGGAAACATGTATTATATACACACACATAATTTATTACAAATGATCACCATTATTACAAATCATGGCACGAACATTTCAAAAGTAAAATCCAAAATGTATTGTTGATCAGAAGAGGAAGTGTCTACCAGGTCAGGTTGTCCTCTGGTCCCAGATCTAAGAGGCAATATGTCCTGTTGTCCTCTGGTCCCAGATCTAAGAGGCAATATGTCCTGTTGCCCTCTGGTCCCAGATCTAAGAGACAATATGTCCTGTTGTCCTCTGGTCCCAGGTCTAAGAGACATTATGTCCGGTTGTCCTCTGGTCCCAGATCTAAGAGACAATATGTCCTGTTGATAAACAGAACTTACCGTTACCGAGATACCATACCAAGAGATAAACAGAACTTACCGTTACCGAGATACCATACCAAGAGATAAACAGAACATACCGTTACCGAGATACCATACCAAGAGATAAACAGAACTTACCGTTACCGAGATACCATACCAAGAGATAAACAGAACATACCGTTACCGAGATACCATACCAAGAGATAAACAGAACTTACCGTTACCGAGATACCATACCAAGAGATAAACAGAACATACCGTTACCGAGATACCATACCAAGAGATAAACAGAACTTACCGTTACCGAGATACCATACCAAGAGATAAACAGAACTTACCGTTACTGAGATACCATACCAAGAGATAAACAGAACTTACCGTTACTGAGATACCATACCAAGAGATAAACAGAACTTACCGTTACCGAGATACCATACCAAGAGATAAACAGAACTTACCGTTACCGAGATACCATACCAAGAGATAAACAGAACTTACCGTTACCGAGATACCATACCAAGAGATAAACAGAACTTACCGTTACCGAGATACCATACCAAGAGATAAACAGAACTTACCGTTACCGAGATACCATACCAAGAGATAAACAGAACTTACCGTTACCGAGATACCATACCAAGAGATACAGAACTTACCGTTACTGAGATACCATACCAAGAGATAAACAGAACTTACCGTTACCGAGATACCATACCAAGAGATAAACAGAACTTACCGTTACCGAGATACCATACCAAGAGATAAACAGAACTTACCGTTACCGAGATACCATACCAAGAGATAAACAGAACTTACCGTTACCGAGATACCATACCAAGAGATAAACAGAACTTACCGTTACTGAGATACCATACCAAGAGATAAACAGAACTTACCGTTACTGAGATACCATACCAAGAGATAAACAGAACTTACCGTTACTGAGATACCATACCAAGAGATAAACAGAACTTACCATTACCGAGATACCATACCAAGAGATACCATCTTACTGACACCGAGCCTCACCAAGTGTGGACATGGAAAATTGTTTTCTTCTCTTTACCATTTTTTTAAGGAAAATGGAAAACCATATGGAAATTTGCTCTTTTTGTGAAAACGTTTATTTTTTATTTTTTTATGGTCTTTATTTTGTCAGCTTTTTTGTGGGGATGTTTTTTTTCCAGCTGGTTTTGTTTATTTCATCAATGCCATCACAGCTGCAGGATTCTCCAATGTTTTTTTTCTGTTTTTTTTTTGCAGCTGATTGTTTTTGGGGGGGACCATTTCTAGTCTTTATTTTTTTTTTGACATTTCAAAAATAAATCCAAGGAAGAATCGAGAAGCAAAGCTGTCATACAAATCATTAAAATCCAGACATAAAATATTTACACAAGAAGCAACCTTAATATCACACAGTCAACACGTCATTTAGTAACTTCCCCCTTCTGCGGTTCTCACTTTTAAACATTGCACAGCGTTCAACACAATGCTCTTATGGCATCATTTGATCTGATCGGTCAATGCCATTTTTCTAAAGTCATCTGGTATCAGATCATTTCTACCCAATAAGCAAAAATAAACTGTACCATCTTAATGTTATCAAACTATTTGTACAAATGAAAAGCAGGAAGAAAAAAAAAACAGTATTTCCATGAACCTCCAACAGTACTTTGTCTAGTAATCTATTGAATCAGTACAACAGAATGAATTAGCTGTTTAGGTTCTAACCATAGTGAAATGCACCTAGAAGTTTCAAAAACAGACAGCCAATCAGAAACTGCAAAGCAATAAAAAGTTGCGTTAGCGTTTCGTCCAATCAGGGCCGTCTTCATCTGCGCCAGGGGCGGGGCTCGTTGTCATCATCCTCCTCATCGTCGTCCTGTAGCAACGCATCATCAATCAGCGACTCTTCCTGGAACTACAAAGGGACAAGACAGGGTGAGACAAACACTTTTATAATGAATGAAAAAAGGTAGAAAGATATTCCCTGGCTATCCAAACTCATTGATCTGGCCAAACGCTACGCCCAAGGATGTTAGTTTCATTACATTCTAGTCATTTAGCAGATGCTCTTATCCAGAGCGACTTACAGGAACAATTAGGGTTAAGTGCCTTGCTCAAGGGCACGCCGGCATATTTTTCACCTAGTCGGCTCAGGGATTTGAACCAGCAAACGCTCTTAACCTCTACGCTACCTGCCGCCCTCTTCTCCTCAATGAGTCTGGATCTGAGTACCTTTCACCGAATGCCAACACATTCGGGGACCGTCTGACCCTGTCCAGAAACCGATGGGTTGGACCAGAGCCAGAACACACACGTTGGTAAAGTGATTTGACATGTTTTTATTGGCTTTGATACTCTGATCGGTTAGAGATGATCCAAATCGCTGATGACTTAGGTCTTGAACAACTTCTCCTGCGCGCCTCGTCACCACAAAAAGGACTTGGACGACGGCAGTCTCAGACTAAAGTACGTAGTGAACGACAGAGCAGCAGAATCATTTAGTGAGGCATCAAGCTAATAGAGAAACAAACCACCTTACATTTCTGCCTCCCATTGTCTCATTTTTCATCGGATGAGTGTGGCCTTTGAGAAAGCCTTACCTGTGAATCGCTGTGCCCAACACACTCATTCTCCAAACACTTCTACAACCATTAGCATTAACATCCATTACTCCGTAACTGTCAAAACACACTCATTCTCCAAACACTTCTACAACCATTAGCATTAACATCCATTACTCCGTAACTGTCAAAACACACTCATTCTCCAAACACTTCTACAACCATTAGCATTAACATCCATTACTCCGTAACTGTCAAAACACACTCATTCTCCAAACACTTCTACAACCATTAGCATTAACATCCATTACTCCGTAACTGTCAAAACACACTCATTCTCCAAACACTTCTACAACCATTAGCATTAACATCCATTACTCCGTAACTGTCAAAACACACTCATTCTCCAAACACTTCTACAACCATTAGCATTAACATCCATTACTCCGTAACTGTCAAAACACACTCATTCTCCAAACACTTCTACAACCATTAGCATTAACATCCATTACTCCGTAACTGTCAAAACACACTCATTCTCCAAACACTTCTACAACCATTAGCATTAACATCCATTACTCCGTAACTGTCAAAACACACTCATTCTCCAAACACTTCTACAACCATTAGCATTAACATCCATTACTCCGTAACTGTCAAAACAACACCCCCTTCACCTCGTCATGATCTGGCTCCTGCTCGTCAGGCTCCTGGGAGGTCAGGGAGACGGCAGGCTTGTGCCAGGACAGACGCAACTCGCTGCTGTTCAGACGAACACCGTGCACCGCCGCCTACGGGAGGGAGGGAAAGGAAGGAAGGAGAGAGAGAGAGAGAGAGGGAACACAGCGGACAAGTAGGAGAGGAGAGGAAGGGAGAGAAAGAGTGAGGAAGACGTGAGGACAAGGTAAAGGATGACTGGGTTCAATGTCAAGTGGTGTATCACTGGGTTCAATGTCCAGCGGTGTATCACTGGGTTCAATGGTGTATCACTGGGTTCAATGGTGTATCACTGGGTTCAATGTCCAGCGGTGTATCACTGGGTTCAATGGTGTATCACTGGGTTCAATGTCCAGTGGTGTATCACTGGGTTCAATGGTGTATCACTGGGTTCAATGGTGTATCACTGGGTTCAATGTCCAGCGGTGTATCACTGGGTTCAATGGTGTATCACTGGGTTCAATGTCAAGTGGTGTATCACTGGGTTCAATGGTGTATCACTGGGTTCAATGGTGTATCACTGGGTTCAATGGTGTATCACTGGGTTCAATGGTGTATCACTGGGTTCAATGGTGTATCACTGGGTTCAATGGGTTCAATGTCCAGTGGTGTATCACTGGGTTCAATGGTGTATCACTGGGTTCAATGTCCAGCGGTGTATCACTGGGTTCAATGGTGTATCACTGGGTTCAATGGTGTATCACTGGGTTCAATGGTGTATCACTGGGTTCAATGGTGTATCACTGGGTTCAATGGTGTATCACTGGGTTCAATGGTGTATCACTGGGTTCAATGGTGTATCACTGGGTTCAATGGTGTATCACTGGGTTCAATGGTGTATCAATGGGTTCAATGGTGTATCACTGGGTTCAATGTCCAGCGGTGTATCACTGGGTTCAATGTCCAGTGGTGTATCACTGGGTTCAATGGTGTATCACTGGGTTCAATGGTGTATCACTGGGTTCAATGTCCAGCGGTGTATCACTGGGTTCAATGGTGTATCACTGGGTTCAATGTCCAGTGGTGTATCACTGGGTTCAATGGTGTATCACTGGGTTCAATGGTGTATCACTGGGTTCAATGTCCAGCGGTGTATCACTGGGTTCAATGGTGTATCACTGGGTTCAATGTCAAGTGGTGTATCACTGGGTTCAATGGTGTATCACTGGGTTCAATGGTGTATCACTGGGTTCAATGGTGTATCACTGGGTTCAATGGTGTATCACTGGGTTCAATGGGTTCAATGTCCAGTGGTGTATCACTGGGTTCAATGGTGTATCACTGGGTTCAATGTCCAGCGGTGTATCACTGGGTTCAATGGTGTATCACTGGGTTCAATGGTGTATCACTGGGTTCAATGGTGTATCACTGGGTTCAATGGTGTATCACTGGGTTCAATGGTGTATCACTGGGTTCAATGGTGTATCACTGGGTTCAATGGTGTATCACTGGGTTCAATGGTGTATCACTGGGTTCAATGGTGTATCACTGGGTTCAATGGTGTATCAATGGGTTCAATGGTGTATCACTGGGTTCAATGTCCAGCGGTGTATCACTGGGTTCAATGTCCAGCGGTGTATCACTGGGTTCAATGTCCAGCGGTGTATCACTGGGTTCAATTGTGTATCACTGGGTTCAATGGTGTATCACTGGGTCCAATGGTGTATCACTGGGTTCAATGGTGTATCACTGGGTTCAATGGTGTATCACTGGGTTCAATGGTGTATCACTGGGTTCAATGGTGTATCACTGGGTTCAATGGTGTATCACTGGGTTCAATGGGTTCAATGTCCAGTGGTGTATCACTGGGTTCAATGTCCAGCGGTGTATCACTGGGTTCAATGTCCAGCGGTGTATCATTAGGTTGAAAGACAGTGTTGAACCCTTTACCTGTTCAGCCTCTGGTCTGCTCCTGTAGGTGATAACAGCCAGAAAGGAAGTATCGTCTATCTGACAGTCCTCCAACTCTCCAAATTGCTGCAGAAAGGAGAACAACAAGACGAAAGATGGAATAAAATATGAACTCGCCGGTCTCTTAGTCCAGGAGTCTGAACTCATTCATTCACCCAAGCAAACCGATATCAGGGCACTACTGACAACCATTTGGTTTTCAACAATTTCAAGAAATTTAACAGCTATTTTCTCCAACAAACATTCCAAATGAAATTCATAGAAACCAGACATGGTTCATTAAAACTAGTTTAAACCAGACAGGGCTCATTAAAACTAGCTTAAACCAGACAGGGGTTAATTAAAACTAGTTTAAACCAGACCGGGTTCATTAAAACTAGTTTAAACCAGACAGGGCTCATTAAAACTAGTTTAAACCAGACAGGGGTTCATTAAAACTAGTTTAAACCAGACAGGGGTTCATTAAAACTAGTTTAAACCAGACAGGGCTCATTAAAACTAGTTTAAACCAGACAGGGTTCATTAAAACTAGTTTAAACCAGACAGGGCTCATTAAAACTAGTTTAAACCAGACCGGGTTCATTAAAACTAGTGTAAACCAGACCGGGGTTCATTAAAACTAGTTTAAACCAGACAGGGGTTCATTAAAACTAGTGTAAACCAGACCGGGGTTCATTAAAACTAGTTTAAACCAGACAGGGGTTCATTAAAACTAGTTTAAACCAGACAGGGGTACATTAAAACTAGTTTAAACCAGACAGGGGTTCATTAAAACTAGTGTAAACCAGACAGGGGTTCATTAAAACTAGTGTAAACCAGACAGGGGTTCATTAAAACTAGTTTAAACCAGACAGGGGTTCATTAAAACTAGTTTAAACCAGACAGGGGTTCATTAAAACTAGTTTAAACCAGACAGGGGTTCATTAAAACTAGTTTAAACCAGACAGGGGTTCATTAAAACTAGTTCAAACCAGACAGGGCTCATTAAAACTAGTTTAAACCAGACAGGGGTTCATTAAAACTAGTTTAAACCAGACCGGGGTACATTAAAACTAGTTTAAACCAGACAGGGGTTCATTAAAACTAGTGTAAACCAGACAGGGGTTCATTAAAACTAGTTGTAAACCAGACAGGGGTTCATTAAAACTAGTTTAAACCAGACAGGGGTTCATTAAAACTAGTTTAAACCAGACAGGGGTTCATTAAAACTAGTTTAAACCAGACAGGGGTTCATTAAAACTAGTTTAAACCAGACCGGGTTCATTAAAACTAGTTTAAACCAGACAGGGCTCATTAAAACTAGTTTAAACCAGACCGGGTTCATTAAAACTAGTTTAAACCAGACCGGGTTCATTAAAACTAGTTTAAACCAGACCGGGGTTCATTAAAACTAGTTTAAACCAGACAGGGGTTCATTAAAACTAGTTTAAACCAGACAGGGCTTCATTAAAACTAGTTTAAACCAGACAGGGCTTCATTAAAACTAGCTTAAACCAGACAGGGCTTCATTAAAACTAGCTTAAACCAGACAGGGCTTCATTAAAACTAGTTTAAACCAGACAGGGCTTCATTAAAACTAGTTTAAACCAGACAGGGCTTCATTAAAACTAGCTTAAACCAGACAGGGGTTCATTAAAACTAGCTTAAACCAGACAGGGGTTCATTAAAAACTAGCTTACAACGGTTCATTAAAACTAGCTTTAAACCAGACAGGGGTTCATTAAAACTAGCTTAAACCAGACAGGGTTCATTAAAACTAGCTTAAACCAGACAGGGGTTCATTAAAACTAGCTTAAACCAGACAGGGGTTCATTAAAACTAGCTTAAACCAGACAGGGGTTCATTAAAACTAGCTTAAACCAGACAGGGGTTCATTAAAACTAGCTTAAACCAGACAGGGGTTCATTAAAACTAGTTTAAACCAGACAGGGGTTCATTAAAACTAGTTTAAACCAGACAGGGGTTCATTAAAACTAGTTTAAAAACCAGAAGGGTCATTAAAAACTAGTTTAAAAAAAAACCAGACAGGGGTCATTAAAACTAGTTTAAACCAGACAGGGGTTATTAAACTATTTAAAAATCATAAAACTGTTAAACCAGACAGGGTTCATTAAAACTATTTAAACCAGACAGGGGTTCATTAAAACTAGTTTAAAAAAATACAAAAAAACCAGACAGGGTTCATTAAAACTAGTTTAAACCAGACAGGGGTTCATTAAAACTAGTTTAAACCAGACAGGGGTTCAATTAAAAACTAGTTTAAACCAGACAGGGGTTTCATAAAACTAGTTAACAGACGGGGCTCAATTAAACTAGTTTAAACCAGACAGGGGTTCATTAAAACTAGTTTAACCAGACAGGGGTTCATTAAAACTAGCTTAAACCAGACAGGGGCTCATTAAAACTAGTTTAAACCAGACAGGGGCTTCATTAAAACTAGTTTAAACCCAGACTGGGTTCATTAAAAACTAGTTTAAACCAGACCGGGTTCATTAAAACTAGTTTAAACCAGACAGGGTTCATTAAAACTAGTGTTAACCAGAAGGGGTTCATTAAAAACTAGTTTTAAACCAGACAGGGGTTCATTAAAAACTAGTTTAAACCAGACAGGGGTTCATTAAAACTAGTTTAAACCAGACAGGGGTTCATTAAAACTAGTTTTAAACCAGACAGGGGTTCATTAAAACTAGTTTAAACCAGACAGGGGTTCATTAAAACTAGTTTAAACCAGACAGGGGTTCATTAAAACTAGTTTAAACCAGACAGGGGGTTTCATTAAAACTAGTTTAAACCAGACAGGGGTTCATTAAAACTAGTTTAAACCAGACAGGGGTTCATTAAAACTAGTTTAAACCAGACAGGGGTTCATTAAAAACTAGTTTAAACCAGACAGGGGTTCATTAAAACTAGTTAAACCAGACAGGGTTCCATTAAAACTAGTTTAAACCAGACAGGGGTTTCATTAAAACTAGTTTAAACCAGACAGGGGTTCATTAAAACTAGTTTAAACCAGACAGGGGGTTCATTAAAACTAGTTTAAAACCAGACAGGGGTTCATTAAAAACTAGTTTAAACCCAGACAGGGGTTCATTAAAACTAGTTTAAACCAGACAGGGGTTCATTAAAACTAGTTTAAACCAGACAGGGGTTCATTAAAACTAGTTTAAACCAGACAGGGGTTCATTAAAACTAGTTTAAACCAGACAGGGGTTTATTAAAACTAGTTTAAACAAGACAGGGGTTCATTAAAACTAGTTTAAACCAGACAGGGGTTCATTAAAACTATTTAAAAACCAGACAAGGGGTTCATTAAAACTAGTTTAATAAATAAAACAGACAGGGGTTCTTAAACTAGTTTAAACCAGACAGGGGTTCATTAAAACTAGTTTAAACCAGACAGGGTTCATTAAAACTAGTTTAAAAACCAGACAGGGGTTCATTAAAACTAGTTTAAAAAAAACCAGACAGGGGTCATTAAAACTAGTTTAAACCAGACAGGGGTTCATTAAAACTAGTTTAAAACCAGACAGGGGTTCATTAAAACTAGTTTAAAAAAACAGACAGGAAACTAGTTTAAACCAGACAGTGGTCTCATTAAAACTAGTTTAAACCAGACAGGGGTTCATTAAAACTAGTTTTAAACCAGACAGGGTTCATTAAAACTAGTTTAAACCAGACAGGGGTTCATTAAAACTAGTTTAAAAACCAGACAGGGGTTCATTAAAACTAGTTTAACCAGACAGGGGTTCATTAAAACTAGTTTAAAACCAGACAGGGGTTCATTAAAACTAGTTTTAAACCAGACAGGGGTTCATTAAAACTAGTTATAAACCAGACAGGGTTCATTAAAACTAGTTTTAAAACCAGACCAGGGTTCATTAAAACTAGTTTAAAACCAGACAGGGTTCATTAAAACTAGTTTAAACCAGACAGGGGTCATTAAAACTAGTTTAAAACCAGACAGGGGTTCATTAAAACTAGTTTAAAAACCAGACAGGGGTTCATTAAAACTAGTTTAAACCAGACAGGGGTTCATTAAAACTAGTTTAAACCAGACAGGGGTTCATTAAAACTAGTTTAAAAACCAGACAGGGGTTCATTAAAACTAGTTTAAAACCAGACAGGGGTTCATTAAAACTAGTTTAAACCAGACAGGGTTCATTAAAACTAGTTTAAACCAGACAGGGGTTCATTAAAACTAGTTTAAACCAGACAGGGGTTCATTAAAACTAGTTTAAACCAGACAGGGGTTCATTAAAACTAGTTTAAACCAGACAGGGGTGCATTAAAACAGTTTAAAACCAGACAGGGGGTTCATTAAAACTAGTTTTAAACCAGACAGGGGTTCATTAAAACTAGTTTAAACCAGACAGGGGTTCATTAAAACTAGTTTAAACCAGACAGGGGTTCATTAAAACTAGTTTAAACCAGGAACAGGGGTTCATTAAAACTAGTTTAAACCAGACAGGGGTTCATTAAAACTAGTTTTAAACCAGACCAGGGGTTCATTAAAACTAGTTTAAACCAGACAGGGGTTCATTAAAACTAGTTTAAACCAGACAGGGGTTCATTAAAACTAGTTTAAACCAGACAGGGGTTCATTAAAACTAGTTTAAACCAGACAGGGGTTCATTAAAACTAGTTTAAACCAGACAGGGGTTCATTAAACTAGTTTAAACCAGGACAGGGCTCATTAAAACTAGTTTAAACCAGACCGGGCTCATTAAAACTAGTTTAAACCAGACAGGGGTTCATTAAAACTAGTTTTAAACACCAGACAGGGGTTCATTAAAACTATGTTTAAACCAGACAGGGGGTTCATTAAAACTAGTTTAAAAACCAGACAGGGGTTCATTAAAACTAGTTTAAACCAGACAGGGGTTCATTAAAACTAGTTTTAAAACCAGACCAGGGGTCCATTAAAAACTAGTTTTCAAACCGGACATGGGGTTACATCAAAAACTAGTTTAAACCAGACAGGGGTTCATTAAAACTAGTTTAAACCAGACAGAAGTCCAACTTACAGCGAAGTGCGGCAGCAGGTCCTGGAGGTCAGCGTCTGTAAAGCCAGAGATCTCCAGGGCTCTGGGTCTGTGGTCTACCGTGGAGTGGGCAGGGAGACCCCTACCCCGGCACCCCCTACCCCTACCCCTGCTCCTCAGGGACCCACGGCCTCTAGCATGGGCCCCTCTGCCCCGCCCTGGAGCCAGGATCCCCCTCTTAGCTGCCTGGAGAGGAGAGGGGGGGGGACAGCCACAGGATGCTCAAATGTTACCTCAACACACACACACACACAATGCAAGCTATAAGATGCAACAGAGCCATGAAGAAGAAAACGCAGTGTGTGAGCACCCCCAAGTGGCTGAACAGAGACAGTATATGAATTGGTACACATTGAACATGTAAGTGATTGAAGGTGAATGCTAGTTCATCAGATAGATGTAACTGTCCATCTGACCTTCAGTTGAACCTTACCTCTAACTGTAGTTGTGTGTATCTGATCTTCAGTTGAACAGCGTCTTCTCCTGACTGGATCTTCTTATAAAGGTCCAGTTCTGTGTCCAGCAACTCCTTCTGAGCCTACAGACAGACAGACAGACAGACAGACATACAGAGAGACAGAGAGACAGACAGACAGAGACAGACAGAGAGAGAGAGAGACAGACAGACAGACAGACAGACAGACAGACAGACAGACAGACAGACAGACAGACAGACAGACAGAGAGACAGAGAGACAGAGAGAGAGACAGAGAGACAGACAGGAGAAAACATTTCACACTCCTCTTTCTCCAAAACTGCTTGGCATATTTTCTGTTAGCTTGTTACGTTTACGTCCTTTAGCAGGACGCTCTTATCCAGAGACTTACAGAAGTGAGCGCATACATTTTTGTACTGGTTCCCCCGTGGGAATCGAACCCACAACCCTGGCGTTGCAACCGCCATGCTCTACCAATTGAGCCACACACGTGGTGTGTGTGTGTGTGTGTGTGTGTGTGTGTGCAGGGTTCAGTCTCCCGAGTGGCGCAGTGGTCTAAGGCACTGCATCGCAGTGCTAGCTGTGCCACTAGAGATCCTGGTTCGAATCCAGGCTCTGTCATAGCCGGCCGCGACCGGGAGACCCATGGGGGCGGCACACAATTGGCCCAGCGTCGTCCAGGGTAGGGGAGGGAATGGCCGGCAGGGATGTAGCTCAGTTGGTAGAGCATGGCGTTTGCAACGCCAGGGTTGTGGGTTCGATTCCCACGGGGGTCCAGTATGAAAAATATAAAACAAAAATAAAAAATAAAACAAATTCAAAAAAATAAAATAAAAAAATAATGTATGCACTCACTAACTGTAAGTCGCTCTGGATAAGAGCGTCTGCTAAATGACTAAAATGTAAAATGTTCATACAGAACCAGGCTAATAATGACTAGCCATCTTTTAAATTAACATGCCCTTTGTGTTCTTCCATTTTATTGAATAGATTTACTGCAACAGCAAAGAAAAAGAGACCAAATGGATTCACTGCAGATTTCAAACTGCCATGTGTTGTTCTCTGCTAAATCCCCTAGAAGGCAGAACTAAATGAACCAATACTTGATACCAAAAGAGACGCCACGTTAAACAAAAGGGGAGAACTGATTTTTTTTTTTTTTTTTAAGTTTTCATTCTCAAAAATCACTTAACAGAAAAACTACAACATTGGAAGTTCTACGTCCACAACAACGCTTAAACCACATCAGGAGACCATTTTTTAGGGCTGGGAAAAATCTGAGAAATGTAGATTATTTAGAAGAAAATAAATAAATTAAAATTATAAATGATTTAGAATCATGATCCAGAGAAGCCCACCCTGATGCAGTCTGTCTGTGGTAGATAGTCAGTCTGATAAACACCCTGATGCAGTCTGTCTGTGTGGTAGATAGTCAGTCTGATAAACACCCTGATGCAGTCTGTCTGTGTGGTAGATAGTCAGTCTGATAAACACCCTGATGCAGTCTGTCTGTGTGGTAGATAGTCAGTCTGATAAACACCCTGATGCAGTCTGTCTGTGTGGTAGATAGTCAGTCTGATAAACACCCTGATGCAGTCTGTCTGTGGTAGATAGTCAGTCTGATAAACACCCTGATGCAGTCTGTCTGTGTGGTAGATAGTCAGTCTGATAAACACCCTGATGCAGTCTGTCTGTGGTAGATAGTCAGTCTGATAAACACCCTGATGCAGTCTGTCTGTGTGGTAGATAGTCAGTCTGATAAACACCCTGATGCAGTATGTCTGTGTGGTAGATAGTCAGTCTGGATAAACAACCCTGATGCAGTCTGTCTGGTGGTAGATAGTCAGTCTGATAAACACCCTGATGCAGTCTGTCTGTGGTAGATAGTCAGTCTGATAAACACCCTGATGCAGTCTGTCTGTGGTAGATAGTCAGTCTGATAAACACCCTGATGCAGTCTGTCTGTGTGGCAGATAGTCAGTCTCGCCATTTGTGATGTTGAAGAGTTATTGGAGGGGGGGGTCATGTTTTAAAAACGAGAACGCCACCAAAAAAACGACGTTCCCTTCGTAACGGAACGCTTTGTATGGAAAACCAAGTTGAAGCAAAAAGATTGGACGTTGTCTTGCTCATAAGAACAGCACATGGTTTTACTGCAACAAGCGCAACGGACTGGAGCAACACCATTCAATTTAAACGGCGGGAAACAAAATCACTCATTAAAAACTGTTCAGATAAGAAAATGACGGAATAATTATATTGGAACTTCTAAAATGTGCTACCATAACTTCTAATGACTTTTAAAAGGACCAAAGAGTCTAGAGGAAATGTCAAGATTTTCAAGCTAGGTTATGGTTATTCCATGATGACCGAATTGCGCAACGCAAATATTCAACCAAGACGTTGAACTTTTTAAATAGCTGGTTTGCCCTTCCCATTCTCGCCTTGGCATTTACTGGTAGAAACCAGAACTTGGAACATCTTCCCCTGCCACCACTTCGCTCCACGTAACAAGCAGCTGTTTGAGAGCTGCACCCTCTCTCTCTGCCTGACAGGTTATCTATAGGATGTGTGTACAGCACCGTAAACAGCTGCACCCTCTCTCCGCCTGACAGGTTATCTATAGGATATGTGTACAGCACCGTAAAACAGCTGCACCCTCTCTCTCTCTGCCTGACAGGTTATCTATAGGATGTGTGTGCAGCACCGTAAACAGCTGCACCCTCTCTCCGCCTGACAGGTTATCTATAGGATATGTGTACAGCACCGTAAAACAGCTGCACCCTCTCTCTGCCTGACAGGTTATCTATAGGATATGTGTACAGCACCGTAAAACAGCTGCACCCTCTCTCTGCCTGACAGGTTATCTATAGGATGTGTGTACAGCACGCGTGTGATTAATAAAATCGACATAACGAACAGCTTCAGGAATCAATCCGTTTTTATAAATCAATTATATTGCCTAGGTTTATTCATCCATCATACAGCCTACATTAAAAATAGCATTATTACCATATTTATTTGTACACAGGCCCAAGTGGGCCACTGTTGGGGATGGATGGGACTGAACCGGACGGTGTCCAAAACCTCTCCTGTTTGTCGAGCCCTGACACTCTCAAGACAGGGGCTCCCCCCCCTGCCGTTGCTGCCTCTTCAGGAAGCTGGTTTAGTTTTTTGGCTAAATGACACGTTACCGTTTGAATAAGCCATGACGATCGGGTTATAGTGGTGAGCGTACCTGAGTCTTGCTCTTGGGTGGCCCCCGTAGTGCTGAAGGGTTAGAGATCCCTTTGATCTCCTGCTGTAGTTTGGTAATACTCTTGGTGAGGGTCCCCAGCGTTGTCATAATCACTGCCTTGTCCTCTGGCTTCATGGCCTTGTTCTTCTCCAGCTTACAGATCAACAGCTGGAACATGGAGAGTAGACAGAACGGTGACACCGGCAACCTTTTCAGGGGCCGGGGGGGGATACATTTTCAGGATTACTTCTCATGCCACCTCATCTCCTCTCCTCAGACCTTCTCCTCCAATGGGTTTGGAGAAGGAAAGGAGATAGGAATCGAGGAGTTGGGAATCAAGGAGTTGGGAATCGAGGAGATGGGAATCGAGGAGATGGGAATCGAGGACAGATGATTTGAGCCCATGGTGAGGAAAAACCATAGAGATAGATGGAGGACTCATCTTTATATCTGTGCCATTCCCAGTGTCTGTGCCAGCGTGGGCAGGGCTACAACCCATAGGAATCCCCAACCCGTTGACTACTTTAAAATGGCAGAAGCACGGTGGAAGCCCTTCACGGCGCTGCCCACGCTTAAACGGACTTTTGGCCACTAGAAACCTCTATCATTCTCTATGGGGAAAAAAACTCACCTTCTGAGTCTCGATGTGCTTCTCCAGGATTTCCTGCTTCTTTTTCCTCATTTCCTGTTGGAGCCGCAGGGCTTCCTGTCAGGGGAATCATGGGAAATATTAAAGTGATAATTCACCTCATCCACAACCATGGTAAAGTGCTTTGAGCGTCTGGAAAAGTGTTACATAAAGCCAACTGTTATGTTCAGACTCTTTCCCCAGAAGTCTCCTTATAGGATTAGAGATGAAAGACCATGACCCCTCCACCCTAACCCTCATTTCCCCCTTCTCCTCCATCTCGTCCTCCTTAGTCCCACCCTCTCCTCCTCCATCCATCCCACCCTCTCCTCCTCCATCCATCCCACCCTCTCCTCCATCCATCCCACCCTCTCCTCAACCTCCATCCCACCCTCTCCTCAACCTCCATCCATCCCATCCTCTCCTCCATCCATCCCACCCTCTCCTTCCTCCTACCATCCATCCCACCCTCTCCTCAACCTCAATCCCACCCTCTCCTCCATCCATCCCACCCACCCCTCCCCCCCCGAATCAATCACCCGACTGACCTCTCATCCCACCACTGCCTCCAACCCAATCACTCTCCTCCTCCGTCCATCCATCACCACCCTCACACAGACCACTCCTGCAACCTCCATCCCAACCTCTCCTCAAGCCTCCACATCCATCCGTCCTCCATCCATCCATCCCCACTCTCCCCTCCCCAAATCCTCCCTTCAACACATCAATCCCACCTCCCATAAGACGCAGTCACACCAACCCACGCATCCATCCACAGTCCTAACCAGCCTCCACCCAAACGCAGCGCTAACAGCCACCCCACGCCACCAGCAGCCACACCTCCGACCAAAACCCAACCTCCGAGCACATAACAATCACCACCCTCCACCTCCACCATCCCACCCTCCTCCTCCTCCAATCCACCCCCTCTCCTCCCATCTATCCCACCCCTCATCCTCCATCCATCCCACCCTCTCCTCCTCCATCTATCCCCCACCCTCTCCTCCTCCATCCACCCCACCCTTGCTGCATCCATCCCATCCCACCGGCCACCGGCCACCCCTCCTCCCTCCATCCATCCGACCCCCCCCCTCCTCCTCCATCCATACCCAACCCTCTCCTTCCTCCATCCACCCCCCCCCTCCCTCCCTCACATCCACATCCCACCCACCCCCTCCTCCATCCAACCATCCCAACCCTCTCCTCCTCCTCCATCCATCCCACCCTCTCCTCCTCCATCCATCCCACCCTCTCCTCCTCCATCCACCCACCCACCCTCTCCCTCCACCATCCATCCCACCCTCTCATCCTCCTTCCTCCATTCCATCCATCCAAGGTCCCCCCCCTCTATCCTCATCCATCCATCCCCCTCGCTGGCCCCATCTTCCTCTCTCACCTGTTTGTTCTTCATAGCCTCCTCTGTGGCAGTGACCCCAGCAAACAGAGCAGTCTTCTGAGCTGCTTTCAGAGCAGCCATGTTGTAAACTGTCTTAGTCAGCCCCGTAGAGGTGGAGAACACCTGATGGAGAGGAGGTCCAGTTAATGGTATTATTACTACTGTTACACTGTGGACTTATATAGGAGAACACCTGATGGAGGTCCAGTTAATGGTATTATTACTACTGTTATACTGTGGACTTATATAGGAGAACACCTGATGGAGGTCCAGTTAATGATATTATTACTACTGTTATACTGTGGACTTATATAGGAGAACACCTGATGGAGGTCCAGTTAATGGTAGTATTACTACTGTTATACTGTGGACTTATATAGGAGAACACCTGATGGAGGTCCAGTTAATGGTATTATTACTACTGTTACACTGTGGACTTATATAGGAGAACACCTGATGGAGGTCCAGTTAATGGTATTATTACTACTGTTACACTGTGGACTTATATAGGAGAACACCTGATGGAGGTCCAGTTAATGGTATTATTACTACTGTTATACTGTGGACTTATATAGGAGAACACCTGATGGAGGTCCAGTTAATGGTATTATTACTACTGTTATACTGTGGACTTATATAGGAGAACACCTGATGGAGGTCCAGTTAATGGTATTATTACTACTGTTATACTGTGGACTTATATAGGAGAACACCTGATGGAGGTCCAGTTAATGGTATTATTACTACTGTTATACTGTGGACTTATATAGGAGAACACCTGATGGAGGTCCAGTTAATGGTATTATTACTACTGTTATACTGTGGACTTATATAGGAGAACACCTGATGGAGGTCCAGTTAATGGTATTATTACTACTGTTATACTGTGGACTTATATAGGAGAACACCTGATGGAGGTCCAGTTAATGGTATTATTACTACTGTTATACTGTGGACTTATATAGGAGAACACCTGATGGAGGTCCAGTTAATGATATTACTACTTTATCTGGGGAGGAACCTGGAGGTCCCAGTTAATGGTATTATTACTACTGTTATAGGTGGACTTATATAGGAGAACACCTGATGGAGGTCCAGTTAATGGTATTATTACTACTGTTATACTGTGGACTTATATAGGAGAACACCTGATGGAGGTCCAGTTAATGGTATTATTACTACTGTTATACTGTGGACTTATATAGGAGAACACCTGATGGAGGTCCAGTTAATGGTATTATTACTACTGTTATACTGTGGACTTATATAGGAGAACACCTGATGGAGGTCCAGTTAATGGTATTATTACTACTGTTATACTGTGGACTTATATAGGAGAACACCTGATGGAGCTCCAGTTAATGGTATTATTACTACTGTTATACTGTGGACTTATATAGGAGAACACCTGATGGAGGTCCAGTTAATGGTATTATTACTACTGTTATACTGTGACTTATATAGGAGAACACCTGATGGAAGTCCAGTTAATGGTATTATTACTACTGTTACACTGTGGACTTATATAGGAGAACACCTGATGGAGGTCCAGTTAATGGTATTATTACTACTGTTATCCTGTGGACTTACATAGGAGAACACCTGATGGAGGTCCAGTTAATGGTATTATTACTACTGTTATACTGTGGACTTATATAGGAGAACACCTGATGGAGGTCCAGTTAATGGTATTATTACTACTGTTATACTGTGGACTTATATAGGAGAACACCTGATGGAGAGGAGGTATTATTACTACTGTTATACTGTGACTTATATAGGAGAACACCTGATGGAGGTCCAGTTAATGATATTATTACTACTGTTATACTGTGGACTTATATAGGATGAACACCTGATGGAGGTCCAGTTAATGGTATTATTACTACTGTTATACTGTGGGACTTATATAGGAGAACACCTGATGGAGGTCCAGTTAATGGTATTATTACTACTGTTATACTGTGGACTTATATAGGAGAACACCTGATGGAGGTCCAGTTAATGGTATTATTACTACTGTATACTGTGGACTTATATAGGAGAACACCTGATGGAGGTCCAGTTAATGGTATTATTACTACTGTTATACTGTGGACTTATATAGGAGAACACCTGATGGAGGTCCAGTTAATGGTATTATTACTACTGTTATACTGTGGACTTATATAGGAGAACACCTGATGGAGGTCCAGTTAATGGTATTATTACTACTGTTTATACTGTGGACTTATATAGGAGAACACCTGATGGAGGTCCAGTTAATGGTATTATTACTACTGTTATACTGTGGACTTATATAGGAGAACACCTGATGGAGGGTCCAGTTAATGGTATTATTACTACTGTTATACTGTGGACTTATATAGGAGAACACCTGATGGAGGTCCAGTTAATGGTATTATTACTACTGTTATACTGTGGACTTATATAGGAGAACACCTGATGGAGGTCCAGTTAATGGTATTATTACTACTGTTATACTGTGGACTTATATAGGAGAACACCTGATGAGGAGGTCCAGTTAATGGTATTATTACTACTGTTATACTGTGGACTTATATAGGAGAACACCTGATGGAGGTCCAGTTAATGTATTATTACTACTGTTATACTGTGGACTTATATAGGAGAACACCTGATGGAGGTCCAGTTAATGGTATTATTACTACTGTTATACTGTGGGACTTATATAGGAGAACACCTGATGGAGGCTCCAGTTTAATGGTATTATTACTACTGTTATACTGTGGACTTATATAGGAGAAACACCTGATGGAGGTCCAGTTAATGGTATTATTACTACTGTTATACTGTGGACTTATATAGGAGAACACCTGATGGAGGTCCCAGTTAATGGTATTATTACTTAACTGTTATACTGTGGACTTATATAGGAGAACACCTGATGGAGGTCCAGTTAATGGTATTATTCTACTGTTATACTGTGGACTTATATAGGAGAACACCTGAATGGAGGTCCAGTTAATGGTATTATTACTACTGTTATACTGTGGACTTATATAGGAGAACACCTGATGGAGGTCCAGTTAATGGTATTATTACTACTGTTATACTGTGGACTTATATAGGAGAACACCTGATGGAGGTCCAGTTAATGGTATTATTACTACTGTTATACTGTGGACTTATATAGGAGAACACCTGATGGAGGTCCAGTTAATGGTATTATTACTACTGTTTATTACTGTGGACTTATATAGGAGAACACCTGATGGAGGTCCAGTTAATGTATTATTACTACTGTTATACTGTGGACTTATATAGGAGAACACCTGATGGAGGTCCAGTTAATGGTATTATTACTACTGTTATAACTGTGGACGTTATATAGGAGAACACCTGATGGGTTGGACTGTTATATATAGGAGAACACCTGATGGAGGTCCAGTTAATTGTATTAAACTATATTTATATATATTTTTTACATTATTCCACTATTGTCCCAAAATGTTTTGCATGTCAGCAGTCAAGTTTTCAAGATATTGGACTTTGAAGAAGCAGAGTGTCCCTTAACCACGTCAGACGAGGCAAAACGTACATCATGATGACGAGGCAAGGGACACTTTGCATACTCCGAGTCCTCTCTCCTCACCTCCTGAAAACCCATTGGAGGAGGTGGTCAGATGGGCGGGACCTCTAGCTTTCTCATCCAATGGAGTTTTGAGGCGGTGGTGGTGAGGAGAGAGGACGCAAGGAGTATGCAATTGAGATTCTCCCAATGCTTCTTCAAAGTCCAATATCTTGAAAACGTGACCGCTGACATGAAAAACATTTTGGGACTGTATCAACAGTGGACTAACGGAAAAGAAAATACCAAAAGATAGTTTGAGTGGATTTTTCCTTTAAAAAAGGTACAGTTGTAGAAAATTCCCCATTAGCCTATCTCTATCCAATCTACCTCGGAAGAGGCGGGATTTCCTACGAAAAATCAGTCAAGAGTGGGAGAAGGGAATTTTCTACAAAAGAGTTACCAAGTAAAGTCACTCAGGGAGAGAGAGACTCTTCTAGATCATTCCACCATCAACACAGAGAACTGTCAATATATTGAAAAAGAGAAGAGGAGGACCGTTTTTTTTCCCCCTCTCACCTTTCCTGCCGGTCCACTAGGGTTACTTCCTGGTTTAGAGGGGAAGCCCAGCCTCTCCTTCACCGATAGGTTAGATTTGAAGGCATTCTGAGAGGCAACACTAGAGTCTTGGTTGGGCTCTGAGCTGTCAGAAGGCAGAGGGCCCAGGCGGTCTTTGACTGACTGTTTCAGACTAGTGGCTGGCTGCTGCACCTGCTGGAGTTCACACAACAACAACAACAAACAAACAAGGTCAACAACATAACATAGAAGGTCCATTACGTTGCTGTTTGACCCAACCAGCAGGAAAAACTCTGGGTCCTAAAATTAGAGTCTAAAACTGAGGCCGCTAATAATCAGTGGCATTGGGCAAAATGGCCGTCTGATGAAAAGGTGCTTCCTAAATCCAAGTGCACCACTTTTGACCCCCCGGTCCATAGGGCTCTAGTCAAAAGTAGTGCACTATTATAGGGAACAGGGTGCTATTTGGGATGTAGCCTTACCATGAGTGAGTGTGGTTGATGGTGTTGCTGCCCCTGCGGTCCCGTCCCCTGTTGCGGACCCGTCCCCTGTTGTGGTCCCGTCCCCTGTTGCGGTCCCGTCCCCTGTTGCGGTCCCGTCCCCTGTTGTGGTCCCGTCCCCTGTTGCGGTCCCGTCCCCTGTTGCGGTCCCGTCCCCTGTTGCGGTCCCGTCCCGTCCTCACGGTGCCAGTGGACCCTAATAAAGCGGTTGTTGAGAACGGCCTCGGGACTCTGCATGGCCCGTTTAGCCTCCTCGTGACAGCCAAACTGGATCAGGGCACCCTCCGGGTCACTACCATAGGTCACCTAGAGGGGAGGGGGGGGGGGGGGGTTAGGTTAACCCTCACTCACTGAGCAGTAGTGCACTATATTGGGGAATAGGGTGCCATACTTCCAAAATCATTCCAGCCTAAAGCAGAAAGGTGTTGTTAGCCGACCAGTCCAACCTGTAAGTTGACGATCGTCCCGAACTTGCTGAAGTGTTGGTTAAGCTTGGAGATGTTGTTGAGTTCCGGTGGGATCTGTCGGACCGTCAGCTTGGTGTTGGACCCAAACGCAGCCCTCTGGTTCTGGTGGGGAGGGTTCTTGGTGTGGAACCCACCCTGGAGGTTCTGCTGGTTGAAGTTAGGTCTGACAGAACACAAGGAGATTACAGGAACAGCTCCTGTACTGGTTTGTGTTCAAACATGTTTTTTTTTTTTTGTGTGTAAAAGGTTATTGACATGTTAGATGAACTAAAAATCAAAAATGGGACTTAACTGTTGTCCTATTGTTGTGGTTCTATGATGGTCTATGTAACCCTAACCCTGTCATTCTGCTGTCTCATGTCTTCAGACTATAACCCTGTCATTCTGCTGTCTCATGTCTTCAGACCCTAACCCTGTCATTCAACTGTCTCATGTCTTCAGACTATAACCCTGTCATTCAACTGTCTCATGTCTTCAGACTATAACCCTGTCATTCTACTGTCTCATGTCTTCAGACTATAACCCTGTCATTCAACTGTCTCATGTCTTCAGACCATAACCCTGTCTCATGTCTTCAGACCATAACCCTGTCATTCAACTGTCTCATGTCTTCAGACTATAACCCTGTCATTCTACTGTCTCATGTCTTCAGACTATAACCCTGTCATTCAACTGTCTCATGTCTTCAGACTATAACCCTGTCATTCAACTGTCTCATGTCTTCAGACTATAACCCTGTCATTCTACTGTCTCATGTCTTCAGACTATAACCCTGTCATTCTACTGTCTCATGTCTTCATACTATAACCCTGTCATTCAACTGTCTCATGTCTTCAGACCATAACCCTGTCTCATGTCTTCAGACCATAACCCTGTCATTCAACTGTCTCATGTCTTCAGACTATAACCCTGTCATTCAACTGTCTCATGTCTTCAGACTATAACCCTGTCTCATGTCTTCAGACCATAACCCTGTCATTCAACTGTCTCATGTCTTCAGACTATAACCCTGTCATTCAACTGTCTCATGTCTTCAGACCATAACCCTGTCATTCAACTGTCTCATGTCTTCAGACTATAACCCTGTCATTCAACTGTCTCATGTCTTCAGACTATAACCCTGTCATTCAACTGTCTCATGTCTTCAGACTATAACCCTGTCATTCTGCTGTCTCATGTCTTCAGACTACAACCCTGTCATTCAACTGTCTCATGTCTTCAGACTATAACCCTGTCATTCAACTGTCTCATGTCTTCAGACCCTAACCCTGTCATTCTACTGTCTCATGTCTTCAGACTATAACCCTGTCATTCAACTGTCTCATGTCTTCAGACTATAACCCTGTCATTCAGCTGTCTCATGTCTTCAGACTATAACCCTGTCATTCAACTGTCTCATGTCTTCAGACTATAACCCTGTCATTCAACTGTCTCATGTCTTCAGACCATAACCCTGTCATTCAACTGTCTCATGTCTTCAGACTATAACCCTGTCATTCAACTGTCTCATGTCTTCAGACTATAACCCTGTCATTCAGCTGTCTCATGTCTTCAGACTATAACCCTGTCATTCTGCTGTCTCATGTCTTCAGACCCTAACCCTGTCATTCAACTGTCTAATGTCTTCAGACCATAACCCTGTCATTCAACTGTCTCATGTCTTCAGACTATAACCCTGTCATTCAACCGTCTCATGTCTTCAGACTATAACCCTGTCATTCAACTGTCTCATGTCTTCAGACCATAACCCTGTCATTCAACTGTCTCATGTCTTCAGACCATAACCCTGTCATTCAACTGTCTCATGTCTTCAGACCCTAACCCTGTCATTCAACTGTCTAATGTCTTCAGACTATAACCCTGTCATTCAACTGTCTCATGTCTTCAGACCCTAACCCTGTCATTCAACTGTCTCATGTCTTCAGACTATAACCCTGTCATTCTGCTGTCTCATGTCTTCAGACTATAACCCTGTCATTCAACTGTCTAATGTCTTCAGACCATAACCCTGTCATTCAACTGTCTCATGTCTTCAGACTATAACCCTGTCATTCAACTG
>LR778274.1:19836271-19906271 GCA_902810595.1 Coregonus sp. 'balchen'
AAACCTTCTCCTTGTCCTCAGTCATACTGGACATTAAAATACAGTTTTGGTGTAAAAACAAAAAACATCTTTAGGCATGTGAACTTCCTTCCTGCTTACCGTCGTAGTCACGGCAACGTTTCCTTTGCTGAGGGGGCGGACCCCGGTTGAAGGGCGGTGGCGGAGGGGGCCGGTCTAGTGAGTGTTCCGTGTGGAAGTCCGACCAGCTGTCCGTCACAGAGGTGTTGCTGTGGTTACCTTGAGGGGCGATCACCGTGATGGTGCTGCTGAGCGTCGGCACGGGGAACGTGGTGGTTGCCGTGGGGATCGGCAGGAGGCCGTCACCAGCTCCAACCTCCTTCCCCCGGTCTCCTCGGTCGGCCTCATACTTTGACTTCCCAGCATCCCGCTCTGTGATCAGAAGGATAGTGGAAGTGGCAGGAAGTAGGACAATGTAAACAGTCATGATATCTAGAGCAGGAGGTAGAGCGGCTGGGCGTGCATGCTTTTGTTCCAGCCCAGCACTAGTCGAACAGCCAGACATACTGACTTTCAAATAATCAACTGATCATGGTCTTCCGTCTTAACCTTGATATTTTAAATCAGGTGTGCTGGAACACAAGCAAGGTTTGGGTCGGTCTGGCTGGAGTCACTCCCGGGTTCTCCCTCCCCCATCTATGCGACTAACGAAGAAAGAACGAGCGAAGAAGCAGGGAAAAGGAGAAGAAAGAAAGAAAGAACAAAAGAGAGAGGAAGAAAAGAAGAAGAAGAAGAACGGAAGAAAAAAGCAATCCAATAAGAAAGCCAGAAAGACCAGAAAACCATAAAAACCCGAAAAAAACCGAGAACGAAGCACGAAACGAAATTTTAGACACCTCCTCTCCTCCTCCTTCCCTCCTCCCTCCTCCCTCCATCCTCCTCCCTCCTCTTTCTCCCCCTCCCTCCCTCCCTCCTTCCCCTCCCTGCTCCTGGAGTGACTCCTGCTGTGACCCCCTGGCTCGGTTTCTCTGTCCCGGTCCCGGTCCCTGGCCCGGTCCTTGCTCCTGCTCCTGCTGCGGCTGTAGCTACGACCCCGCCTACGGTTGTAACGGTCCCGGTAGAGTCCCCTCTCGGGGGGTTGCGGTCGTAATCGTTTTGCTTCCTGGGACGGTCGTCCCTTTTACGGTCATCCCTCGTCTGAGAAACGATAGGGGAAGGGGAGGAGGGGGAGAGAGAGAGAGGGGGGGAGGGAGGGGGGGAGGGAGAGAGGAGGGGAGGGGAGGAGAGAGAGAGGGGGAGGAAGGAGAGGGGGAGGAGGGAGAGAGAGGGAGGAGAGAGAGAGGAGATGAGAGCGAGAGGGAGAGAGAGGGGAGGAGGGAGAGGAGGGGGGGGGGAGGGAGGGAAGAGCGAGAGGGGAGGAGGGAGAGCGAACGGGGAGGGGGGGAGAGCGAAAGGGGAGGGGGAGAGCGAGAGGGGAGGAGGGAGAGCGAGAGGGAGGGAGCGAGAGGGGAGAGGGAGTGAGAGCGAGAGGGAGGAGGGAGAGATGAGAGAGAGAGCGATGAGAGAGCGGAGAGAGAAGAGAGAGAGAGAGAGAGAGAGAGATCATGGAGGAGGAGAGAGAGAGGAGAGGAGGAGAGAGAAAGAGAGAGAGAGAGCGAGAGAGAGGGGGGAGAACACAGTCATTTAGCCAACAACCCAGTGAACAGTAGGGGAGGACAGAGACAGGTAGACTTGACCAGGTGTGGGTATTTATGCTTCTGACTCAAATAGCACCCTATTCCCTATATAGTACACTACTTTACACCAGAGCCCTATGACACCCTATTCCCTATATAGTACACTAATTTTGACCAGGTCAATTTAATAGGGAACTATTTAAGATGTTGTCATAATAATAATAATATGCCATTTAGCAGACGCTTTTATCCAAAGCCACTTACAGTCATGTGCGCATAAATGTTTACGTATGGGGTGGTCCCGGGGATCGAACCCACTACCCTGGCGTTAATAGCGCCGTGCTCTACCAATTGAGCTACAGGGGACCATGTTGACACTGACCTGCTGTCTCTGCTGTACGGGGAGCTGGACGGGGGACTGTAGTTCACTCTCCTGGAGAACTTCTTGCCCCGGTCCTCCTCACGACTTGGCTGGAAAACACACCCAAGGTTGGAATAAGATACTCAAAGTACCAGTAGATGAATTGCATTGATCTCATCCTGTTTACCATTTACAAAACATCCCACTTCATGTTTACAAAGAATCCTATTGGACAATAGATCTCTACTGTTAGGACTGTGGAGTGTAACTTTCCAATGCCAGCTATGCGGAGGCACTAGACTCTACCGCAGGTGTGTTTCCTGTAGCGTCACTGTTCAAGAGAAGACGTGTCGGTTCCCCCCCCCAGACACAGAGTAAACATGCCCTCTAAGTGTTGGCGCCTTTGGACATGACTCAGCCAGTCACCTCATCTTTCCTCTGGTCGTCCTTGTCCGTCCTGGTCGCCTCTGCTTTGACCGCGGAGCCTGGCTGATGGTCTTGCTGAGGTAGGTAGCTTTTGGCGTTCACAGCTTCGAACAGTCTATCAACAAAGGTCTGCGTCTCTGGCGGAGAAGACAGGAGAGGAAGACGAGGGGAGGAAGACGAGGTGTGAGCGTATCGTATCGTATTGGGCTGACACTGACACATTGCATATTAGGTCGCGACTATACATTTGTTTGAAGTAAGTACCTTTCTGTAGAAATACATCCAACTGGTCGATGCACAGGGCTTTGAGCTCCGTCTCACTTTTATCTTTCTTCACCAAGGCAACGACGTAGTTAGCGAGGGCAGAAGGGTCCGCATCACAACTAGAGAGGAAAAGTGTTGGCACAAATACAGAGTTAGCCAGACAACCCTAGCTATACAATAACACAATTAGTTAGGATATATTCTTACCATACCGAGAAGACCAATCGATTAAAAGATAACAGACCATTTCTCAACTATAAACTCCTATTTTTGTTTTAAATATCTAGCCACAATGATAGAAACATTAACTAGCTAGCCAGTTAGCATCCAACGATGCTAGCCATGTCTTCAGTCATGTCGTTGCATCTGGTGCTGGCAAGCTAATGCTGCTAACGTTATGTAGCTACTTACATTGGTTCGAGGGTTTTGAAAAGCCACGTTTTCAAGGCATCTAGGTTTTCTATGATCATCTTCAGACACCAGTCAACTTCTCTTCCACTCAGTAGCCAGGGTTTAGTTCTCCTACGGAAATGGCTCAGCTCCGAAATGACAAGATACTGTATGTCCAAGACAAGAAGTCAGCAAGCTAACATTAGCCGTTAGCTAGCGCCTTCTCTCAAACCTGCCTGGCTAGCTGTTTATAACGGTTCTCTTCAACGCAAAGGCCCAACGACTTGCTGTAGCTAGCTATATTGTCTTGTGTGTTTCTTGCTTTTTTAAAATTCTAGCAATACAAAGGGGAAGACAATTTGTTGACGAGAAACTATTCCCTCAGCTAGTTTGAATGTTCATGCAGTGCAGGCCTCCCCTCATTGCAAATAAATGGAGACTATTTACTCCGTGTACTCTCGCTGACAGATATCGCGAGAATAACAAGAACGGTCACATTGTAACTTGGTATTTGGTATTCTCTCGCTGACAGATATCGCGAGAATAACAAGAACGGTCACATTGTAACTTGGTATTTGGTATTCTCTCGCTGACAGATATCGCGAGAATAACAAGAACGGTCACGTTGTAACTTTGTATTTGGTATTTATTAGGGTCCCGATTTGCCGATACAAACGCATCAGCTACTCTTCCTGGGGTCCACATTAAACATAGTACATAGTACATAGTACAGAACATTATTAGTCAAGGACTGAAATACATACATTTAAAACGTCACACATAGCCTACATATCAGTACATATGCACACTATCTAGGTCTAATAAATAGTACAGTGCAAATTACAATACAATATATATAAAATGGCTGTCTCTTCACAGTCCCCTTTGGGAAGTAAGGTGTTATTTTATCTGGTTTTAACTGGTTTTATTGGGGTGGCAGAGAGTTCCATGTAGTCGTGGCTCTATTTAATACTTTGTGTTTCCCAGCCTCTGTTCTGGACCTGGGGACTGTGAAGAGACCTCTGGTTGCAGGTCTTGTGTTGTACCGATGAGCGTCCGAACTATGTGCCAACAGCTTAAACAGACAGCTTGGTACTGTGGTGTCGAATAACGATGCTGTGTTGCTGTGTTGACAAGGAATCCGCCGACACTGAACTTGATTATAAACGTTTACTATATCAGAGATTTCAGCATCATTTTACAGATTTCTGCAGAATCTGGAGAGCAACAAACCCAATCTCAAATATGATCACTCTCCCCGTCCCTTTGTTAAAACATGGTATATATCCTATGCTTCATGTAACATAAGATGGCGTGACTTGAATAAACCAATCTCTGGCCTTATACATATCCCAATGTCCTCTGTTTTAGGGGGCCCCCTATAGTAATAGTTTCCAGATGTTTCATCAAAGTAGAGCAAAGTTCATCTAACCAACAATATGAAAACCTCAGCCAAAGTGATTGAAGTTTCAGATACTACAGTACCTTTGACACATCAATACCTCACACAGATACTACAGTACCTTCAACACATCAATACCTCATACAGATACTACAGTACCTTCAACACATTCAACACATCAATACCCTCACACAGATACTACAGTACTCAACATTCAACACTCACACAGATACTACAAGTACCTTCAAAAAACACGATACTACAGTACCTTCAACACATCAACACCTCACACAGATACTACAGTACCTTCAACACATCAATACCTCACACAGATACTACAGTACCTTCAACACATCAATACCTCACACAGATACTACAGTCCTTCGACACATCAACACCTCACACAGATACTACAGTACCTTCAACACATCAATACCTCACACAGATACTACAGTACCTTCAACACATCAATACCTCACACAGATACTACAGTACCTTCAACACATCAATACCTCACACAGATACTACAGTACCTTCAACACATCAATACCTCATACAGATACTACAGTACCTTCAACACATCAATACCTCACACAGATACTACAGTACCTTCAACACATCAATACCGCACACAAAGAAAAAAAAATGTATGCACTCACTAACTGTAAATCGCTCTGGATAAGAGCGTCTGCTAAAATGTAAATGTGTTCTTCTATCAGTTTTTTTAAACTGGTTTTATTGTTAGCTTGAGTTACCTGGGGTGGCAGAGAGTTCCATGTAGTCGTGGCTCTATTTAATACTTTGTGTTTCCCAGCCTCTGTTCTGGACCTGGGGACTGTGAAGAGACCTCTGGTTGCAGGTCTTGTGTTGTACCGATGAGTGTCGTAACTATGTGCCAACAGCTTGAACAGACAGTTCGGTACCTTCAACACATCAACACCTCGCACGAAGACCAATAGTGATGCAGTCAATCTCTCCTCAACTTTGAGCCAGGAGAGACTGACATGCGTGTTACTGACACTTGCTGCTTTGTTCTGGACCAACTGCATTTTTACCTGTCTCCTTCTTTGCTGCACATGACCACACAGCTGGGAAGTAGTCCAGGTGCGACAAAACTAGGGCCTGTAGGACCTGTCTGGTCGACTGAGATGTCAAGAAGGCAGAGCAACGTCCTATCATGGACAGACCTCTTCCCATTTTAGCAACCATTGAGTTTATATGTTTTGACCATGACAGCTTGCTATCTACGGTTACACCCAGCAGTTTAGTCTCCTCAACTTGCTCAATAGCCACATTATTCAACAATAGATCTAAACGAGGTTTAGCATTGAGCGAGTGATTTGACCCAAAAATTATTCTTTGAGTTTTTAAGATATTTAGCACCAGCCTAATGCTAGTTACCCATCCTGAAACTGACTGGAGCTCTATGTTAAGGGTGTCAGTTATTTATTTTACTGTTGCAGCCGACGTGTTTACTGTTGAGTCGTCAGCGTACATGGACACACAGGCTTTATTCAAGGTCAGTGGAAGGTCATGACTAAAAACAACGGTATACCACACTCAACTGAATTTGCATGAGAGAGGCTTCCATTAACGAAAACCCTCTGTGTCCTATTAGATAGGTAACTCTTAATCCATAATAAGGATGCAAATCCATGACACCTACGTTTTTTCAGCAATAGGTTAGGATCAATTACATCAAAAGCTGCACTGAAGTCTAACAGAACAGCTCCCACAATCTTCTTACTGTCGTGTTCTTTCAGCCAATCATCAGTCATTTGTGTCAGTGCCGAGCATGTTGCGTGCCCTTCCCTATAAGCGTGCTAAAAGTCTGTTGTTAATTTGTTTTCTGTAAAATTTACATTTACATTTACATTTACGTCATTTAGCAGACGCTCTTATCCAGAGCGACTTACAAATTGGTGCATTCACCTTATAGCCAGTGGGACAACCACTTTACAATGTTTTTATTTTTTATTTTTATTTTTTATTTTTTACAAATACAAATAACTTTGTATTTGATCAAACACCATTTTTTCCCAAAAAGTTTGCTAAGCACTTGTAACAGAGCACCCTTTAATGTTTGAACCATTAAAGGGTGCTCTGCTATTCTTGGGTGGTGGAATGACCTTTGTCTCCCTCCATGTCTGAGGGCACACACCGTCTTCTAGGCTTCAATTGAAGATGTGGCAAACAGGAGTCACAATGTATTCCGCTACCAACCTCAGCAAATTACCCCTCCAGGTTGTCGGTACCAGGTGGTTTGTCCTCATTTATAGATAGCAACAAGTTTCTCCCCTCTTCCACACCCACTTTGTGGAACTCAAAACTACAGTGCTAGTCTTATAATAATAACATAATATGCCATTTAGCAGACGCTTTTATCCAAAGCGACTTACAGTTATGCGTGCATACATTTTTTTTTATTTTTTTTTGTGTATGGGTGGTCCTGGGGATCGAACCCACTACCTTGGCGTTACAAGCGCCGTGCTCTACCAGCTGAGCTACAGAGGACCCAGTCTTTCATTATTTGGTCCATTATGCATGACTATGAAGGCTCAGCGTTTGTTGTTTGCATGTCGTACCTAAGTTTGCTAATCTTGTCAACCAAAAAAAGTTATTAAAGTGGTCGGCAGTATCAAAGGGTTTTGTTATGAACAAGCCACCTGCCTCAATGAAGGATGGAGCCGAGTTATCAATGAAGGATGGAGCCGAGTTATCAATGAAGGATGGAGCCGAGTTATCAATGAAGGATGGAGCCGAGTTATCAATGAAGGATGGAGCCGAGTTATCAATGAAGGATGGAGCCGAGTTATCAATGAAGGATGGAGCCGAGTTATCTTTGTGTTTTTTTTTAAGTTACTCCAGAGCTTTTTAACTATCATTCTTTATATCATTTATCTCTGTTCCGTGGTATAGTTTCTTCTTCTTTTTGTTTAGTTTAGTGACCTGATTTCTCAATTCACTGTATGTTGGCAGTCTGCTGTGTTATCAGACTTATGTGCTGTTCCCTTTGCCTCGTCGCTCTCTACGTGACGGATCTTCCCCCCTCACAAGGGAACACCACGATCCTGGTCGTTGTGGATCGGTTTTCTAAGTCCTGCCGCCTCATTCCGCTGCCCGGCCTCCCTACGGCCCTACCCTATTTACACACGTCTTCCGGCACTACGGGGTACCTGAGGATATAGTGTCTGATCGGGGTTCCCAGTTCACCTCTAGGGTTTGGAGGGCGTTCATGGAACGTCTGGGAGTCTCGGTCAGTCTGACCTCAGGATTTCACCCCGAGAGTAACGGGCAGGTGGAGAGAGTCAACCAGGAGGTGGGTAGGTTTCACCCCGAGAGTAACGGGCAGGTGGAGAGAGTCAACCAGGAGGTGGGTAGGTTTCACCCCGAGAGTAACGGGCAGGTGGAGAGAGTCAACCAGGAGGTGGGTAGGTTTCACCCGAGAGTAACGGGCAGGTGGAGAGAGTCAACCAGGAGGTGGGTAGGTTTCACCCCGAGAGTAACGGGCAGGTGGAGAGAGTCAACCAGGAGGTGGGTAGGTTTCACCCCGAGAGTAACGGGCAGGTGGAGAGAGTCAACCAGGAGGTGGGTAGGTTTCACCCCGAGAGCAACGGGCAGGTGGAGAGAGTTCAACCAGGAGGTGGGTAGGTTTCACCCCCGAGAGTAACGGGGCAGGTGGAGGAGAGTCAACCAGGAGGTGGGTAGGTTTCACCCCGAGAGCAACGGGCAGGTGGAGAGAGTCAACCAGGAGGTGGGTAGGTTTCACCCCGAGAGTAACGGGCAGGTGGAGAGAGTCAACCAGGAGGTGGGTAGGTTTCTGAGGTCGTATTGCCAGGACCAGCGGGGGGAGTGGTCGGTTTTCCTCCCCTGGGCAGAGATAGCCCAGAACTCCATCCGCCACTCCTCCACTAACCTTTCTCCATTCCAATGTGTATTAGGTTATCAGCCGGTCCTGGCACCTTGGCATCAGAGCCAGATCGAGGCACCTGCGGTGGACGAGTGGTTTCGGACATGTACGTCTGCAGCGGGCCATCAGGCGGCAAAAGGCGAGCGCCGACCGCCACCGCAGTGAGGCCCCGCTCTCGACCCGAAACCTGCCCCTTCGCCTGCCCTGCCGGAAGCTGGGTCGGCGGTTTGTGGGGCCATTCAAAGTCCTGAGGAGATTGAACGAGGTATGTTATAGGTTACAACTTCCTACTAATTATCGTATTAACCCCTCGTTCCATGTGTCTCTCCTCAGGCCGGTGGTAGCTGGTCTACTCCAGCAGTCTGAGATATGGGAGGTTCCTCCGCCCCCGCTGGACATCGAGGGGGCACCGGCGTACTCGGTTCATTCCATATTGGATTCGAGGCATCGGGTGGGGGGCCTGCAGTATCTCGTGGAGTGGGAGGGGTACGGTCCGGAGGAACGGTGCTGGGTTCCTAGGAGGGACATCCTCGATCCCTCCATGTTGAGGGATTTCCACCGCAATCATCCCACTCGCCCCGCGCCGCGTCCTCCTGGCCGTCCCCCGAGGCCGGTGTCGATGCACGGCTGGAGCCGCGCGTCGGGGGGGGGGGTACTGTCACGGATTCTGCCGAGGCTGCCCCTCCTCCTTGCTCGGGCAGGTTTCGGCGTTCGTCGTCACCGGAGTACTAGCTGCTGCCGATCTGTGTTCTATGTTCTATGTCTACCTGTTGTTGTCAGATTGTTTCACACCTGTTGCCCATCTTGTAATTACTCCACCCCTATTTAACCCTGTGGCTCCCATTGTGTTCTGTGCGTGTTTGTTGTTTGTTTTCGGATGTCGTTGGTGAGCGCGTTTATTCCTCCCTGCGTGGAGGTTTATTGTTTCTTTACGTGTTTCAGTAAAGATACGTTTTCTTTGAGTTCTGTGTCCTGCGCCTGACTTCGTCTACCGCATTACACTGACACAGTGACAGAGATCTCAGAATAGTGACATCATCACCTCATTTTTCAGTAAACTGAGAGTGATCGATACGTGGTGTTTCTTTAATACAAACTGACAGTGGTTGATACGTGGCGTTTCTTTAATATACATTTAGTGTAATAGGTTAATGATGGTCAGATCCAGAATAGATGTTTCTAATTTCTCCCCCACTTTCACAGAAGTAAGTTATAAACATGCTCCTTTGACTGATCATAAAATGATATTTTTGAAGTTAGAATGTTCTGAAAAATCCAGTGGCATTCGAGGACACTGGAAACGTAATAATTCACTGCTAAATCATCCGGCCTTTAACAAGAGCATAAAGGACTAATTCAAATGAGTTAGAACCAAAGCATGGAAGTAACTGGGAAATATTTAAATTATATTGCCATTACACGCAGTAAAGAAGCAAACATGTTTGAAAGAAGATGAGCTTTATGAATACATTGAATGTTCTTTTGGAAAAGGATACCCTTTCAGCAGAGGAAGAAACAGACTTGAATACATCTGGAATAGAACTAGATCAAATGTACATTGATTTAGCTAAAGGGGCCTTTATTAGCTCTAGAGCAAGATGGGTTGAGGAGGGTGAGAAAAACACAAGCTATTGTTTTGCTCTTGAAAAGAATAACTATAAGAGAACATCTCTTCCTGCCTTAAATATTGACAACACCTTGGAAAGGACCCTGAGTGTCACATCTACTGCAGCGTTCGACGTCTCTGGTCTACTAACCACCGGCCCTGGCAATCATCATTACGCACACCTGGACATCATTATTTCCTTGATTACTCTCCCTTTATTTAACCCCCGGCCTAACCAGCAGTCCGCCCAGGTCAGCGATGCCCGATTGTCCCTTCCCGGAGAAGAATGACGGTACTCCATCGACGTGCCGTGGCTTCCTACTCCAGTGCTCCTTCTATTTCGCCTATCAGACGGGAGCCCCGACCCAACCGAGAGGTCCGAGAGGTTGCCACGGTCGTTTCCCTGCTGACCGGACGGGCGTTGGAGTGGGCTACGGCCGTCTGGGAGAGGAGGAGAGGAGGCGCTGGGTTCCTACGAGAGGTCCATGGCTCTGTTCAGGGAGGTCTTCGACCATTTACATTTTAGTCATTATAGCAAGACGCTCTTATCCAGAGCGACTTACAGGTAGTGAGTGCATACATTTATTTTATTTTTTCATACTGGACTTTTCCATCCACCGGATCCACCATCCATCCACCCGGAGGACAGAGAGGGAGGTGAGCGACTTCTCCAACCCAATCAGGGCGCCCAGACCGCTGTGGAGTACGCCCTCACCTTTCGGACTGTGGCAGCCTCCAGCAGATGAAATGAGCCGGCGCTCCGCACCCTATTCCGGGAAAAGGACTGCTCGAAGAGGTCCAGACGGAATTGGCATGTCGGGATGACAACCTTTCCTTGGGACGCACTCATCGCGATGGCCATCCGTCTGGATAACCTTCTTCGGGAGCTCCGTTGCCCACCTCGCCACTCGACTCCCTCCTTTGGCCGTCCTGAGGCAGAATCCATGGAGATAGGGTCCACACACCTCCCCGCAGCAGAGTGGCGGCGCCGGAGACGGCCAGGAAGGGGCATCAGCTTCAGCCCGGGATCCATGAGAGCAGAGGGGCGGAGCCCTGCGAACATCCATATCCCGGGAAAGGCGTAAGAACTCCATCGTCATAGTTTCCCTAGAACTCCATCGTCATAGTTTCCCTAGAACTCCATCGTCATAGTTTCCCTAGAACTCCATCGTCATAGTTTCCCTCATGTGTTGTTGTTTCTACAGCTCTAGTGGATTCCGGGTGCCGCGGGGAATTTCATCGACCAGGCCATCGTCTCCTCCATGAATATCTCCTCGTACCCGCTCTCCTCTCCTCTTCCGGTCCACTCCCTGGATAATCGACCAGTGGGATCCGGTATTATCACACATGTCACAGCACCACTCACCTTCACTGTGGGATCCATGCACCAGGAAAGCCTTCCCTTCCTCATCACCTTCACACCTGTGCACAAAGTCATCCTCAGCCTCCCGTGGCTCCAACTTCATAACCCCACCATCTCCTGGTTGAGGATGGAAATCACCGACTGGGCACCCGGATGACGGAGGACCTGCTTTCCCTTGCCCTGCGGTTCCACGTCGGTTGAGAGTCCTGTGGTTGCCCTCCAGCCCGACATCCCAGAGGTTTTACCAGGATCTCCGGGAGGTGTTCTCCAAGATCCAAGGCCATGGAGGAGTATATCCAGGAGGCTCTCCAACAGGGCTTTGTCCGCTCATCCATACTCTCCTGCGTCCGCAGGCTTCTTCTTCGTGACCAAGAAGGATGGGGGGTCTGCGTCCCTGCATCGATTACAGAGGTCTCAATTACATCACCACTAATTACCGCTAACCCTCTCCCATTGGTACCGGCCGCCATCGAACAGCTCCGCGGGCCTGTTTTTTTTTTACGAAGCTGGACCTGCGGAGCGCCTACAATCTTATCCACATCCGAGAGGGAGTGGAAAAACGGCCTTCAGCACGACGTCTGGGCACTACGAGCACTTGGTGATGCCTTATGGACTAGCCAATGCTCCGTCGGTGTTTCAGGCGTTCGTGAATGAGGTGTTCCCCGGGGACATGATCGGCCGACCAAGTGGTCGTCTACATCGACTACATCCTGGTCTACTCATCCACCGACGGAGGATCACATCACTCACATCCGAGTAGTCCCGAGACGCCTCCTGGATAACCGCCTGTATGTTAAAGCGGAGAAGTGCCAGTTCCATCAGGTCGACGTCTCCTTCTTGGGATACCGGATCAGCCCAGCAGGGGCTGAGTATGGATGAAAGGAAGGTGGAAACAGTCAGGTCATGGCCAGTCCCAACCACCATAAAGGGGCTGCAATGGTTTCTGGGGTTTTTCCAACTTCTACCGCCTCTTCATTAAGAACTTCAGCTCCATCACCTCTCCTCTCGCCTCTTTCCTCAAGGGTGGTCATCGTAAGTTGGTGTGGAGTCCTCAAGGGTGGTCCTCGTAAGTTGGTGTGGAGTCCTCAAGGGTGGTCCTCGTAAGTTGGTGTGGAGTCCTCAAGGGTGGTCCTCGTAAGTTGGTGTGGAGTCCTCAAGGGTGGTCCTCGTAAGTTGGTGTGGAGTCCTCAAGGGTGGTCCTCGTAAGTTGGTGTGGAGTCCTGCAGTCGATGAAGAAGCGTTTCACCTCTGCTCCGTTGCTGAAACACCCAGATCCTACGCTGCCCTTCGTGATGGAGGTGGACGCCTCAGAAGTGGACGTGGGAGCCATCCTGTCCCAACGCCAAGGAAACCCACAGAAATTGTATCCATGTGCATACTCCTCAAAGAAACCGTCTCCTGCAGAGAGGAACTATGTCATCGGTGACCGGGAGCTCCTGGCGGTGAAGTTGGTATTAGATGAGTGGAGACACTGGCTGGAGGGCGCCAAGGAACCATTCCTCATCCTCACCGACCATCAGGACCTGGAGTACATACGGACGGCGAGGAAGCTGAACCCGCGCCAAGCAAGGTGGCCCTTTTCTTCCAGTGGACAAGTGGTTCCGTACACCGTCGGAATGATCAGGCGGACCGCCACTGCAGTGAGGCTCCCGTGTTCCATCCTGGCTCTATACCAGGAACCTCCTGCTCCGCCTGCCCTGCCGGAAGCTGAGCCCCCGGTTTATGGGCCCCTTCAAGGTCCTCCGGAGGGTCAATGAGATAACTTATTGTGTCTACAACTCCCCACCAACTACCGGATCTCACCTTCTTTTCATGTTTCCCTCCTCAGGTCAGTGGTTCCTGGTCCACTGGCTGATGCCGTCCCCTGCAACAACCCCTCCGCATCCCCTGGGCATCGATGGGACCCCCCCCCCCCCCATGTCGTTAGGTCCCTCCTGAACTCCTGACGTCGTGGGGGTTGGCTCCAGTACCTGGTGGACTGGGAGGGGTACGGTCCTGAGGAGTGCTGTTCGGTCCCATCGTGGACCCCAACATCGTCCGGGATTTCCATCTACGCCGTCCGGACCGGCCCGCTCCTCGCCCTCGGGGCAAATCTATATAAATCTCGTTTCTATGGGATTGAATGTGAACTGTTTGTCCATGGTCATGTTCCAATTATTTCTGATGAGTTCAAGTCCACATGTGAAGATGAGTATTCTATAGTAGAGATTAGAGATGCTCTTAAATCTATGAAGAAGCACCTTTCTGAGGAATTGAATTTACACTTTTGGGAACATTTAGAGGAACCAGTATTCTGCATGTTCCAAGAATGCCTAGCTAATGGTGAGATGATTACTACCATGAAACAAGGGGTTATCTCCTTAATACCAAAACCTGATAAAGATCCTGTTTTCATAGATCATTGGAGACCTATTACATTATTAAATACAGATTACAAATCGATAACTTTAGTATATGCTAATAGACTTAAAATGGGCCCAAACCACCTAAAGGTTAAAGGTCGCCAAATCAGCTGTAACGTTAGGTTCGTTTTAGACTTGATTGATTATTCAATTGACTCAGAGGCTATTATTTAATTCCTCGTCTTCTGTAAAGCATTTGATAGAATAGAACACAAGTTCCTAATACATTCGTAGTACACTTTTGGTTTCGGGACTGGCTCTGTCTCTGTTATCGATATGTTTTATAATAGTTATATTATGATTCATCGTAACACATCTAAAATATTTAATATTTACCATAGGGTACGCCGGGGTTGCCCTATTTCAGCTTTCTTATTCCTTTTAGTTGTAGAATTACTATCTATTAGCTCTTTAAACAACTCTGAATTAGAAGGTATTTCAATATTTGGAAAATAAATACAAAATATCTCAGTTAGCAGACGATGCAACTCTGTTTCTAAAAGACAAGGATGAAGTTGCTATTGCACTTAATATTATCAAATCATTCTCTTCAGCTTGTTAACTTAAATAAATGTGAAATATTGTCCCTACATAACTCAAATGACCAATCTATTGAGAACATTCCAGTGAAAGATAATGTGAAATATTTAGGGGTGCACATGGCGAAAAACCATATTGTCCGTTAACATCTAAATTTCTCTCAGAGATGAAAGAAAACTAAATCCAGCCTGACCTCTGACCTCTGACCTCTCTATTATAGGAAGGGTTTTATTGTCCAAAGCAGAGGGTCTGTCACGTTTTGTCTACCCTGCTCAATCCCTATTTGTAGCTGATTAAACCAGCGAGGATATCAACAAAACTTTCCTAAACTTTATATGGAAAAATAAAACAACACAAACTTAAGAAGTCTGTAATATCAAACCAAAGAACTGATGGTGGGCTTGGAAGTACTAGATTTAATTGATATCAACAATACCTTTAACCTCTTAAGGATCTGACCCTTTTTTTCAATTTTCGCCTAAAATGACATACCCAAATCTAACTGCCTGTAGCTCAGGACCTGAAGCAAGGATATGCATATTATTGATACCACTTGAAAGTAAACACTTTGAAGTTTGTGGAAATGTGAAATTAATGTAAGAGAATATAACACATTAGATCTGGTAAAAGATCATACAATTTTTTTTAAATAGTTTTATTTTTTTGTTCTTTTTCATCATTGTTGAAATGCAAGAGAAAGGCCACAATATAATGTTGCAGTTTTGGTGCAAAGTTTCAGATTGATCCAGTGAAGCATTGCAATACTGGACTATTTTGTATCAAGTCTGCCCAAATGTGCCAAATTGGTCAATTGATACATTTTCAAGTACATCACTATAGAGAACATACAAAAATGATATGGTAATACAAAATGTAAGTTTACACACTCCCAGGCATGTCATACATGATGGATCATTAGCTTATACACTAACTTTCACACATCTAGATGGCCGGGCGGGGTGGCTGTGGAGCCAGAGACAGCAGGGGTTCAAACTGTAGAACCCAGTTCCTACATTTGAATATAAAAATTTATTTTTATCAAACAAAACTATGCTACATTTGATCTCTGGGACCCTTAGGATGACAAATCAGAGCAAGATTACCAGATTACATTATTTACCTTCAGAGGTGAATGTATCAAACCAGTTGCCGTGATACGTTTTTTGTTGTTGTGCACTCTCCTCAAACAATAGCATGGTATTTTTTCACTGTAATAGCTACTGTAAATTGGACAGTGCAGTTAGATTAACAAGAATGTAAGCTTTCTGCCCATATAAGACCTGTCTATATCCTGGAAAGTTTGCTGTTACTTACAACAGTCATGCTAATCACATTAGAGCACGTTAGCTCAACCGGGACACCGATTCCGTTTGAGGTTAAAGTAAACTCGATAAAAAGATGCATGCTTAGCTCTGAATCTATATGGTACTTCATTCCTTGTCATATTTGTAAGAAATGTTTGTGGAAGTGCAACTATTCTCCAGCAAAATGACCCACATTTCACTAACAAACCCTTTTAGCCTGGAAAATGTGTTATGTCCACAACTTCTCCCGACACAAAACACTTCTGTGGAACAACAAAGATATTGTTGTTCAAAAACAAGTCTTTATTCTTCCCTAAGTGGTTTGATAGAAATATTATATTTGTGCTTGATTTATTTGATAAAGAAGGGAATATACTCTCTTATACAAAGTTCTTAGAAAACATATAACTTCCCAATACATTATAAAGAATGTAAATTATATATGCAAAGCAGTACCTTCAGGCGTTACTCAATTAATGAAATCTCATTTTATGTTTTGGAGAAAACGTCAGGATAGATGCGCAACTAATGTTAGAATGTTGCCCCCTGCTGGATAAGGAATGTAATAATACATTGTTAAGGGAACTTTTTTCACTCCAAGATCAAGATCTCTCCTAACGGGAAACTCTTCTGGAACGCACAAACTACTGACATTTTATGGGAGAAAGCTTGGTTGCGCCCTCACAAATTTTGTATATAAAATAAAGTAAAATAAATTCACTTTCAAATCTTGCACAAAATTTACCTTTGTAATAACTTCTCTAAATTAATGGACTTAGAGGACATATGCCTTTTTTTTGTGATAAAGGGGAAACTATTATACACATGTTTTTATGAGTGTGACTCTGTGACATCATTTTGAGAAAGTGAAGTCATTAAATGTTTTAATTTCATTAATAAGACCCATGTATTTACAATGAAAGATGTAATATGTTATTATTCAAATGAAAACAGAACTACTGAATTAGTTGTTCATTTCTTCATTCTCTCTGGTAAATTTTACATACGCATCAACGAATTTTTAAAATCTGTCCCCAAATGCAATATATTTTTTACTTGAAATCAAATATTTCATAAAATCTCTAGAAATAGTCAATAACTGATTAACACGTTCTGGGTTCTATTGGATAAATAACTCTCCAACCATCTGATGGCAGGTGATGGTAAAGCCATAGCAAGTGAGTTTCTTCAATAACAATTTATGATCAATAACATCAAAGGCTGCACTGAAATCTAACAATACAGCTCCATCTATCATCTTACATTTACATTTTCGTCATTTAGCAGACGCTCTTATCCAGAGCGACTTACAAATTGGTGCATTCACCTTATAGCCAGTGGGATAACCACTTTACAAAAAAAAATAACAAAAAAAATCTTATTATCCATTTATTTTAACCAATCATCTGTCATCTGAGACAGTGCAGTTCAAGTTGAGTGCCCTTCTCTGTATGCATGCTGAAAGTCAGCAGTTAACTTCTTCTGTGAAAAAATAGCATTGTATTTGCTCCCAATTCTCTCTATCAGTTTACTAAGAACAGGCAGCGTGGGTTTTTCCCAAAGACAATGTACAGTAAAGGCAACGTTCTAATGTTAATACCCTTCCTCGCCGAGTTAGGCATACCTCATTTCAAAATAGGTCTTCATCGCTGTCAATCGTCAATGATAATTATTCATATTTTACCGGTGAAACGTCCAAACTGCATCATCTGCCTGCCAATCATTTCATCTCAGTCGGTTTCATGGTAATACGCATTTAGAGCTTCTTAAATGACTGTTTCGTGAGCGAATCAGAGCAGACGATGTTAACAAACTATTAGCCTTTCTTGTATTTTGTCTCAACCAAAGCATATATCCTGCCTGCTCTGTTGAGTTTTTGGCACATTTAAAAACCTTTTTTGACTGTTCAGCTTCAGCTAACCATCCTAAAATGTCGTTAGAAATGAGGTGTTTTTGGTGTAACAGTAACGTTATAGGCCTACTATGATATGCTATTATATGTTCGGTTCTGTTATGTAAAATACTAATTCATCTATGTGATCTTGGTAGACCATTGATTCATCTAACTTTACTAAACCAGCACCATTGTGAAAAGTGATCATCTTCTATTTGTAATAATAATGATAAGTGATGAGTAGGTCTATTAGGCAACAGATCTTAATGAGGGTTATTTTTAAGCGATTGGAGCGCCCTTCGTGGTGTTGAAAGGACAGGCCCAGGATCGGACAATGATGTTAAAGAAGTTGAACCAACTTGTGGTGCGGAAGGATAGCTGAAGGATAGCTGAAGGATAGCTGAAGGATAGCTCTGCCATGCCGCCAGTTCAGGAACAAACAACAATAATTGAAAGTATAGTCTAATAGGGCCTACGACTACGTGGTATACAGTAGCTATTGGTAGACTATAGTCTAATAGGCCTACGACTACGTGGTATACAGTAGCTATTGGTAGACTATAGTCTAATAGGCCTACGACTACGTGGTATACAGTAGCTATTGGTAGACTATAGTCTAATAGGCCTACGACTACGTGGTATACAGTAGATATTGGTAGACTATAGTCTAATAGGCCTACGACTACGTGGTATACAGTAGATATTGGTAGACTATAGTCTAATAGGCCTACGACTACGTGGTATACAGTAGCTATTGGTAGACTATAGTCTAATAGGCCTACGACTACGTGGTATACAGTAGCTATTGGTAGACTATAGTCTAATAGGGCCTACGACTACGTGGTATACAGTAGCTATTGGTAGGCTATAGTCTAATAGGGCCTACGACTACGTGGTATACAGTAGCTATTGGTAGACTATAGTCTAATAGGCCTACGACTACGTGGTATACAGTAGCTATTGGTAGACTATAGTCTAATAGGGCCTACGACTACGTGGTATACAGTAGCTATTGGTAGACTATAGTCTAATAGGCCTACGACTACGTGGTATACAGTAGATATTGGTAGACTATAGTCTAATAGGCCTACGACTACGTGGTATACAGTAGCTATTGGTAGACTATAGTCTAATAGGGCCTACGACTATGTGGTATACAGTAGCTATTGGTAGACTATAGTCTAATAGGTCTACGACTACGTGGTATACAGTAGCTATTGGTAGACTATAGTCTAATAGGCCTACGACTACGTGGTATACAGTAGCTATTGGTAGACTATAGTCTAATAGGCCTACGACTACGTGGTATACAGTAGCTATTGGTAGACTATAGTCTAATAGGGCCTACGACTACGTGGTATACAGTAGCTATTGGTAGACTATAGTCTAATAGGCCTACGACTACGTGGTATACAGTAGATATTGGTAGGCTATAGTCTAATAGGGTCTACGACTACGTGGTATACAGTAGCTATTGGTAGACTATAGTCTAATAGGGCCTACGACTACGTGGTATACAGTAGCTATTGGTAGACTATAGTCTAATAGGCCTACGACTACGTGGTATACAGTAGCTATTGGTAGACTATAGTCTAATAGGCCTACGACTACGTGGTATACAGTAGCTATTGGTAGACTATAGTCTAATAGGCCTACGACTACGTGGTATACAGTAGATATTGGTAGACTATAGTCTAATAGGCCTACGACTACGTGGTATACAGTAGATATTGGTAGACTATAGTCTAATAGGCCTACGACTACGTGGTATACAGTAGCTATTGGTAGACTATAGTCTAATAGGCCTACGACTACGTGGTATACAGTAGCTATTGGTAGACTATAGTCTAATAGGCCTACGACTACGTGGTATACAGTAGATATTGGTAGGCTATAGTCTAATAGGCCTACGACTACGTGGTATACAGTAGCTATTGGTAGACTATAGTCTAATAGGGCCTACGACTACGTGGTATACAGTAGCTATTGGTAGACTATAGTCTAATAGGCCTACGACTACGTGGTATAGCTATTGGTAGACTATAGTCTAATAGGCCTACGACTACGTGGTATACAGTAGCTATTGGTAGACTATAGTCTAATAGGGCCACGACTACGTGGTATACAGTAGCTATTGGTAGACTATAGTCTAATAGGGCCTACGACACGTGGTATACAGTAGCTATGGTTAGGCTATAGTCTAATAGGCCTACGACTATGTGGTATACAGTAGCTATTGGTAGGCTATAGTCTAATAGGCCTACGACTACGTGGTATACAGTAGCTATTGGTAGAGTATAGTCTAATAGGCCTACGACTACGTGGTATACAGTAGCTATTGGTAGAGTATAGTCTAATAGGCCTACGACTACATGGTATACAGTAGCTATTGGTAGAGTATAGTCTAATAGGCCTACGACTACGTGGTATACAGTAGCTATTGGTAGAGTATAGTCTAATAGGCCTACGACTACGTGGTATAAGTAGATATTGGTAGATATAGTCTAATAGGCCTACGACTACGTGGTATACAGTAGATATTGTAGACTATAGTCCTAATAGGGCCTACGACTACGTGGTATACAGTAGATATTGGTAGGCTATAGTCTAATAGGCCTACGACTACGTGGTATACAGTAGATATTGGTAGACTATAGTCTAATAGGCCTACGACTACGTGGTATACAGTAGCTATTGTAGGCATAGTCTAATAGGGCCTACGACTACGTGGTATACAGTAGCTATTGGTAGACTATAGTCTAATAGGCCTACGACTACGTGGTATACAGTAGCTATTGGTAGACTATAGTCTAATAGGCCTACGACTACGTGGTATACATAGATATTGGTAGACTATAGTCCTAATAGGGCCTACGACTACGTGGTATACAGTAGCTATTGGTAGACTATAGTCATAGGTCTACGACTACGTGGTATACAGTAGATATTGGTAGACTATAGTCTAATAGGCCTTCGACTACGTGGTATACAGTAGCTATTGGTAGACTATAGTCTAATAGGGCCTACGACTACGTGGTATACAGTAGCTATTGGTAGACTATAGTCTAATAGGCCTACGACTACGTGGTATACAGTAGCTATTGGTAGACTATAGTCTAATAGGCCTACGACTACGTGGTATACAGTAGCTATTGGTAGACTATAGTCTAATAGGCCTACGACTACGTGGTATACAGTAGCTATTGGTAGACTATAGTCTAATAGGCCTTCGACTACGTGGTATACAGTAGCTATTGGTAGACTATAGTCTAATAGGCCTATGACTACGTGGTATACAGTAGATATTGGTAGACTATAGTCTAATAGGGCCTACGACTACGTGGTATACAGTAGCTATTGGTAGATTATAGTCTAATAGGTCTACGACTACGTGGTATACAGTAGCTATTGGTAGGCTATAGTCTAATAGGTCTACGACTATGTGGTATACAGTAGCTATTGGTAGACTATAGTCTAATAGTATACAGTAGCTATTGGTAGGCTATAGTCTAATAGGCCTACGACTACGTGGTATACAGTAGATATTGGTAGGCTATAGTCTAATAGGCCTACGACTACGTGGTATACAGTAGATATTGGTAGACTATAGTCTAATAGGGCCTACGACTACGTGGTATACAGTAGATATTGGTAGACTATAGTCTAATAGGCCTACGACTACGTGGTATACAGTAGATATTGGTAGACTATAGTCTAATAGGCCTACGACTACGTGGTATACAGTAGCTATTGGTAGGCTATAGTCTAATAGGCCTACGACTACGTGGTATACAGTAGATATTGGTAGACTATAGTCTAATAGGCCTACGACTACGTGGTATACAGTAGCTATTGGTAGACTATGGTCTAATAGGCCTACGACTACGTGGTATACAGTAGCTACTGGTAGACTATAGCCTAATAGGCCTACGACTACGTGGTATACAGTAGATATTGGTAGACTATAGTCTAATAGGCCTACGACTACGTGGTATACAGTAGCTATTGGTAGGCTATAGTCTAATAGGCCTACGACTACGTGGTATACAGTAGATATTGGTAGACTATGGTCTAATAGGCCTACGACTACGTGGTATACAGTAGCTATTGGTAGACTATAGTCTAATAGGCCTACGACTACGTGGTATACAGTAGCTATTGGTAGACTATAGTCTAATAGGCCTACGACTACGTGGTATACAGTAGCTATTGGTAGACTATAGTCTAATAGGCCTACGACTACGTGGTATACAGTAGCTATTGGTAGACTATAGTCTAATAAGACCTACGACTACGTGGTATACAGTAGCTATTGGTAGACTATAGTCTAATAGGCCCACGACTATATAGGTCCTAAACGATATTATAACCGCGATTGATAATAGACAGTACTGTGCAGCCGTCTTCATCGACCTGGCCAAGGCTTTCGACTCTGTCAACCACCGCATTCTTATTGGCAGACTAAATAGCCTTGGTTTCTCAAATGACTGCCTCGCCTGGTTCACCAACTACTTCTCAGATAGAGTTCAGTGTGTCAAAACGGAGGGCCTGTTGTCTGGACCTATGGCAGTCTCTATGGGGGTGCCACAGGGTTCAATTCTTGGGCCGACACTTTTCTCCGTGTATATCAATGTTGTCGCTCTTGCTGCTGGTGACTCTCAGATCCACCTCTACGCAGACGACACCATTTTGTATACATCTGGCCCTTCATTGGACACTGTGTTAACAAACCTCCAAACGAGCTTCAATGCCATACAACAATCCTTCAGTAGCCTTCAACTGCTCTTAAACACTAGTAAAACTAAATGCATGCTTTTCAATCGAACGCTGCTAGCACCCGCCCACCCGACTAGAATCACCACTCTCGACGGGTCTGACCTAGAGTATGTGGACAACTACAAATATCTAGGTGTCTGGTTAGACTGTAAACTCAACTTCCAGACTCACATAAAGAATCTCCAATCCAAAGTTAAATCTAGAATCGGCTTCCTATTTCGCAACAAAGCCTCCTTCACTCATGCTGCCAAACATGCCCTCGTAAAACTGACTATCCTACCGATCCTTGACTTCGGCGATGTCATTTATAAAATAGCCTCCAACACTCTACTCAGCAAATTGGATGTAGTCTATCACAGTGCCATCCGTTTTGTCTCCAAAGCCCCATACACTACCCACCACTGTGACCTGTACGCTCTTGTTGGCTGGTCCTCACTACATGTTCGTCGTCAAACCCACTGGCTCCAGGCCATCTATAAATCACTGCTAGGCAAATCCCCGCCTTATCTTAGCTCATTGGTCACCATAGCAGCACCCACCCGTAGTCTGCGCTCCAGCAGGTATATCTCACTGGTCATTCCCAAAGCCAACACCTCCTTTGGCCGCCATTCCTTCCAGTTCTCTGCTGCCAATGACTGGAACGAATTGCAAAAATCTCTGAAGCTGGAGACTCTTATCTCCCTCAATAACTTTAAGCATCAGTTGTCAGAGCACCTTACCGATCACTGCACCTGTACACAGCCCATCTGAAATTAGCCCACCCAACTACCTCATCCCTATATTGTTATTTAATTTGCTCTTTTGCACCCCAGTATCTCTATTTGCACATAATCTCTTGCACATCTAGCATTCCAGTGTTAATACTATTGTAATTATTTTGCACTATAGCCTATTTATTGCCTTACCTCCATAACTTGCTACATTTGCACACACTGTATATATATTTTCTGTTGTATTTCTGACTTTATGTTTTTTTTTACCCCATATGTAACTCTGTGTTGTTTTTGTTGCACTACTTTGCTTTGTCTTGGCCAGGTCGCAGTTGTAAATGAGAACCTGTTCTCAACTGGCTTACCTGGTTAAATAAAGGTGAAAAAAAAATAAAAAAAATAAAATAAAAAAAATACAGTAGATATTGGTAGACTATAGTCTAATAGGGCCTACGACTACGTGGTATACAGTAGCTATTGGTAGACTATAGTCTAATAGGCCTACGACTACGTGGTATACAGTAGCTATTGGTAGGCTATAGTCTAATAGGCCTACGACTACGTGGTATACAGTAGATATTGGTAGACTATAGTCTAATAGGCCTACGACTACGTGGTATACAGTAGATATTGGTAGGCTATAGTCTAATAGGCCTACGACTACGTGGTATACAGTAGATATTGGTAGACTATAGTCTAATAGGCCTACGACTACGTGGTATACAGTAGCTATTGGTAGACTATAGTCTAATAGGCCTACGACTACGTGGTATACAGTAGCTATTGGTAGACTATAGTCTAATAGGCCTACGACTACGTGGTATACAGTAGCTATTGGTAGACTATAGTCTAATAGGCCTACGACTACGTGGTATACAGTAGCTATTGGTAGACTATAGTCTAATAGGGCCTACGACTACGTGGTATACAGTAGCTATTGGTAGACTATAGTCTAATAGGCCTACGACTACGTGGTATACAGTAGCTATTGGTAGGCTATAGTCTAATAGGCCTACGACTACGTGGTATACAGTAGATATTGGTAGACTATAGTCTAATAGGCCTACGACTACGTGGTATACAGTAGATATTGGTAGGCTATAGTCTAATAGGCCTATGACTACGTGGTATACAGTAGATATTGGTAGACTATGGTCTAATAGGCCTACGACTACGTGGTATACAGTAGCTATTGGTAGACTATAGTCTAATAGGCCTACGACTAAGTGGTATACAGTAGCTATTGGTAGACTATAGTCTAATAGGCCTACGACTACGTGGTATACAGTAGCTACTGGTAGACTATAGCCTAATAGGCCTACGACTACGTGGTATACAGTAGCTATTGGTAGACTATAGTCTAATAGGCCTACGACTACGTGGTATACAGTAGCTATTGGTAGACTATAGTCTAATAGGCCTACGACTACGTGGTATACAGTAGCTATTGGTAGACTATAGTCTAATAGGCCTACGACTACGTGGTATACAGTAGCTATTGGTAGACTATAGTCTAATAGGCCTACGACTACGTGGTATACAGTAGCTATTGGTAGAGTATAGTCTAATAGGGCCTACGACTACGTGGTATACAGTAGCTATTGGTAGACTATAGTCTAATAGGCCTACGACTACGTGGTATACAGTAGCTATTGGTAGACTATAGTCTAATAGGCCTACGACTACGTGGTATACAGTAGCTATTGGTAGACTATAGTCTAATAGGCCTACGACTACGTGGTATACAGTAGCTATTGGTAGGCTATAGTCTAATAGACCTAAGACTACGTGGTATACAGTAGCTATTGGTAGACTATAGTCTAATAGGCCTACGACTACGTGGTATACAGTAGCTATTGGTAGACTATAGTCTAATAGGTCTACGACTACGTGGTATACAGTAGCTATTGGTAGACTATAGTCTAATAGGCCTACGACTACGTGGTATACAGTAGCTATTGGTAGACTATAGTCTAATAGGCCTACGACTACGTGGTATACAGTAGCTATTGGTAGACTATAGTCTAATAGGCCTACGACTACGTGGTATACAGTAGCTATTGGTAGACTATAGTCTAATAGGTCTACGACTACGTGGTATACAGTAGCTATTGGTAGGCTATAGTCTAATAGGCCTACGACTACGTTGGTATACAGTAGCTATTGGTAGGACTATAGTCAATAGGGCTACGACTACGTGGTATACAGTAGCTATTGGTAGACTATAGTCTACATAGGCCTACGACTACGTGGTATACAGTAGCTATTGGTAGACTATAGTCTAATAGGCCTACGACTACATGGTATACAGTAGCTATTGGTAGGCTATAGTCTAATAGGTCTACGACTACGTGGTATACAGTAGCTATTGGTAGACTATAGTCTAATAGGCCTACGACTACGTGGTATACAGTAGCTATTGGTAGACTATAGTCTAATAGGCCTACGACTACGTGGTATACAGTAGCTATTGGTAGGCTATAGTCTAATAGGCCTACGACTACGTGGTATACAGTAGCTATTGGTAGACTATAGTCTAATAGGCCTACGACTACGTGGTATACAGTAGCTATTGGTAGGCTATAGTCTAATAGGCCTACGACTACGTGGTATACAGTAGCTATTGGTAGACTATAGTCTAATAGGCCTACGACTACGTGGTATACAGTAGCTATTGGTAGACTATAGTCTAATAGGGCCTACGACTACGTGGTATACAGTAGCTATTGGTAGACTATAGTCTAATAGGCCTACGACTACGTGGTATACAGTAGCTATTGGTAGACTATAGTCTAATAGGGCATACGACTACGTGGTATACAGTAGCTATTGGTAGGCTATAGTCTAATAGGCCTACGACTACGTGGTATACAGTAGCTATTGGTAGGCTATAGTCTAATAGGCCTACGACTACGTGGTATACAGTAGCTATTGGTAGGCTATAGTCTAATAGGCCTACGACTACGTGGTATACAGTAGCTATTGGTAGACTATAGTCTAATAGGGCCTACGACTACGTGGTATACAGTAGCTATTGGTAGACTATAGTCTAATAGGTCTACGACTACGTGGTATACAGTGCTATTGGTAGACTATAGTCTAATAGGCCTACGACTACGTGGTATAGCTATTTGGTAGACTATAGTCCTAATAGGCCTACGACTGGACGTGGTATAACAGTAGCTATTGGGTAGACTATAGTCCTGAATAGGGCCGACGACTTACGGTGTAACCGTAGCTATTGGTAGACTATAGTCTAATAGGCCTACGACTACGTGGTAATACAGAAGCTAATTGGTAGACTATAGTCAATAGGCCTACGACTACGGTGGTAATACAGTTAGCTATGTGGTAGGACTATAGTCTAATAGGGCCTACGACTACGTGGTATAACAGGTAGCTATTGGTAGGCGATAGTCCTAATAGGGCCTACGACTAGCGTGTTAACATTAGCTATTGGTAGACTATAGTCTAATAGGGCCTACGACTACGTGGTATACAGTAGCTATTGGTAGACTATAGTCTAATAGGGCCTACGACTACGTGTATACAGTAGCTATTGGTAGACTATAGTCTAATAGGGCCTACGACTACGTTGGTATACAGTAGCTATTGGTAGGACTATAGTCTAATAGGCCTCGACTACGTGGTATACAGTAGCTATTGGTAGACTATAGTCTAATAGGCCTACGACTACGTGGTATACAGTAGCTATTGGTAGACTATAGTCTAATAGGCCTACGACTACGTGGTATTCAGTAGCTATTGGTAGACTATAGTCTAATAGGGCCTACGACTACGTGGTATACAGTAGCTATTGGTAGGCTATAGTCTAATAGGCCTACGACTACGTGGTATACAGTAGCTATTGGTAGACTATAGTCTAATAGGGCCTACGACTACGTGGTATACAGTAGCTATTGGTAGACTATAGTCTAATAGGTCTACGACTACGTGGTATACAGTAGCTATTGGTAGACTATAGTCTAATAGGCCTACGACTACGTGGTATACAGTAGATATTGGTAGACTATAGTCTAATAGGGCCTACGACTACGTGGTATACAGTAGCTATTGGTAGGCTATAGTCTAATAGGCCTACGACTACGTGGTATACAGTAGCTATTGGTAGACTATAGTCTAATAGGCCTACGACTACGTGGTATACAGTAGCTATTGGTAGACTATAGTCTAATAGGCCTACGACTACGTGGTATAAAGTAGCTATTGGTAGACTATAGTCTAATAGGCCTACGACTACGTGGTATACAGTAGCTATTGGTAGGCTATAGTCTAATAGGGCCTACGACTACGTGGTATACAGTAGCTATTGGTAGACTATAGTCTAATAGGCCTACGACTACGTGGTATACAGTAGCTATTGGTAGACTATAGTCTAATAGGCCTACGACTACGTGGTATACAGTAGATATTGGTAGGCTATAGTCTAATAGGCCTACGACTACGTGGTATACAGTAGCTATTGGTAGACTATAGTCTAATAGGGCCTACGACTACGTGGTATACAGTAGCTATTGGTAGACTATAGTCTAATAGGCCTACGACTACGTAGTATACAGTAGCTATTGGTAGACTATAGTCTAATAGGCCTACGACTACGTGGTATACAGTAGCTATTGGTAGACTATAGTCTAATAGGGCCTACGACTACGTGGTATACAGTAGCTATTGGTAGGCTATAGTCTAATAGGCCTACGACTACGTAGTATACAGTAGCTATTGGTAGACTATAGTCTAATAGGCCTACGACTACGTGGTATACAATAGCTATTGGTAGACTATAGTCTAATAGGGCCTACGACTACGTGGTATACAGTAGCTATTGGTAGACTATAGTCTAATAGGCCTACGACTACGTGGTATACAGTAGCTATTGGTAGACTATATTCTAATGTAAATACAAATAGCTTAAGATCACTGCACTGTCTGAGAGGAGAGCTTTACTGTGAGTAGGCTTTTCATTGTATTGTGTAGCTTTACACTACGCTGTATCCTAAAACAAACTTCGATTTGATTAGCTTGAACTCGTGGCTTTACAACCCTGACTGGGTAGTGGCCAACACAACGTTAACCCCCGCCGACTCCTCTCTGGTAAAACCTGAGACTAAAAGGAAAAAAAACATGGGCAGGGTTGGAAGGCACCCGGAGAAGCGGCACCGCGCTAAATGTCCTCAAGGGGGCACCTGTGACCCATATTAGCGGAACCTTCTGCATGACGTCACTAGTACCGCTGCTATCTAAATTGGGGAACCGCTGTTTCTCCTGTCCTTTTCTTACGAGTCCTGAGACGGGTAGGGATCCAAAACCATCTTCCCCTTGAACGTCACATCTACAATCCAACAAAAATGATCATCTACAAGGATATCATCACCGGTAAACTAACGTTTATATTATCAGTACTTTTGTTGTCATTATTTCATAAAAATCACTTTTTTTTTGGGGGGGTCTGCATTTTGTAGTGTGTTTATTGTGGCCTACCGGAAGTTCTAAGGCCTTTCGTGCCAACGATGTGGTGGAAAATACTTTTTAAACTTCGTCGTAGTCCTCCATGGTATTCTGCACGGCGATCCATCCAAGTATATTTTATGAGTACTGTATAACGGAGTAAAAATCAATAGACTGTTAGGCTTACCGGAGTTAGCATTTACCAGCTGGTTAGCGAGGCCTACCGGCATTTGGCTAACTAGCTAGCGTTAACTGGCTAGTTAAGAGAACTAGCTACTAACTGCCCTGTTTCCCAATGTAAACAGCTGATTAGTGAATTTAGCTAACTATTGTGTTAACTAGTAGGCTAGCTACCATGTTTTGGGGGTGCGTTGGCTAATCATTCTGCATTTTCAGGAGATGAGTTATTCACCGAGGTCTACAAAATCACGGAGGCCTGCGACGGCATGTTGTACGAAGTACAGGGGAAGGTACGTTTAGCTAACGTCCGCTACTCTACCGTTTCAATACAGTTACCTTCCTTAACTGTTAGCAACTTGGCTAGCTATTCATCCATTTCACTAACTTAAAAATGCTGGAGGGGTATGAAACATTCTTTGGCAACTTCGGCTCGGGTAAACGGATCTACTAGCTAGCTAGCTAGGATAACGTGTTGATACCGTTGTAGCCTGCTAGCCTAACCATAACCCCCCAACCCCCATCTACCGTTGTAGCCTGCTAGCCTAACCATAACCCCCATCTACCGTTGTAGCCTGCTAGCCTAACCATAACCCCCATCTACCGGTTGTAGCCTGCTAGCCTAACCATAACCCCCATCTACCGTTGTAGCCTGCTAGCCTAACCATAACCCCCATCTACCGTTGTAGCCTGCTAGCCTAACCATAACCCCATCTACCGTTGTAGCCTGCTAGCCTAACCATAACCCCCATCTACCGTTGTAGCCTGCTAGCCTAACCATAACCCCCCATCTACCGTTGTAGCCTGCTAGCCTAACCATAACCCCCATCTACCGTTGTAGCCTGCTAGCCTAACCATAACCCCCATCTACCGTTGTAGCCTGCTAGCCTAACCATAACCCCCCAACCCCCCATCTACCGTTGTAGCCTGCTAGCCTAACCATAACCCCCCAACCCCCATCTACCGTTGTAGCCTGCTAGCCTAACCATAACCCCCCAACCCCCATCTACCGTTGTAGCCTGCTAGCCTAACCATAACCCCCCAACCCCCATCTACCGTTGTAGCCTGCTAGCCTAACCATAACCCCCCAACCCCCATCTCGCCTCCCTTCCAGCTCACTTCCAGATCGGAGGACGTCGACGGTGCTTTGATCGGCGCCAACGCCTCTGCAGAGGGAGGAGACGAGGGCAGTGAAGCGTCCACGGTCAGTGGAGTTGACATTGTGCTCAACAGCAAACTGCAGGAGACCTCCGCCTACAACAAGAAGGCCTACCAGAGCTATATCAAGGGATACATGAAGGCGTAAGTGGTCTTGTCATCTAATCTAAAGCCTGAAGGGGTCACAGAAATGGGCCTTAACAACTAAAAGCTGGATCTCTATATGTAACCCACATCTCTGTTTTAATCGTCAGCTTCTGTTCATGAACTCAAGTAACTTTGTGCCGAAAAGTCATTTACAGTGAGCAGGTTGAGAGTGATATTTAAACTGCAAATAAGACGTAACCGCCAGTCCAAAATCAGTATTTTATTTTATAATCCGCACGTTGACAGCCTGGGCCACCTCTCTCTCTGGTGACTTAATAAATGAGGGTTTTAGTAACTGTGATGCTAGCTTCATAATTTTTTTAATTTAATTTTTTTAAATCACAAGTGCCATGCTCTACCAATTGAGCTACAGAGGAGTGGAATGGTTACAGGGGGGGGACGAATGAATGAGCCAATTGGAAGTGTCCCTGCGCTTTCTGCTCGCCCTGCTATGGCGTCTGGGTGTAAATACCTGTTAAACGACTGGGAGGGGATTTGGAGCAGTACACTTCCAATTGGCTCATTCATTCGTCCCCCCCTGTAACCATTCCACTCCTCTGTAGCTCAATTGGTAGAGCATGGCACTTGTAACGCCAGGGTAGTGGGTTCGATCCCCGGGACCACCCATACGTTAAAAGAAATGTGTGCACACATGACTGTAAGTCACTTTGGATAAAAGCGTCTGCTAAATGGCTTATTATTATATTATTATTCCCCAGGTCGTTGCTGTCAATGAGACTGTGTTCTCAGTCAACTTACCTGGTAAAAAAAATAGGTGCCAAAAAAATGTAATGAACAGTTCACAAGCAGTGAGTGTTTTCTGGGAGTATCAGGCAGCCCAATGGGAGCGTTGTGAATGTAATGTCGGCGTGTCGTCCCCCCCAGAGTCAAGGCTAAGCTGGAGGAGCAGGATTCCAAGAGGGTACAGGCCTTCGTGGCTGGAGCTCCGGCAGCTGTTAAGATGATCCTGGGGAACCTCGATAAATACCAGGTGAGAGGAACGCCTAACTCGTGGGGCTGGGTCCCACATGGCAACCCTTTTTCACTGCGTGGTGCACCACACCAGTCCAGGGTCTGTTATTTGGTGCGCTGAACAGGGTGCTGTTTGGGATGCAACCGTGGCCCGTGCTGTGTATGTTGTGGACACTCGTTTATATATTGGGTTAATGCGTTGAAGTGAAGTGGCCACTGGAACGTACAGTGATGACAATCTTAGGACACCTTTAGAGGCTGTGACCTATGAAACTAACATCTGTTTTTACCTGAGTACGTTGTCCAGTCAGTGGCCTACACTTTGAATTTTGGATAGGGGGAGGGGGGGGGGGGGATGTGTGTGGTTTGGCTCCAAAAGAATGCAGCTCATCTTCCTCCATTGTATGAAACTATAAGTGAACATTGTCTCCTTGTATATGCCCTCTTGAACACGTGGCCTGCTCCTCCTACAGTTCTTCACCGGTGAGTCAATGAACTGTGACGGAGCCATCGGCCTGCTAGATTACCGTGAGGATGGAGTCACGCCTTTCTTCCTCTTCTTCAAAGACGGTATCGAAATCGAGAAATACGTAAGTTAACACCATGATGACGGAGGACTGTCTGGTTCTCTATAGGTGATGGAGTGACAGTTGACAGTACCCGTTGAATTCACATAGGAAATGTCCCAAGTGGCACCCTATTCCCTATATAGTACACTACTTTAGACCAGAGCCCTATGGCACCCTATTCCCTATATAGTACACTACTTTAGACCAGAGCCCTATGACACCCTATTCCCTATATAGTACACTACTTTAGACCAGAGCCCTATGACACCCTATTCCCTATATAGTACACTACTTTAGACCAGAGCCCTATGACACCCTATTCCCTATGTAGTTCACTACTTTTGACCAGAGCCCTATGGCACCCTATTCCCTATATAGTGCACTACTTTAGACCAGAGCCCTATGACACCCTATTCCCTATATAGTACACTACTTTAGACCAGAGCCCTATGACACCCTATTCCCTATGTAGTTCACTACTTTAGACCAGAGCCCTATGACACCCTATTCCCTATATAGTACACTACTTTTGACCAGAGCCCTATGGCACCCTATTCCCTATATAGTACACTACTTTTGACCAGGGCCCTATGGCACCCTATTCCCTATATAGTGCACTACTTTAGACCAGAGCCCTATGGCACCCTATTCCCTATATAGTACACTACTTTTGACCAGGGCCCATAGTTACACTTTCTATGGCTGTTTCTAGTGCTTGTTTGGGTTCAAGTTGATTGATTTTTTTTTTTTTTGATTTGAGAAACGTTGCCAAGTTCTAAGTGTAAAGACACTGCTCCAACATTCAACCCCCCCATGATCCCTTCCCTTAAAGCTAAGGGTAAAGACACTGCTCCAACATTCAACCCCCCCATGATCCCTTCCCTTAAAGCTAAGTGTAAAGACACTGCTCCAACATTCAACCCCCCCATGATCCCTTCCCTTAAAGCTAAGTGTAAAGACACTGCTCCAACATTCAACCCTCCCATGATCCCTTCCCTTAAAGCTAAGTGTAAAGACACTGCTCCAACATTCAACCCCCCCATGATCCCTTCCCTTAAAGCTAAGTGTAAAGACACTGCTCCAAACATTCAACCCCCCCATGATCCCTTCCCTTAAAGCTAAGTGTAAAGACACTGCTCCAACATTCAACCCCCCCATGATCCCTTCCCTTAAAGCTAAGTGTAAAGACACTGCTCCAACATTCAACCCCCCCATGATCCCTTCCCTTAAAGCTAAGTGTAAGACACTGCTCCAACATTCAACCCCCCCATGATCCCTTCCCTTAAAGCTAAGTGTAAAGACAACTGCTCCAACATTCAACCCCCCATGATCCCTTCCCTTAAAGCTAAGTGTAAAGACACTGCTCCAACATTCAACCCCCCATGATCCTTCCCATTAAAGCTAAGTGTAAAGACACTGCTCCAACATTCAACCCCCCCCATGATCCTTCCCTTAAAGCTAAGTGTAAAGAACACTGCTCCAACATTCAACCCCCCCCATGATCCTTCCCTTAAAGCTAAGTGTAAAGACACTGCTCCAACATTCAACCCCCCATGATCCCTTCCCTTAAAGCTAAGTGTAAAGACACTGCTCCAACATCAACCCCCCATGATCCCTTCCCTAAAGCTAAGTGTACAAGACACTGCTCCAACATTCAACCCCCCCATGATCCCTTCCCTTAAAGCTAAGTGTAAAGACACTGCTTCCAACATTAACCCCCCAGATCCCGTCCTTAAAGTAAGGTAAATACATGCTCCAACATTCAACCCCCCCATGATCCCTTCCCTTAAAGCTAAGTGTAAAGACACTGCTCCAACATTAAACCCCCCATGATCCCTTCCCTTGATGTTCAACATACGTGCCACACCCTGTACATTCCTCCCCTCTGACTGACGTGGCTGTTTCTGTGGGCGTCGGCCTGTTGGCATTTCATTGTCATGAGGCATTTAACGCCCAGCCCCAGTCACTAGGCAGGCAGAGAGCCAGGGTGCTTAGTCAGGGGTATATAATGAGTTCAGATAGAAATGGGTGTGTAGAACCGAGGGATTATCTGCCGTGTAGAACCGGGGATATCTGTCGTGTAGAACCGGGGATTATCTGTCGTGTAGAACCGGGGATTATCTGTCGTGTAGAACCGGGATATTCTGTTCTATTCATTCTATTTCTATCTTCAATGGTCAGAATGTTTTTGAATCACTTTGTGTCTCAAATGGCACACCAGAGTGCTGTGGTCAAAAGTAGTGTACTATATAGGGACTAGGGTGCTGTAGTGCACTATATATAGGGACTAGGGTGCTGTAGTGCACTATATATATAAGGACTAGGGTGCTGTAGTGCACTATATATATATAAGGACTAGGGTGCTGTAGTGCACTATATATATAAGGACTAAGGTGCTGTAGTGGCACTATATATAGGGGACTAGGGTGCTGTAGTGCACTATATATAGGGGACTAGGGTGCTGTAGTGCACTATATATAGGGACTAGGGTGCTGTAGTGCACTATATAGGGGACTAGGGTGCTGTAGGGTGCTGTAGTGCACTATATATAGGGACTAGGGTGCTGTAGTGCACTATATATAGGGACTAGGGTGCTGTGAGTGCACTATATATAGGGACTAGGGTGCTGTAGTGCACTATATATAGGGGCTAGGGTGCTGTAGTGCACTATATATAGGGACTAGGGTGCTGTAGTGCACTATATATAGGGACTAGGGTGCTGTAGTGCACTATATATAGGGACTAGGGTGCTGTAGTGCACTATATATAGGGACTAGGGTGCTGTAGTGCACTATATATAGGGACTAGGGTGCTGTAGTGCACTATATAGGGGCTAGGGTGCTGTAGTGCACTATATAGGGACTAGGGTGCTGTAGTGCACTATATATAGGGACTAGGGTGCTGTAGTGCACTATATATAGGGACTAGGGTGCTGTAGTGCACTATATATAGGGACTAGGGTGCTGTAGTGCACTATATATAGGGACTAGGGTGCTATTTGAGACACCAGTCACACCACACACTGAATACAGAGCCCATGCATCCATCTGATAGACCTGAAGTTCCTCCACCGTGACTTCTGGGTTTGCAATTGGATGCTAAAGTAAATCTTCCCTTCACTTTCCCCGACTGCCTGGCTGAGTGGCAGTACGGATAGAGAGGAGGAACACATGGAGGTGTTTTAATATACCTCTGACTGACAGAGTCCCAAAATGGCACCCCATTCCCTTTTCTAGTGGACTACTGTCTCTCTGTGATAGTCTCTCCTCTGACCTCTTTCCATCTCCATGTGTAAGTAACAGTGTCTCCTTTCTCCTCCTATGCAGTAAACCATCTGGACATCCTAACAGAAGTGCCTGGGATCGGAGGGAGCGTGTCTGCTTGTTACCATAGCTACCGTCGCCCCTGATCACGGACAGACTGACCCAACCCTGCCTGCTTGTTACCATAGCTACCGTCGCCCCCCCTGATCACGGACAGAACTGACCCAACCCCTTGTCTGTATCCCTCCAACACCTGGAAACAGACTCGCCTTTCTTTGATCAGGTTTTATTTTTTTGGCCCCAACCTTCTCCCCCCCCCCTCTCCTCTCCTCTTCGTCCCCACATCTGGTCTGTGTGGCGTCCCGAGGGAGACGCCCTGTTTGTAAACTGACGGTCGTTGGACAGGGCCTCTCCTGCCTACCCCCCACCCCACCATGGATGGATGGATTGAACCATGCTGGCTTGGCCCGCTGTGTGCGTGGTGACTTCTATCAGATGTACTGCGACGTTACTCTCCCACCTCGCTCTCTCACACAATTGTAAAGGACTCGTTGACACTAGTTGTGAAATAAATGGGCTTTAACGGCCGGAAATACCACTGTCTTGTGCCATCTGCTTTCACTCTAACACAGTACTTCCCCTTCCATCTCCTCGGGGAACCACCAGATGTCTCACACATTTGGTTTATCCCTGAACCAGGACACACTATTCCACTGGTCCACTAATAAAAACCCACGACTCATTGTACCAGTGGCAGGGCTACAGCAAATGTGTGAAACGTTGTGGTGGTCCCTGAGCAGAGGGTTGGGAAACCCCTTCTCTCCTGCTCTAATGGGATCTGTTGGGACCGTACCGCGTGGATAAACGTTGGGGTGCGTTTGGCGCGGCAGCCGGCTTTTTTAAAGGCCAAGTCGACTGACTGGGATCTACAAATCACCGTGCGTCGTAAATAACTACTCCGATTATTATTTGTACGGTGAGTCAGTCACAATTTACCCGTGATACGTCCTGTTTTGATGCTCTAGTCTAGAACACGACCGCTCGCTCTGGGCTGGGTTCAGCAGGACAATGCTTTGGAATGTAGAAATATATAATAATATAATAATATGCCATTTAGCAGACGCTTTTATCCAAAGCGACTTACAGTCATGCGTGCATACATTTTTTTTTTTGTGTATGGGTGGTCCCGGGGATCGAACCCACTACCCTTGGCGTTACAAGCGCCGTGCTCTACCAGCTGAGCTACAGAGGACCACATATCGTTTTAGAACATTCCTACGACATGTAGAATAACATGTCACATCAGGGGGGGGGGGGCTGTATTTATCAGGCAGCTCAGTAGGAAAGTCTAGGATCAGTTTTAGATCACAGTGAAGATTACGTAGATATGGGGGGGACCTGATCCCAGATCAGCGCTCCTCCTCTGAGACACTTGATACAGACGACCCCCAGTTCTATTTGTGGCTTTTCAAACATTCCAGTTATCCTACTGCACACGCCCGGCCGGGGGGGGACCTTCCACGGTTAGCTGACTGCACACATCAAAGTGTCCTGGGATCAGTTTGATATTCACACATTCGTGGACTGGTTCTACTGGATTTAGCCAGACGAGCCAGGACTTGGAATAACAACATCTAGTCAATGAGAACGCTGCAGCTTGTGTGTTTTAGCAGGGATGCGATGTGACTTGGGGAAACCTAAGTAGCACATTTCTAAAGGGAAAAACAGACTCGGGTACATTTTTACAAAAAAAAACATTTTATTCCATCAGTCATTAAAAACCAACTTGTACATAATTGAGCCTTCGTTGACGCGTTCCGAGCCGTGTGTCTGTAAGCAGAACTCTTCTGAAGGACCGCTGATTGGATGTAACGGTCAGATCCCACACATAGGGAATAAACTTCGGTCAAACCTGCTCATGAATGCCTCGAGGGGAGTCCACCTAATCTCCCCCCTCCTAGTGGCCCAGGTGAGGTGAACCTAACGCCCCTCACTGGTCAGAATAGTAGGAATCCTCGCATTCGTCCCAAATGACACCCTATTCCCTTTAAAAGTGCACTACATTAGACCAGAGTCCTGGTTAAAAAAGTAGTGCACTACATTAGACCAGAGTCCTGGTTAAAAAGTAGTGCACTATATTAGACCAGAGTCCTGGTTAAAAAGTAGTGCACTACATTAGACCAGATTCCTGGTTAAAAAGTAGTGCACTACATTAGACCAGAGTCCTGGTTAAAAAGTAGTGCACTACATTAGACCAGAGGAGTCCTGGTTAAAAAGTAGTGCACTACATTAGACCAGAGTCCTGGTTAAAAAGTAGTGCACTATATTTTGACCAGAGTCCTGGTTAAAAAGTAGTGCACTATATTAGACCAGAGTCCTGGTTAAAAAGTAGTGCACTACATTAGACCAGATTCCTGGTTAAAAAGTAGTGCACTACATTAGACCAGAGTCCTGGTTAAAAAGTAGTGCACTACATTAGACCAGAGTCCTGGTTAAAAAGTAGTGCACTATATTTTGACCAGAGTCCTGGTTAAAAAGTAGTGCACTACATTAGACCAGAGTCCTGGTTAAAAAGTAGTGCACTACATTAGACCAGAGGAGTCCTGGTTAAAAAGTAGTGCACTACATTAGACCAGAGGAGTCCTGGTTAAAAAGTAGTGCACTACATTAGACCAGAGTCCTGGTTAAAAGTAGTGCACTACATTAGACCAGAGGAGTCCTGGTTAAAAAGTAGTGCACTATATTTTGACCAGAGTCCTGGTTAAAAAGTAGTGCACTATATTAGACCAGAGTCCTGGTTAAAAAGTAGTGCACTACATTAGACCAGAGTCCTGGTTAAAAAGTAGTGCACTACATTAGACCAGAGGAGTCCTGGTTAAAAGTAGTGCACTATAAAGGGAGAATAGGTCAGTGATCCGGTCAGCAACTAACTGTCCGACTCAACACATCAGTAACTTCACTGTTTTATTTCTCTGCATCATTATAAAAAAATGTTAACGTCTATAAAACCAACGACCCTCCCATCCAGTGGTGAGCTCTCCAGGAGGCTGGAGGCCCCCCAGACCCAGCCCAGCCACGGAGCCCCAGACCCTGGCTAGTCGGCCCCAGACCCTGGCTAGTCGGACCCAGCCACGGAGGCCCAGACCCCGGCTAGTCGGACCCAGCCACGGAGCCCCAGCCCCTGGCTAGTCGTCGGCATCCTTCCCTTCCTCTCCTCCCTGGTAGTGTCTGTACTCTGGCTTCAGCTCCCACGTGTTCTTGTGGGTTCCCTTCACGTTGTAGATGCCGATGTCACGAAGAATCTCTTTCAGGTAACTCTGAATGGAGGAGGGGGAAAGAGAAGGGAGAGATGTATTATATAGACCGATAGGGAGAGATGTTGTATTATATAGACCGATAGGGAGAGATGTTGTATTATATAGACCGATAGGGAGAGATGTTGTATTATATAGACCGATAGGGAGAGATGTTGTATTATATAGACCGATAGGGAGAGATGTTGTATTATATAGACAGATAGTGAGAGATGTTGTATTATATAGACCGATAGGGAGAGATGTTGTATTATATAGACCGATAGGGAGAGATGTTGTATTATATAGACCGATAGGGAGAGATGTTGTATTATATAGACCGATAGGGAGAGATGTTGTATTATATAGACCGATAGGGAGAGATGTTGTATTATATAGACGATAGGGAGAGATGTTGTATTATATAGACAGATAGTGAGAGATGTTGTATTATATAGACCGATAGGGAGAGATGTTGTATTATATAGACAGATAGGGAGAGATGTTGTATTATATAGACCGATAGGGAGAGATGTTGTATTATATAGACCGATAGGGAGAGATGATTTTATTATATAGACAGTAGGGAGAGGATGTTTTTATTATATAGACAGATAGGGAGAGATGTTGTATTATATAGACAGATAGGGAGAGATGTTGTATTATATAGACCGATAGGGAGAGATGTTGTATTATATAGACCGATAGGGAGAGATGTTGTATTATATAGACCGATAGGGGGAGATGTTATTATATAGACCGATAGGGGGAGATGTTGTATTATATAGACCGATAGGGAGAGATGTTTATTATATAGACCCATAGGGAGAGATGTTGTATTAATAGACCGATAGGGAGAGATGTTTTTTATTATATAGACCGATAGGGAGAGTGTTGTATTATATAGACCGATAGGGAGAGATGTTGTATTATATAGACCGATAGGGAGAGATGTTGTATTATATAGACCGATAGGGAGAGATGTTGTATTATATAGACCGATAGGGAGAGATGTTGTGTTATATAGACCGATAGGGAGAGATGTTGTGTTATATAGACCGATAGGGAGAGATGTTGTATTATATAGACCGATAGGGAGAGATGTTGTATTATATAGACGATAGGGAGAGATGTTGTATTATATGACCGATAGGGAGAGATGTGTATTATTAGACCGATAGGGAGAGATGTTGTTTTTAATAGAACGATAGGGAGAGATGGGTTGTATATATAGACCGATTTGGAGAGAGTTTATTAATTTGACGATAGGAGAGATTTTTTTATATAGACCGATAGGAGAGATGTTGGTATAAAATAGACCGATAGGGAGAGATGTTGTATTATATAGACAGATAGGGAGAGATGTTGTATTATATAGACCGATAGGGAGAGATGTTGTATTATATAGACCGATAGGGAGAATGTTGGGATTAATAGACAGATAGGAGAGATGTTGTATTATTTGACCCATAGGGAGAGATGTTGTATTATAAAAGACCGATAGGGAGAGATGTTGTATTATATAGGGCCGATAGGGGGAGATGTTGTATTAATAGACCGATAGGGAGAAAATGTGTATTATATACCGATAGGGAGAGATGTTGTATTATATAGACAGATAGGGGGAGATGTTTGTATTTATAGACAGTAGGGAGATTTTTGTATTATATAGACCGATAGGGAGAGATGTTGTATTATATAGACCGATAGGGAGAGATGTTGTATTATATAGACCGATAGGGAGAGATGTTGTATTATATAGACCGATAGGGGGAGATGTTGTATTATATAGACCGATAGGGAGAGATGTTGTATTATATAGACCGATAGGGAGAGATGTTGTATTATATAGACCGATAGGGAGAGATGTTGTTATTATATAGCCGATAGGAGAGATGTTGTATTATATAGACGATAGGGAGAGATGTTGTATTATATGACCGATAGGGAGAGATGTTGTATTATTAGACAGATAGGGAGAGGGTGTTGTATTATATAGACAGATAGTGAGAGATGTTGATTATTAAAACCGAAAAGGGAGAGATGTTGTATTATATAGACCGATTTGGGAGAGATGTTGTATTTTATAGACAATAGGGAGAGAGTTGTATATATAGACCGATAGGGGAGAGATGTTGTATTATATAGACGATAGGGAGAGATGATTTTATTTTATAGACAGATAGGGGGGAGAGTTTTATTATATAGACCGATAGGGGGGGATTTGTATTATATAGACCGATAGGGAGAGATGTTGTATTATATAGACCGATAGGGAGAGATGTTGTATTATATAGACCGATAGGGAGAGATGTTGTATTATATAGACCGATAGGGAGAGATGTTGTATTATATAGACAGATAGGGAGAGATGTTGTATTATATAGACAGATAGGGAGAGATGTTGTATTATATAGACCGATGGGGAGATGTTGTATTATATAGACAGATTTGGGAGAGATGTTGTATTATATAGACCCGGGTAGGGAGGAGATGTTGATTATATAGAACAGATAGGGAGAGAGTTGTATTATATAGACCGATAGGGAGAGAGTGTTATTATATAGACCGATGGGGAGTATGTTGTATTATATGACAGATAGGGAGAGATGTTGTATATATAGACCGATAGGGGAGATGTGTATTATATAGACCGATAGGGAGAGATGTTGTATTATATAGACCCATGGGAGAGATGTTGTATTATATAGACAGTAGGGAGGGGATGTATTATATAAACAGATTTGGGAGGATGTTTTTATATAGACAGATAGGGAGAGCTGTATTATATAGACAGATAGGGAGAGATGTTATATTATATAGACAGATAGGGAGAGATGTGTTTATATAGACAGATAGGGAGAGATGTTGTATTATATAGACAGATAGGGAGAGATGTTGTATTATATAGACAGATAGGGAGAGATTGGGTTTAGCTTCCATTGTAAAATCTGTCGATGTGCCGAGGGAAGGCACTTAAACCCTAAATTGCTCTGTAAGCGCTCTGGATAAGAGTGTCTGCTAAATGACTAAAATGTAAATGTAGTTCCCTCTTGCATCTTTATATAAAAGGGAGTATTGTGTAGAAGGTATTACATCACCAACCAGACAACAATCCACCTCAAGACTGAAACACCAATTACCACGGCCGGCCCGCTCATTACGCGGGCCACCTCTAGCGGCAGATTGACGAGGGGCGGCATTTTCTGAGCTAAACTGACCACGACGCACCTCCAACATCAATCAACACATAAAAACCTCCACATAATTCTGCCCCAAAACAATGACAAGTCTGGCTCGACCAGTGGGCATGCGGGCTTTTCAGGTGAGCGCTGATGCCGCCCTGTGATAAGCAGCGCCCGCTTTGTCAAAGGCGCTAAATATCTTCGCCCGTCCATTCCCCAGGGGCGCCTCTCCAGGGTGCTGTTGGAGAGACGCATCCCTGCAGCGCTACACCAACGTTCAGTCAAACAAAATGATCGTAACATACATCACGTAGCAGATCCAGGATATGGTAGGAAGAGATCCAGGATATGGTAGGAAGAGATCCAGGATATGGTAGGAAGAGATCCAGGATATGGTAGGAAGAGATCCAGGATATGGTAGGATGAGATCCAGGATATGGTAGGAAGAGATCCAGGATATGGTAGGAAGAGATCCAGGATATGGTAGGAAGAGATCCAGGATATGGTAGGAAGAGATCCAGGATATGGTAGGATGAGATCCAGGATATGGTAGGAAGAGATCCAGGATATGGTAGGAAGAGTATGTGGCCTTTGAATTCCATTGCGCCTTGACATGGTAGCTGCACCCCAGTACTCACGAGGACCACGTCTTTTTTTTGGTCCTGTCCAGACGTCATTTTTTTGGGTGTTTTACAAACGGTAGGCTTACCACAGATTGGCATTCATAACATTTTATTTCAGGCAACACTGTAGGCTACACCTCAGTAGGCACGGACCGATGATGACGCCTTTTGGACATATTTTTTGGGTGCAGTTCCGGACCGGCCTTGATTTCCACATCCACAGACATTGTTTTTTTTTCTACTTTCATTCAGAACCAAATACGCCCGATTTCAACATCCTGAAAATACATATTTTCAACGTCTATAAAATACGCATTTTCAACTTTCAGTCAGAACCGAAAATGAACCTGATTTCAACGTCCTGGAAAATATGTATTTTAAACATACGGAAAATACCTTTTCACCTTTCATTCAGAACCTAAATTGAACCCAACTTCAACGTCTGGTCTCGCCTATGGCAGTAGAAAGGCAAGGATCGGCCCGTTTTCTACTACACTGTTACAGCATCTCTTCCCACAGCATCTCTCCTCAAAGCATCTCTCCCCACAGCATCTCTCCCTCCCCACAGCATCTCTCCCTCCCCACAGCATCTCTCCCTCCCCACAGCATCTCTCCCCACACCATATATCCCACACTGTAGCTCAGTTGGTTAGAGCATGGCGCTTGCAACGCCAGGGTTGTGGGTTCGTTTCCCACGGGGGGGGCCAGTATGAAAAATGTATGCGCTCGCTAACTGCAAGTGGCTCTGGATAAGAGCGTCTGCTAAATAACTAAACATGTAAAATGTAAATGTATCCCACAGGAAGTATCCTTCCTTACCACAGGTTGTTTAAAATGTAAATGTATCCCACAGGAAGTATCCTTCCTTACCACAGGTTGTTTTGGTGATGTAAATGTATCCCACAGGAAGTATCCTTCCTTACCACAGGTTGTTTGGTGATGTCCACCAGATCCTTGATGTTGTAATACTGGTGTTTCTCAAAGGCTGAGAACAACATGTCCAACACCTGCTGCTTGTCCGCCCGCGCTCTTTTACCATCCTCCTTTTTCTCCTGTCTATTCCACTGGGGGGGCACGCACACACACACACCACACACACCACACACAACACACCACACACACACACACCACACACCGACATACACACACACGGGGACACACACACACACACACCCCGTATTAGTCTAGTTCAGGTGAGTTTGGGACAAAATGTGCACACACTGATGGTGTCTTCCCAAGGTCACACGGTGTAACAGAGAAACTACCACTCAGCCAGCCAGCCAGCCAGCCAGCCAGCCAGCCAGCCAGCCAGCCAGCCAGGCCACATGGTCTCCTTACGTTGTAGGAATGGTTGGCCACTGGTTTGTAGTTGGTGGTAACAGCCTTGTCTAGTTGCTGAGACAATCTCACTGGCTTGGACAATTCTTCCATCTGCAGTCTGGGGACAGAGCAGGAGAGGGGACACGAGAGAGCAATGAGTGTCAGCGTGAGAGTTGTGTGTGTGTGTGTGTGTGTGGTGTGTGTGTGTGTGTGGTACCTCTTGAGTTTCATGTAGCTCTCACTGACAGCAGGTCTACACTCCGCTCTCTGCACCACCACTCCCTCCAGGGAGATTTTGTCTTCAGAAGAAAGGAGACACGGTTAAAAGACATGAGTAGACGTCACTGTGTGTGTTGACACTCTCTCTCTCTCTCTACGTCATTTCATCTGTTTCAGTGTGGTATTCCTCAGTGTGTGACATCACAGTGCCAGTCCTCTGCCACACAGTCATCCCCACAACTGAAGGGTCATAAAACACACCCACTCTGCCTGCCAACCCTGCGGTTGGTGTGGAGCAACACACCCACTCTGCCTGCCAACCCTGCGGTTGGTGTGGAGCAACACACCCACTCTGCCTGCCAACCCTGCGGTTGGTGTGGAGCAACACACCCACTCTGCCTGCCAACCCTGCGGTTGGTGTGGAGCAACACACCCACTCTGCCTTCCACACCTGCGGTTGGGTGTGGAGCAACACACCCACTCTGCCTGCCAACCCTGCGGTTCGGTGTGGAGCAAACACACCCACTCTGCCTGCCAACCCTGCGGTTGGTGTGGAGCAACACACCCACTCTGCCCTGCAACCTAAAACACACCCACTCTGCCCTGCCAACCTAAAACACACCCACTCTGCCTGCAACACAGCCAACACACACTGTTTACTAATCAGTAGCCTCGCTCCCAGGGATCTAGGGTTGTCTAACAGGAGGCTAGAGACTAACTGATCACTAGGGTTGTCTAACAGGAGGCTAGAGACTAACTGACCACTAGGGTTGTCTAACAGGAGGCTAGAGACTAACTGATCACTAGGGTTGTCTAACAGGAGACTAGAGACTAACTGATCACTAGGGTTGTCTAACAGGAGACTAGAGACTAACTGATCACTAGGGTTGTCCAACAGGAGACTAGAGACTAACTGATCACTAGGGTTGTCCAACAGGAGACTAGAGACTAACTGATCACTAGGGTTGTCTAACAGGAGACTAGAGACTAACTGATCACTAGGGTTGTCTAACAGGAGACTAGAGACTAACTGATCACTAGGGTTGTCTAACAGGAGACTAGAGACTAACTGATCACTAGGGTTGTCTAACAGGAGACTAGAGACTAACTGATCACTAGGGTTGTCTAACAGGAGACTAGAGACTAACTGATCACTAGGGTTGTCCAACAGGAGACTAGAGACTAACTGATCACTAGGGTTGTCTAACAGGAGACTAGAGACTAACTGATCACTAGGGTTGTCTAACAGGAGACTAGAGACTAACTGATCACTAGGGTTGTCTAACAGGAGACTAGAGACTAACTGATCACTAGGGTTGTCTAACAGGAGACTAGAGACTAACTGATCACTAGGGTTGTCTAACAGGAGACTAGAGACTAACTGATCACTAGGGTTGTCTAACAGGAGACTAGAGACTAACTGATCACTAGGGTTGTCTAACAGGAGACTAGAGACTAACTGATCACTAGGGTTGTCTAACAGGAGACTAGAGACTAACTGATCACTAGGGTTGTCCAACAGGAGGCTAGAGACTAACTGATCACTAGGGTTGTCTAACAGGAGACTAGAGACTAACTGATCACTAGGGTTGTCTAACAGGAGACTAGAGACTAACTGATCACTAGGGTTGTCTAACAGGAGACTAGAGACTAACTGATCACTAGGGTTGTCTAACAGGAGACTAGAGACTAACTGATCACTAGGGTTGTCTAACAGGAGACTAGAGACTAACTGATCACTAGGGTTGTCTAACAGGAGACTAGAGACTAACTGATCACTAGGGTTGTCTAACAGGAGACTAGAGACTAACTGATCACTAGGGTTGTCCAACAGGAGACTAGAGACTAACTGATCACTAGGGTTGTCCAACAGGAGGCTAGAGACTAACTGATCACTAGGGTTGTCTAACAGGAGACTAGAGACTAACTGATCACTAGGGTTGTCCAACAGGAGGCTAGAGACTAACTGATCACTAGGGTTGTCCAACAGGAGGCTAGAGACTAACTGATCACTAGGGTTGTCTAACAGGAGACTAGAGACTAACTGATCACTGGGGTTGTCCAACAGGAGGCTAGAGACTAACTGATCACTAGGGTTGTCTAACAGGAGACTAGAGACTAACTGATCACTAGGGTTGTCCAACAGGAGGCTAGAGACTAACTGATCACTAGGGTTGTCCAACAGGAGACTAGAGACTAACTGATCACTAGGGTTGTCTAACAGGAGACTAACTGATCACTAGGGTTGTCCAACAGGAGGCTAGAGACTAACTGATCACTAGGGTTGTCTAACAGGAGACTAGAGACTAACTGATCACTAGGGTTGTCTAACAGGAGACTAGAGACTAACTGATCACTAGGGTTGTCTAACAGGAGACTAGAGACTAACTGATCACTAGGGTTGTCTAACAGGAGACTAGAGACTAACTGATCACTAGGGTTGTCTAACAGGAGACTAGAGACTAACTGATCACTAGGGTTGTCTAACAGGAGACTAGGAGACTAACTGATCACTAGGGTTGTCTAACAGGAGACTAGAGACTAACTGATCACTATGGGTTGTCTAACAGGAGACTAGAGACTAACTGATCACTAGGGTTGTCTAACAGGAGACTAGAGACTAACTGATCACTAGGGTTGTCTAACAGGAGACTAGAGACTAACTGATCACTAGGGTTGTCTAACAGGAGACTAGAGACTAACTGATCACTAGGGTTGTCTAACAGGAGACTAGAGACTAACTGATCACTAGGGTTGTCTAACAGGAGACTATAGACTAACTGATCACTAGGGTTGTCCAACAGGAGGCTAGGAGACTAACTGATCACTAGGGTTGTCTAACAGGAGACTAGAGACTAACTGATCACTAGGGTTGTCCAACAGGAGACTAGAGACTAACTGATCACTAGGGTTGTCCAACAGGAGGCTAGGAGACTAACTGATCACTAGGGTTGTCTAACAGGAGAGAGACTACTGACTAGGGTTGTCTAACAGGAGACTAGAGACTAACTGATCACTAGGGTTGTCTAACAGGAGACTAGAGACTAACTGATCACTAGGGTTGTCTAACAGGAGACTAGAGACTAACTGATCACTAGGGTTGTCTAACAGGAGACTAGAGACTAACTGATCACTAGGGTTGTCTAACAGGAGACTTAGAGACTAACTGATCACTAGGGTTGTCTAACAGGAGACTAGAGAACTAACTGATCACTAGGGTTGTCTAACATGGAGACAGAGACTAATTATCACTAGGGTTGTCCAACAGGAGACTAGAGGACTAACTGATCACTAGGTGTTGTCCAACAGGAGACTAAGACTAACTGATCACTAGGGTTGTCCAACAGGAGACTAGAGACTAACTGATCACTAGGGTTGTCCAACAGGAGACTAGAGACTAACTGATCACTAGGGTTGTCCAACAGGAGACTAGAGACTAACTGATCACTAGGGTTGTCCAACAGGAGACTAGAGACTAACTGATCACTAGGGTTGTCCAACAGGAGGCTAGAGACTAACTGATCACTAGGGTTGTCTAACAGGAGACTAGAGACTAACTGATCACTAGGGTTGTCTAACAGGAGACTAGAGACTAACTGATCACTAGGGTTGTCTAACAGGAGGCTAGAGACTAAACTGCTCACTAGGGTTGTCAACAGGAGACTAGAGACTAATGATCACTAGGGTTGTCCAACAGGAGACTAGAGACTAACTGATCACTAGGTTGTCTAACAGGAGACTAGAGACTAACTGATCACTAGGGTTGTCTAACAGGAGACTAGAGACTAACTGATCACTAGGGTTGTCTAACAGGAGACTAGAGACTAACTGATCACTAGGGTTGTCTAACAGGAGACTAGAGACTAACTGATCAACAACCTCCACCAGACAGAGGCCTAACCTCCAGCCCAGACTCCACACCTCTCAACAACCTCCACCAGACAGAGGCCTAACCTCCAGCCTCCTGCCCAGGCTCCACACCTCTCAACAACCTCCACCAGACAGAGACCTAACCTCCAGCCTCCTGCCCAGGCTCCACACCTCTCAACAACCTCCACCAGACAGAGACCTAACCTCCAGCCTCCTGCCCAGGCTCCACACCTCTCAACAACCTCCACCAGACAAGAGACCTAACCTCCAGCCTCCTGCCCAGGCTCCACACCTCTCAACAACCTCCACCAGACAGAGACCTAACCTCCAGCCTCCTGCCCAGGCTCCGCACCTCTCAACAACCTCCACCAGACAAGAGACCTAACCTCCAGCCTCCTGCCCAGGCTCCACACCTCTCAACAACCTCCACCAGACAGAGACCTAACCTCCAGCCTCCTGCCCAGGCTCCACACCTCTCAACAACCTCCACCAGACAGAGACCTAACCTCCAGCCTCCTGCCCAGGCTCCACACCTCTCAACACCTCCACCAGACAGAGACCTAACCCCAGCCTCCTGCCCAGGCTCCACACCTCTCAAAACTCCACAGACAGAGACCAACCTCCAGCTCCTGCCCAGGCTCCACACCTCTCAACAACCTCCACCAGACAAGAGACCTAACCTCCAGCCTCCTGCCCAGGCTCCACACCTCTCAACAACCTCCACCAGACAGAGACCCAACCTCCAGCCTCCTGCCCAGGCTCCACACCTCTCAACAACCTCCACCAACAAAACCAACCCCCAGCCTCCTCCCAGGCTCCCACCCTTCACAACCTCCCCCAGACGGACCAAACCCTCCGCCCCCCCTGCCCGGGCTCCACACCCTCAACAACCTCCAAACAAAGACCAAACCCCAGCCCCCCCAGGCTCCCACCTCTCAACAACCTCCCCCAGAAAAGGACCAAACCCCCGCCTCCTGCCCGGGCTCCACACCTCCAACAACCTCCACCAACAAAAATAACCTCCACCCCCCTCCCAGGCCCCACCCTTCAAAAACCTCCCCAGACGGGAACCTCCCCTCCACCCACCCCCAATTTTACACCTCTCAACAACCTCCCCAGGGGACCCTAACCTCCACCCCTCCTGCCCCAGGTCACACCTCTCAGTGGGGAAGAGACTGGGGGGACTCACCTGGTCCTGTCCCCGCCCCCGAAACTGAGGTGCTGCCATCAGATCTCTCTTCTGACTGGCCTACAGGGAGGGAGGAGTGGATTGGACAGTAAGGTTTAGACTACCGGGTTTGTGGCGTAGAGGCAGTAGCAACGGAGATGCACACAGAACTCTGCTCGGCAACATGTTGCAAAACAACACATCTTGACGGTGGCCACACTTCACACTCAAGCCAGCAAGTGCCTCAAAAAAACAGAACTCTATATACTGTCTCCAAAACACATACAAAGGACACACCACAAGCTCACGCTCCACACTGACACACCCTCAAGCAACAGGCCTGGCTGGGGATCAGGAGGAGGGAGGGAGACGAGGGGGAGGGAGACGAGGGGGAGGGAGACGAGGAGGAGGTGCACATTAGAAGTGGCATCAAGACCATGCACAAATCATGACGTCAAACCAAGCACTCCACTCCACACCAGATCGATACCATCATAATATTGATTGATTTGTTTATGTTGTTAACAAGCTCCAAATCCCATTCAGCAGCAGATCATGTCCAAACTACTGAGCTGATTCATTCGCAGTGGTTCTGATCTGATCTGAGCAGAGAGCCAGCCAGCGGAGCCACTGAGACAAGCAGAGGACGTTCATCTGTTCTGCTGTGGCAACGGAAATTAAAAATGCAACGAATCTGATCAAAACCAGCCCAAAACAATGAGAGATAGAAAGGGGAAGGGGGGGACAGAGAGAGATGGAGAGGGAGAAAGGGAAAGAGAGAGAGAGGCATAGAGAGAGAGATGAGAGGGAGGGGCATAGAGAGAGAGAGATGAGAGGGAGAGAGGGGCATAGAGAGAGATGAGAGAGAGGGGCAGAGAGAGAGGGGCATAGAGAGAGAAAGGGAAAGAGAGAGGCATAGAGAGAGAGATAGAGAGGGGCATAGAGAGAGAGATGAGAGAGAGGGAGGGGCAGAGATAGATGAGAGGGAGGGGCATAGAGGGAGGGGCATAGAGAGAGGGCCATAGAGAGAGAGATGAGAGGGAGAGATGGGCATAGAGAGAGATGAGAGAGGGGGCAGAGAGAGAGAGGGGAAATGAGAGAGGGGGGAGAGGGAGTGAGAGAGGAAGGGGAGAGAGACAGATGGAGAAGGAGAGAGAGGCGGAGGGACACACAATACTACTTACCCTGAGGCGGAGGGACACACAGAACTACTTACCCTGAGGCGGAGGGACTCACAGACACACAGTGCTACTTACCCTTAGATGACTCTAATGGGTGAAAGATCAGTTATAAATCACAAACCATGCTTATTTGCAGTCAGGACAACACAAGGCATTTTGACAGTGAATATTATCTGACTACACATTCAAATAGAGGTTATGACTCAAACAACATGGCAGTCAGGTGTCATGGCGTCTCAAATGACACCCTACTCCCATACAGGTGCCATTTTGCACCAAAATAGACAGCTTTCTATATCAAATCAGCTGGAGGCCAGGTAACTGCGGTTCCTTACCTGATTGGGTCTCAGTGAACACGGCCAGAGTCTGTCCTCCTACAGTCTGCATGGTGAACGGGTGGTCCCTGGGGGCCTGCACCCCTGATGGCTTGTCCCCCAGGCTGTCAATCATCGTCAGGTCTTCATTCAGAGTGAATGCCACCTGGTGCACAACAAGTTTAAGTGATATCAGTTTAGGACCAGGACATTGTTGGCTGGGTTGGGGTCAATTATCCGTAGGAATGCAATTCCTCTGTCTGTGTATTGACTCGTCAGCCACCATAGTCAGTATTATTACCTCTGCTTTCCCTTGGTTCCTAAGGCAAGAGAAGAAGAAAACAATTGATCAGCTGATCACCTAAGATAGAAACTTCTCTTTAGCCAGCAGAGAAAGTAAACAGCGATGATGATGGTGATGACCAACAAACAATAACATATGAACGAGCCATTTCTACATACTTGCCGATCCGGAGTTTCCCGACCTCTCCCCTGCCTGATGCTTTGGCCCATTGCTGGGACAGGTATTTGGGCACCTGTGGGCACAGAGACTGGTTGTTAGTTAGCTAGCTAGCTACCTTATGCAGTGTGATGATAGTGACAGTTACTGTAGTCTACTTGAATAGATCGCTAGCCTGCCGCTAGCTAGTCTCGTCCCATCCATCTGACGCTGCCGCTAGCTGGCTAACGTTAGCCGCTAGCTAGCTACAGTTTATACCCTGCATTTCCAACGTACCTTTACCAGCCACACGCCCGTGTTCTGTTTAGCACCAGTCAAATCCACTTCGCCTTTCTCTGACATGTTTAAAACGTTGAAATCACCTCTTACACGTTACCATTACAATTTGTTCGGCGTTATTTGAGGTAGGCTAGCAAACGTTTACTAAACAACACACGGTCCGTTAAAATGAACGAACCGTAACTACGGAGGCGCATGAGAGCCAGAAAGGACGCGCGAAACCATAAATACTAGAAGTCGAAGTTCGGTGGTCAATGAAAAAATTAACTGTTCGAATATCTTTTCATCAAACAACTCATATTCATACATATAAAAAAACCTGTATCTCAGAAAACATTGGCTACATGAAAAATCTTCACAATTAAAAACATGGTAGCACCATAGAAACGGTAGCACAGCCTACCCTGGGTAACTACAGCTGCACCATCGAGAGCATCCTGACTGGTTGCATCACCGCCTGGTATGGCAACTGCTCGGCCTCCGACCGCAAGGCACTACAGAGGGTAGTGCGTACGGCCCAGTACATCACTGGGGCCAAGCTTCCTGCCATCCAGGACCTCTATACCAGGCGGTGTCAGAGGAAGGCCCTCAAAATTGTCAAAGACTCCAGCCACCCTAGTCTAGACTGTTCTCTGCTACCGCCACGGCAAGCGGTACCGGAGTGCCAAGTCCTAGGTCCAAAAGACTTCTCAACAGCTTCTACCCCCAAGCCATAAGACTCCTGAACAGCTAATCATGGCTACCACCGACTATTTGCACTGCCCCCCCCACCCCATCCTTTTTACGCTGCTGCTACTCTGTTAAGTATTTATGCATAGTCACTTTAACTCTACCCACATGTACATATTACCTCAACTACCTCAACTAGCCGGTGCCCCCGCACATTGACTCTGCCCCGGTACCCCCCTGTATATATAGCCTCCCTACTGTTATTTTATTTTACTTCTGCTCTTTTTTTTCTCACACTTTTTTGTTGTTGTTGTTTTATTTTACTTTTTTATTAAAAAATAAATGCATTGTTGGTTAAGGGCTGTAAGTTAAGCATTTCACGGTAATGTCTGCACCTGTTGTATTCGGCGCATGTCGCAAATAAAATTTGCTTTGATTTGCTTTGATACATAGCCTTTAGAGAAAGGGTGCAGTGACAAACACTCAAAGGCCCAGTGCAGTCAAAAACGTGATTTTCCTGTGTTCTATATATAGTTCCAGTATGAATATTGTATGCACTAACTGTAAGTCGCTCTGGATAAGAGCGTCTGCTAAATAATGTAAATGTATGAGGTTGTAATGATACTGTGAAATTTATGATAATGCCCTTTTAGTGTAACAGCTGTTTGAAAAAAAAAAGACCTCCTGAAATATTCAGCTTGTTTTGGTGGGGTGGAGTTTTGACCAGTTAGTAGACCAATAAGAAAGATCGTTTTTTCCCTTCCCCCACTCAGACCACTCCCAGACAGTCCTAGCAAAATTCTTGCTTGAGAAATGACTCTTCGCTAAGAAGCTATTTTTGTTTCTTCTTGACCGTTTTAATTTAAAACAAAAAACAGTAAGGTACTTAATTGTTCTCCAGAAATGATTTGATATTAAAGATTTTTTTTAAACAGCTTCATTGGACCTTTTAAAAACAAAAGAATGAGGGGAGGTCCCATGTAGCTCAGTTGGTAGAGCATGGCGCTTGCAACGCCAGGGTTGTCGGTTCGATTCCCACGGGGGGGAACCAGTATGGAGAAATACAAGTATGAAAATGTACGCACTCACTACTGTAAGTCGCTCTGGATAAAAGCATCAGCTAAAGGACTGAAATGTAAAAATGTGACAATCAAACTGATAGTCACACTTTTCTCAAAATACATACAAGTTCTACCTATATAGATAATATTCAGTACAATGTGTTCTGATCATCTGAGCAGTTGGACTGCAATAAAGTCAACCTGGAACGTTCCCATCATAGTTGACTGGGTCAGGTGACAAATGCCCAATACTGGGCTATCTATCCTGTGTTGATTCTCTCAGAGGAACATTTTCTCCTTGCTGTGTCCGAAGCGTGTGTTGAGCTCCTGGGACTTCTTCAGCAGGCGTTGTTTCTGAGCCTCGTCGAACTTGTTGACCTGCAGGTCCTGGTCCCTGTCAAACGCCCGTCTCTCCACCGACTTGGCTCCCTCATCCAGTTTCCTCTTCTTCAACTGCTTCTCGTGGAGACTGATCAGAGACTCCCCACGCTTGGTTTCCTAACAGAGAGGAGAGAGAGAGAGAGAGAGCTCAGTTGGTAGAGCGTGGCGTTTGCAACACCAGGGTTGTGGGTTCGATTCCCACGGGGGGGCCAGTATGAAAAAATATATATAATAATAATGTATGCACTAACTGTAAGTCGCTCTGGATAAGAGCGTCTGCTAAATGACTAAAATGTAAATGTAAACTCATTTTGACATGTACTGGCTAGTAGACACCTTGATCTAGTCTCCTATTTCTAAATGCCGTAGTGACATCTTCATACACCCTTCTTCTGCTCCCATAATGGGTGCAGGTCATGCAGCTGATGCATTGTGGGCAGAGAAAAGAGTCCCTCCTACTTACGTTGTATTTGGACACTTTCTCAGCCATCTGCAACTCTTTGTGAGACAGTTGAGGGACAGACTCTATCTCTTCACTCTTCTTTCCCTCCAGTCGTTCCTGTTGAGAGAGAGAGAGAGAGAGAGAGAGAGAGAGAGAGAGAGAGAGAGAGAGAGAGAGAGAGAGAGAGAGAGGACAGAGAGAGAGAGAGAGAGAGAGAGAGAATGATATAGTCAGTACAGTAGTGTGAAATTCCAAAAGAAATGTGTCGACTGTTCAGATTAGAAACAGAACCAGTGTTCCCTACCCTGAGTTTGCGTTCTCGGTCAGCAGGAGTGTCGGTCCAGAGGGATCGGTCCTTGCTCTCCGGTCCAGCCCTCTTCTTGAAGGTTCTGGCCCCCAGCCCGATGTGCTGCAGTGTTGGAGGAAGCTCTGTCATCCAGGTCTCTCTCACCACCTCCTCCGGACCATCCTGCCAATCAACCATCACAGACAAGCCTGTCAACTCATTCTACCAACACACCCCAGGACATTTCACCTGGGGTCTGTTCAGTGGGAGCAAACGTGGGGAAATGATTTGAAATAAGAGGAGTTTAAATTTGTCCTATTACACAGTTTAAAAACATTTTGCAGGACTGAACTACGTATGAGAACCACACCCAATTTGCATTTTCCTAAGGGTGCCACCTGGTGGTGTATTCAAGCACCATAAAGATACATTAATTACTGGTCGGTTTATCAGAAACAAGGCAAAAGTAAACATGTCGTCCCCCACGAATGATGCAGATGCAGCCCCCCCCCCCGCCCAATTAGTGCAAATTATTCAAATTTATGTTGTGTGGATTAATGAGATGAAAAAAAACTATCAAGTCAAGATTGGATAGGATGTCAGATAACAGACTCCACTGGTGGATAAGGAGATGTATTGACATAAAACAGGATGTATTTTTATGGGCAGACAAGGGATAGTCTTGCTAGACTATACTGATAGTAACATAATGGTTGAATAATCACATCGATCCACTGATGTCTATCATTTACACTTGATGCAAATGCTCAAAGGCATGTAAGACGCTAGCTACTAGGGCATTTAAAATTAACTCTGGAATTCAGTTGATTACTATAGCGCCCCCCCCTTGGGCCAATCAGTGTAATCTCTATTAGCGAGACGCATCATTCACCCAAGATTCGCCAAATTCGGGCCGGTGGTGTCTGAGATATCGCGTGTGACTAACATAGGTACGAACGGACGGAGAGAGATCCATAGTCCCCCCCCCAGGATGTCTAGATGTAGAATAGTGAGGTGCTCACATCTGCTCCCGTCAGTCTGTCCTTCATCTTCTGAGCTCTGCGTTCGATGTCCAGAGCCACGGAGTCCTGGATGGCACCTTGAGCAGGCATGGGCCCGATCACCTCTTCATCCTCCTCCTCCTCCTCTTCATCACTGCTGGAGGGTTCTGCTGTGTAGCCCGGTGGAAGGGCTGGCCCATGGAGATCATCATCCATCTTCATCAGCTGCTGGTCTGTGAAAGCCCGGTGGCAGGGCTGGCCCATGGAGATTCATCATCATCTTCATCAGCTGCTGGTCTGTGAAAGCCCGGTGGAAGGGCTGGCCCATGGAGATCATCATCATCTTCATCAGCTGCTGGTCTGTGAAAGCCCGGTGGCAGGGCTGGCCCATGGAGATCATCTCCATCATCATCATCTTCATCAGCTGCTGGTCTGTGAAAGCCCGGTGGCAGGGCTGGGCCCAATACAGCTGGCCTAGGGGAGGTAGAAAAAGAGAATCAATCAACTCAACACAAACCAACAAATACATTTATACAAATATATGCATGACTGACAGCAAGTTTAATATGTATGTTTGAAGCAGGGAGAACTAGTTGTGTTGTCTTGGTTACCTCTCTGGTGAAGCCTGTGACTTTGAGAACCCAGGAGGAAGAGCTGGTCCGAAGAAACCATCATCTTCATCATCATCATCATCATCCGCAAGCCTTCTACTCACCGTCTCGTCCACTCGGCGCTGTTTTCTGCAGAATGACGCAGACAGTCCATTTCAGGCATTTAACATGCGCTTTCCTTCAAAACAAAGACTAAATAACTTGTTTTGATGTTTGTCTGAAATGTAGAAGTGAGTCTAAATGTGTTACTCTGCGGTGGGTCCATCCCTGGTCGTCGCGCTACCGTGGCCGTGTCTGCTGCTGGTATCGTGCTTGCTGCTCGTCTTGCTTCGTCTCTTGATCACCTCCTCCTCCTCCTCCTCCTCCTCCTCCTCCTGGCCAAAGTCATCCTCCGAACTCGAGAGCAACTCCGGTTTGTACCCGGGAGGCAGCGCGGGACCTGCAACTATTGGACAAGACAGCACACCGTAGCTAGGTAAATACCAAAACCGACACTAGCCTTTTCGATTTAACATACAGTATAAAGCAGAAAGATAACTACGCCATGAATATGACAGCGTAGTATCCATAATATCGATGTTTGATTGAGCGAATTGATGCTGATGATACTAGTCACGGCCAAAAAAAATCATGTGCATGAAACCACTACTAACTTTACTCACATCCTCCCTCGTCATCAGAATCATCATGGCTGCTTTTTCTGAACGACGGGGGTAAGGCAGGTCCGATTAAATCATCGTCTGACATATTTACCGATTATTAATGAGCTATTTTTACAACAATAAACACCTCGACGAGAACGAAAAACGACACTGAAACACGAAAATCTAATCTGACCTCTACCACCGGAAGTAAACAATATCGACATCCAATGAACAAGCAGAATTCGTAGGTCACATGATCATTTCCACACAAGGAGGAAACCGAGTTGGTCGCTTCGCAGTTGGTTGTTGGTGTTTCTCACCTTTGTTTAACATGGTTTGACGAAGAAAAGTTGTTTTCGGAACAAGCTCATATCATGGGGAAGAAAGACAGGGGAGATCGGGGTGAGTATCTAGATTTTTTTCCGGAAATTGAATGTTACTCCAACTCATGTTGCTGTTCAGTCGGTGTTGTGATGGCAATAGCATGATGCTGAAGCATGGGAGACAGATAGGCATTCTGTGTAACTGTAACGTTACATTTGACATTTTAGTCATTTAGCAGACGCTCTCATCCAGAGCGACTTACAGTTTGTGCATACATTATTTTTTTATTTTTTCATACTGGCCCCCCCGTGGGAATCGACTCCTGTCTCTCTCTTCCTCCCTCCTGTCTGTCCTGTCTGTCTGTCTGTCTGTCTGTCTGTCTGTCTGTCTGTCTGTCTGTCTGTCTGTCTGTCTGTCTGTCTCTTCCTCCCTCCTGTCTGTCTCTCTCTTCCTCCCTCCTGTCTGTCTCTCTTCCTCCCTCCTGTCTGTCTCTCTCTTCCTCCCTCCTGTCTCTCTCTTCCTCCCTCCCTGTCTCTCTCTTCCTCCCTCCTGTCTGTCTCTCTCTTCCTCCCTCCTGTCTGCCCCTTTCCCCCAATCGTTTTCCTCTTTCTCCTCTGTTTCTTCCCCTTTTCCTTTTTTTTTTCCTCACTCCGTTTTTCTTCTTTACCTCTGTCTCTTTTTCCCCCCCTTGTCGCTCTTTCCCCTCCCCGTCTGTCCCCTTTCCTCCCCTGTTGTTCCCCCTTTCCCCCCTGTCTGTCTTTCCTCCCTTGTTGTCTCTCTTTCCCCCCTCTGTCTGTCTCTCTTTCCCCCTGTCTGTCTCTCTTTCCTCCCTCCGTCGTCTCTCTCTTCACCTCGTCTGTCTTTCCTCCCCCCGTCTGTCCTCTCTTTCCCCCCCTGTTGTTATTTCCCCCCCTTTGCTCTCTTCCTCCAGAGAGGAAGTCTTCTAAGAAGCGTGTGTATGATGAAGATGAGGATGAAGAGGAGGCGATGGGCAGTGAGTCCCAGGAGGCCGTCCCTGTGCGGTGGAAAAGGGGATGAGTGGGCCATCAAGTGGAGAACGGGGCAAAAGACTACGGCTGCAGAGGTGAAGAAGCCAGGATCCGACCTTTGGGTGGAAGACGACAGATTACTTCCAATTTAATCGGGGGGGGGTGTTTAAAGATAGACTAGTTGCAATAAATTTTTTGGATTTAGGCTATCCATTGATTCTTGAAGAATATAACTTACAAATGCCTCATGATCTCAGTTCAACTGTCGTCCCCCATCAGAACCCAAAGTATCAGCTTGTTTTACAACAATGTTTGTAAATTTAAACAAACACTGTATAGCCTCAAAACATGGTTCAACTGTAATTATAAACTGGGTGGTTCGAGCCCTGAATGCTGATTGGCTGAAAGCCGTGGTATATCAGACCGTATACCACGGGTATGTCAAAACATTTATTTTTACTGTTCTAATTACGTTGGTAACCAGTTTATAATAGCATAATTATTATTTTATCCAGTTGGATAAACAGCCTACCCGACCGCTCGGAGGTGTCCACATGGTCCTAAAGCACACCGTTGCCCTCGTTTTGTATCACATTCCAGTGATAAAACTAGGGGGGGGGGGGGACAAAAATGCAATTTCAGATTGTGGGGGGGTTGCTCCCCTGCTTTCATGACACTTAAAGTCATGCAACAGTAACCCCAAGAACCCCAAATTAAAATATTAATATTTAAATTTCGCAATTTATTCTTTCTTCCCCCCACCCCCCCCCCCCACTCGTAGGCCCCCCGATGGACAATCTTCGGAAGCCTTTCCCCCGGTGGATTTAAAATTGCCCCCCGGACTTTGGTAGCATAGCGAGCGGTGTTGGTCCGGTTCACGTTAAGAGCAAGCTGAAGCCACTCCCTGTATGTGGGGCGGGGGTTGCAGACCCAGGGCATAGTGGAGTATTCCCGAAACTCAGCAAAAATCTACCGGACGGGCCCTGCGTTTATAAAGGGCCGTTAGGAGGAGATGATAAAGGGGTTGGGGGGGGAGGAGGAGGAGGGGGAGGAGGAGGAGGGGTGGTGGTACGGGAGGAGGCAGGGGGGGAGGAGGGGGGGGAGGAGGGGGGTGGGAGGGGGAGGAGGAGGGGTACGGGGGGGAGGAGGGGGGGTGGTACGGGGGGAGGAGGTGGGGGTAAGGGAGGGGAGGAGGTGGTGGGAAGGGGGGGAGGAGGAGGAGGTACAGGGGTTGAGGGGGAGGGGCGGGAGGAGGAGGAGGAGGGGGGAGGTGGCAGGGGGGAGGAGGAGGGGGGTAAAGGGAGGAGGGGGGGTGGTGGAAAAGGGGGAGGAGGGGGGGGGTGGTAAGGAGGAGGGGGAGGGGACGGGAGGAGGAGGAGGAGGGGTTTCAGGGAGGAGGGGAGGTGGGGCGGAGGAGGAGGAGGTGGGGGGAAGGGGGGAGGAGGGGGTGGTTCGGGAGGAGGAGGAGGAGGAGGGGTTGGGGGTACAGGGAGGAGGAGGGGTGGACAGGGGGGAGGGGAGGAGGGGTGGTGGTGGTACGGGAGGAGGAGGGGGAGGTGGGGGTGGTAAAGGGAGGAGGAGGAGGAGGGGGGTGGTAAGGGGGGAGGAGGAGGGGGTGGTGGTGGTTTTAAGGGAGGAGGAGGAGGGGGGTAAGGGGGTTTGGGGGGAGGAGGTTTAGGGGGAGGAGGAGGAGGGGGAGGAGGGGGGGACAGGGGGGGGGGAGGGGGGACGGGAGGAGGAGGAGGTGGTGGTACAGGGAGGGAGGAAGGTGGTGGTGGTACAGGGAGGAGGAGGAGGTGGACGGAGGAGGGGAGGAGGTCAGGGAGGAGGAGGAGGAGGTGGTGGTACGGGAGGGGAGGATTTTTTTTGGGGGGGGGGTTTTAAGGGAGGAGGAGGAGGGGGTAAGGGAGGAGGAGGAGGTGGTACAGGGAGGAGGAGGAGGAGGAGGTGGTGGGTACAGGGAGGAGGAGGAGGTGGTACAGGGAGGAGGGGGGAGGTGGTGGTGGCAGGAGGAGGAGGGGAGGTGGGGGGTACAGGAGGAGGGGGGAGGTGGTGGTACAGGGGGGGAGGAGGAGGAGGGGGGGTGGGTGGTACGGGGGGAGGAGGGGTGGTAAAGGGAGGGGAGGAGGAGGTAAGGGAGGGGGGGGGAGGAAGGGGGGAGGAGGAGGAGGGGTACAGGGAGGGAAGGGAGGAGGAAGGGGTAAGGGGAGGAGGAGGGGTGGGGGTGGTTAAAGGGGGGGAGGGGGAGGGGGTACAGGGAGGGGGAGGAGGAGGGGTGGTGGTAAGGGGGAGGAGGAGGAGGTGGTGGTAAGGGGGGGAGGAGGGGGTGGTTTGGGGGACGGGAGGAGGAGGAGGTGGAAGGGAGGAGGAGGAGGTAAAGGGAGGAGGGGGATACAGGGGGGAGGAGGGGGGGTAAGGGGAGGAGGAGGGAGGTAAAGGGGGAGGGGGAGGTACAGGGAGGAGGAGGAAGGGGGAAGGAGGTAAGGGAGGAGGAGGTGGAAAAGGGGGGAGGAGGAGGAGGTGGGGGTGGAAAGGGGGAGGGGAGGGGGGAGGTGGGACAGGGAGGGGGGGGGGGTGGGGAGGAGGGGAGGAGGTGGTACGGGGGAGGAGGGGAGGTACAGGGAGGGGGAGGGGTCGGGGAGGGGAGGTAAGGGAGGAGGGGGAGGTGGGACGGGAGGAGGAGGAGGTGGTGGTAAGGGAGGGGAGGGGTGGTGGGCAGGAGGAGGGGAGGTGGAAGGGAGGAGGGGAGGGGGTGGTAAAGGGAGGGGGAGGGGGGAGGTGGGACAGGGAGGGGGGGAGGTGGTAAAGGGAGGAGGAGGGGAGGAAGGTGGTTTCAGGGAGGAGGAGGGGAGGGGAGGAGGTGGTAAAGGGGGGGAGGAGGGGGTAAGGGAGGAGGAGGAGGAGGTGGACGGGGAGGGGGGTGGTGGACAGGGGGAGGGGAGGGGAAGGGAGGAGGGGGAGGTGGTAAGGGGGGAGGGGAGGAGGAGGGGGTACAGGGAGGGGAGGAGGTGGGGGACAGGGGGGGGGGGGGAGGTACAGGGAGGAGGGGAGGGGGTCGGGGGAGGAGGGGGGTGGGGGTACAGGGAGGGGGAGGAGGTAAGGGAGGGGGGAGGGGGTCAGGGAGGGGAGGAGGTACAGGGGGGAGGGGTGGTTTAAAGGGAGGAGGGGGGAGGAGGGGGGTGGGGTGGAAGGGGGGAGGGAGGAGGTGGTAAGGGAGGGGAGGGGGGTGGTGGAGGAGGAAGAGGTGGTAAGGGGGGAGGAGGAAGAGGGGGTACAGGGAGGAGGGGGGTGGTGGTACAGGGGGGAGGAGGTGGAGGGGTGGTAAGGGGGGAGGAGGAGGTACAGGGAGGGGGAGGGGAGGTAAAGGGGGGGGAGGGGTGGTAAGGGGGAGGAGGAGGAGGTAAAAGGAGGAGGGGGGTGTGGTAAGGGGGGGAGGGGTGGTACAGGGGGGGGAGGGGAGGGGGGAAAGGGGGGGGGAGGAGGAGGAGGGGTACAGGGGGGAGGAGGGGGGGCAGGGAGGAGGAGGAGGTGGTGTTACAGGGAGGAGGGGGGAGGGGAAGGGAGGGGGGTGGTGTACAGGAGGAGGAGGGGGGGGGACGGGGGAGGAGGGGGAGGAGGAGGTGGGGTAAGGGGGGAGGAGGTGGTAAGGGGGGGGAGGTGGTAGTGGAGGAGGGGGGGTTTCAGGGAGGAGGAGGAGGTGGTGTCAGGGGGGGGAGGATGGGTTCAGGGGGGGAGGAGGGGTACAGGGGGGGGAGGTGGTACAGGGACTGGTAGGGGCTGGTTTTGTGTGTGTGTGATGTGGGGCAGCAGTTATGAATCTCCTTTTCGCGCACTGTGAGAGGGGAAGGTTTAAAATGGTTTGAAAACAAAAAAGGATGTTCACCGCCATTTGGGGAAGTCTTTGAGCCAAGAAAAAAAAACTATTTCATTCCTGCTTTGCAGTAATGTTTTCTGGATCTGTGTGTGTCAGGTACTTTGTGGAGAGTGCCTTCCCCGAGGTGATCCAGCGTTGCTTAGGACAGTGGATAAGAGAGGTTGTCCCCCGCAGAGGGGAAATATTAAAAAGCTAAACCGAGGTCATTTACAAAGAAAAAGCGGTTTTTTAAATCTAAACCCCCACAAACAGGGGCACACCAACCACACCACACAAAACAGGGCCCACAACCCGGGCCCCAACAAACAAGGGGCCACAGGGGCAACACACACACCAGTACACCCAACCAAAAACACAACAAAAATCAGAGCACGACAACACAACACACACACCCCACAGACACACCAACACACACGACACAAAAACGGCATGATGTTAAAAACCTTACTGATGTAACATCCATCCCTGCCAGATCTCTAAGTCCCTCCAGGACAACGGAGCAGCGGCCTCCACCTCAGCGGCCCCTGAGGGCCAGACTCCAGGAGCCGCCCAGGTACCAGAGGACATATTCAGCTACTACGAACAGATGGACAAGGAGGAAGAGGAGGAGGAGGAGACGCAGACCGTGTCCTTTGAGATCCGACAGGTTTGGTTGTGTGTTTTGGATGCCCTGTGGCCCTTTTTTAATATGAATCGTGGTCTACCGTTTAAAATGCAAACTTGACACCATAACATGTCGATGTGCGGGCATCTCTGAAGTCTTAACAGTACCTATCTGTCCTATTCACTGTTGTTAGCACACACTCACATCTCCTTGAATCCTTCCTTCCTCCCTCCCTCCCTCCCTCCCTCCCTCCCTCCCTCCCTTCCTCCCTCCCTCCAGGAGATGATTGAAGAGCTGCAGAAGAGGTGTATTAACATGGAGTATCCTCTCCTGGCTGAGTATGACTTCCGGAACGACACGGTGAACCCTGACATCAACATGGACCTGAAAGCCACAGCTGTGCTCAGGCCTTACCAGGAGAAGAGCCTCCGCAAGATGTTTGGTAACGGCCGAGCCCGCTCAGGAGTCATCGTACTACCCTGTGGTAAGAGAGGGGGAGGAGGGAGAGAGAGGGGGAGGGGGGGGGAAGAGGTGGTAGGAAGGTGAGATGTTTGGCAACGGAAGAGCTCGTTCCGGAGTCATAGTGATTTGCTTAATTCCTCCTCTCCTCCTTTTGAAAAAGGTCAAAGGTAATCGAGGAGAGGAGGCAAGGAGAGGAAACATGGAAATAAATGTGCTTGTATGAAATGACTCTCCTTGTCCACTAGGGGTCATCAGGCAAATGACCTTTACAGAGGAGGAATCCCCAAATATATGTGGAAAGTGGTAAAATGACATTTAGCTAGTTGTCAGACATTTTATAGATAAAAAGGTTAGTCCGACCAGGAGGCGTTAGTCTGACCAGGAGGACCAGGAGGCGTTAGTCTGACCAGGAGGCGTTAGTCTGACCAGGAGGACCAGGAGGCGTTAGTCTGACCAGGAGGCGTTAGTCCGACCAGGAGGCGTTAGTCCGACCAGGAGGCGTTAGTCTGACCAGGAGGTGTTAGTCTGACCAGGAGGCGTTAGTCTGACCAGGAGGACCAGGAGGCGTTAGTCCGACCAGGAGGACCAGGAGGCGTTAGTCCGACCAGGAGGCCTAAGTCCGACCAGGAGGACCAGGAGGTGTTAGTCCGACCAGGAGGCGTTAGTCCGACCAGGAGGACCAGGAGGCGTTAGTCCGACCAGGAGGCGTTAGTCCGACCAGGAGGACCAGGAGGCGTTAGTCCGACCAGGAGGACCAGGAGGCGTTAGTCCGACCAGGAGGACCAGGAGGCGTTAGTCCGACCAGGAGGACCAGGAGGCGTTAGTCCGACCAGGAGGTGCTAGGAGGGAGAGAGAGGGGGAGGGGGGGGAAGAGGTGGTAGGAAGGTGAGATGTTTGGCAACGGAAGAGCTCGTTCCGGAGTCATAGTGATTTGCTTAATTCCTCCTCTCCTCCTTTTGAAAAAGGTCAAAGGTAATCGAGGAGAGGAGGCAAGGAGAGGAAACATGGAAATAAATGTGCTTGTATCAAATGACTCTCCTTGTCCACTAGGGGTCATCAGGCAAATGACCTTTACAGAGGAGGAATCCCCAAATATATGTGGAAAGTGGTAAAATGACATTTAGCTAGTTGTCAGACATTTTATAGATAAAAAGGTTAGTCCGACCAGGAGGCGTTAGTCTGACCAGGAGGACCAGGAGGCGTTAGTCTGACCAGGAGGCGTTAGTCTGACCAGGAGGTAGTGACCAGGAGGCGTTAGTCGACCAGGAGGGTTAGTCCGACCAGGAGGTGTTAGTACAGACCAGGAGGCGTTAGTCTGACCCGGAGGTGTTAGTCCGAAACCCGGAGGCGTTAGTCCGACCAGGAGGACCAGGAGGCGTTAGTCCGACCAGGAGGACCAGGAGGTGTTAGTCTGACCAGGAGGACCAGGAGGCGTTAGTCTGACCAGGAGGCGTTAGTCTGACCAGGAGGCGTTAGTCCGACCAGGAGGACCAGGAGGCGTTAGTCTGACCAGGAGGACCAGGAGGCGTTAGTCCGACCAGGAGGACCAGGAGGCGTTAGTCCGACCAGGAGGCCTAAGTCCGACCAGGAGGACCAGGAGGTGTTAGTCCGACCAGGAGGCGTTAGTCCGACCAGGAGGACCAGGAGGCGTTAGTCCGACCAGGAGGCGTTAGTCCGACCAGGAGGACCAGGAGGCGTTAGTCCGACCAGGAGGACCAGGAGGCGTTAGTCCGACCAGGAGGACCAGGAGGCGTTAGTCCGACCAGGAGGACCAGGAGGCGTTAGTCCGACCAGGAGGTGCTAGTCCGACCAGGAGGCGCTAGTCTGACCAGGAGGTGTTAGTCTGACCAGGAGGCGTTAGTCTGACCAGGAGGCGTTAGTCCGACCAGGAGGTGTTAGTCTGACCAGGAGGCGTTAGTCTGACCAGGAGGCGCTAGTCCGACCAGGAGGTGCTAGTCCGACCAGGAGGACCAGGAGGTGTTAGTCTGACCAGGAGGTGTTAGTCTGACCAGGAGGTGTTAGTCCGACCAGGAGGTGTTAGTCTGACCAGGAGGACCAGGAGGTGTTAGTCTGACCAGGAGGCGTTAGTCTGACCAGGAGGTGTTAGTCTGACCAGGAGGTGTTAGTCCGACCAGGAGGACCAGGAGGTGTTAGTCTGACCAGGAGGCGTTAGTCTGACCAGGAGGGTGTTAGTCTGACCAGGAGGGTGTTATGTCCGACCAGGAGGACCAGGAGGGGTGTTAGTCTGACCAGGAGGGTGTTAGTCCGACCAGGGGTGTTAGTCTGACCAGGAGGTGTTAGTCCGACCAGGAGGTGTTAGTCTGACCAGGAGGCGTTAGTCCGACCAGGAGGTGTTAGTCTGACCAGGAGGCGTTAGTCTGACCAGGAGGACCAGGAGGTGTTAGTCTGACCAGGAGGTGTTAGTCTGACCAGGAGGTGTTAGTCCGACCAGGAGGTGTTAGTCTGACCAGGAGGTGTTAGTCCGACCAGGAGGTGTTAGTCTGACCAGGAGGACCAGGAGGCGTTAGTCTGACCAGGAGGTGTTAGTCTGACCAGGAGGTGCTAGTCCGACCAGGAGGTGCTAGTCCGACTAGGAGGACCAGGAGGTGTTAGTCTGACCAGGAGGTGTTAGTCCGACCAGGAGGTGCTAGTCCGACCAGGAGGACCAGGAGGTGTTAGTCTGACCAGGAGGTGTTAGTCCGACCAGGAGGACCAGGAGGCGCTAGTCCGACCAGGAGGACCAGGAGGCGCTAGTCAGACCAGGAGGCGTTAGTCCGACCAGGAGGTGCTAGTCCGACCAGAATGGCTAATGACTCCTGGAGAAGGGCCAATGAGTCGTGGAGCTTTGCACAAGGATTAACATGTCTTCTGTGGTTATTCCGGACAGCCTTACAGATTTCTAGAAAGGCTAAATGGCGATCCGTATCAAGTGGCTTTCTCTAAAGCTCTTAGTCACAGAACATGCCTCTCAGAATTCTCAGAAACCCAAAGAGCCTTGGAAAGGTTTTTAATGAGATGTTAAGTACCCTATTTGGGGATTCTGGACCGGTTCCGACTGACGTTTTGGTGTACAAAGCGCTCTGATCGTTGCAGGGTCCTGTGTCTTATAGTGCAAGAGAGCCCCATCTCTCTGCTTTCTGCTCCAACTCTCCCAGCAGAGCTGACTTGAAGTGTCTGGTTTCAGACCACACATTTACATGGGGAGTGACGGACAAAGGAACCATTTCCTGTGTCTGATTTCCTGTGTCCGGGAGAATCTAGCGGGAGCAACAATACATGTTTCATCTCACTGTGATATTCTCAGCCTGATTTTAGAGCTCTCAACATGCAAAAAAAATACTAAATCATTTCATAGAAAGTGGTCTTATTTCAATTCTATTGGTCACAGATGGACGAAATCACTTCGTGCTTACAGCTGAAGTTGAAAACGAGTCTGCACACGTTTTTAATGGTGTCTCTGCGCTGCTCAGCGGACTTTTAGGAGAAAATTGTCTGTCGGCAGTTATATGAAATAGTGCCGATTTATTGTATTGTCACGAAGTATGATCATATTTATCTCATAGTAAGTCATGTATCATATGATTGTTACTGTATTTAAACCATTTGTCATTTCAAGCCATATTGCCCCACTTTTTGTTGAATAGAAAAAAGTAATTATTTTTTAAAATAATATTTGTACTATGTGCTTGAGCTTGTGTCCTCTAAAGGGGGACACCATTTATAACTATTTCTACCATAAAGGGGAGATTTCAACCTTTCTTGGAGTATTGCAACATTACTAGTTATTGTGTCTGGTCCTCTCATGATAAATAACTCTTGGGTTTTTACATTGAAGTCATTTAGCAGACGCTCTTATCCAGAGCCACTTCCAAATTGGGTTTGTCTATTTAGGCGGAAATCTAAATTTTGCCGTAACGTTGAAGGTTTTTTAATCTAGCTACGCTCCTATACTCTGATGAGCAGGTATTGTCAGTTAACACCAGATATGTTCTTTAAAAAAAAAAGTATTGTTGAAGGAAGATACATTTCAGATGGGGATATGTTGTTACCTCAAGGTGTCGTCTGAACCTCGTGTGGTGGCTTTTTTTGATCAAGAGATACGTCAAGACAGAGATATGAAAGATGGGTTTTAATATTGATGTGTAGCGTTATTCACTGAGTGGACAAAACGTGCTCTTTCCATGACTGACCAGGTGAAAGCTATGATCCCTTATTGATGCCACTTGTTAAATCCACTTCAATCAGTGTAGATGAAGGGGAGGAGACGGGGTTAAAGGCTGTTCTGAGGGCAAATGGGGGGGTGCAACTCAATATAGGAAGGTGTTCCTGATGTTTGGTATCTCCTCTCCTCTCCCCCCACCCCACATCTCTCCTCCTCTCCCCCCACCCCCACATCTCTCCTCTCCCCCTACCCCACATCTCTCCTCCTCTCCTCTCCCCCCACCCCACATCTCTCCTCCTCTCCCCCCCACCCCCCATCTCTCCTCCTCTCCCCAGGTGCGGGGAAGTCTCTAGTAGGGGTAACCGCAGCCTGTACAGTCCGTAAGCGCTGCCTGGTCCTGGGGAACAGCTCTGTGTCAGTAGAACAGTGGAAGGCTCAGTTTAAGATGTGGTCCACCATCGATGACTCTCAGATCTGCCGCTTCACCTCAGACGCCAAAGACAAGGTAAGAGACACAGCAAACACCATTAAGGTTTTAAAATCCCCTTTTCAACTCGGTCTGTGTTTTTGTATAATTATCTCTTTTACTGCTTCTTTTTTTTTTAGCTTTGATTGATTTATTTCAAGTTATTGTTTTAGTTTAAAGTGTGTTGCGGTTTTTAAATGCTCTTGAAATGAAGTTTGTTTTTGTCTTGAAGCCGATTGGCTGCTCGGTGGCCATCAGCACTTACAGCATGTTGGGACATACCACCAAGAGGTCTTGGGAGGCAGAGAGGGTCATGGAGTGGATGAGGTCCCAGGAGTGGGGACTCATCATCCTGGACGAGGTGCACACCATCCCTGGTGAGTCTGTCAGGGGTTTTGGTTAAGTTATGAGAGGTTAGGGTTAGTCTACACCATCCCTGGTGAGTCTGTCAGGGGTTAGGGGTTTTGGTTAAGTTATGAGAGGTTAGGGTTAGTCTACACCATCCCAGGAGTGTCTGTCTATCGTTCTGTGGTTAGGGGTTGGGGTTAAGTTAGGAGGGGTTAGGGATAGGAGGGGTTAGGGATAGGAGGGGTTAGGTTTAGGGACAGGAGGGGTTAGGTTTAGGAGGGGTTAGGTTTAGGGACAAGAGGGGTTAGGTTTAGGAGGGGTTAGGGATAGGGATAGGAGGGGATAGGGATAGGAGGGGTTAGGGATAGGAGGGGTTAGGTTTAGGGACAGGGGGGGTTAGGGATAGGAGGGGTTAGGTTTAGGGACAGGAGGGGTTAGGGTTTAGGGATAGGAGGGGTTAGGTTTAGGGACAGGAGGGGTTAGGTTTAGGAGGGGTTAGGTTTAGGGACAAGAGGGGTTAGGTTTAGGAGGGGTTAGGGATAGGGATAGGAGGGGATAGGGATAGGAGGGGTTAGGGATAGGAGGGGTTAGGTTTAGGGATAGGATGGGGTTAGGTTTAGGGACAGGAGGGGTTAGGTTTAGGAGGGGTTAGGGTTAGGGTTAGGAGGGTTATGCTAATTCGATTTCCGTGCGGGCATCAGCTTTAGGGGGTTAACTGCCGGAGGACCAGAAAGTATTTTCTCTCTTCTGTGATGTTTCCAAAACATTTGTCTAATAACGTGTGCATTGTCTCGCCCCCATCTCTGTAGCCAAGATGTTCCGGCGTGTTCTGACCATTGTCCAGGCCCACTGTAAGCTGGGTCTGACCGCCACGCTGGTCCGAGAGGACGACAAGATCGTTGATCTCAACTTCCTGATCGGGCCCAAGCTGTTCGAGGCTAACTGGATGGAGCTACAGAACAACGGATACATCGCTAAGGTCCAGTGTGCCGAGGTTAGTCTGTCATCCATACCGGTACCGGAACTGTGTGGGGCTTAACCTGGTGATGGGCAGGTCAGAATATACCTATATAATAGGATACCTCAAGGTCTAGTCTCGGAAGCCCAGACCCTAGGCAGCAGTAGCGACCAGGGTCTGCGAATGATTTCTGACTCTCTTGGTAACTTCGAACAGGGGACACCAGGCAGACGTGCGAGGACGTCGCGATTCAAAACCCAAGTTCGCACGCTAAACCTTCCCGTTTTTGGTTTTTGGTGAAGTTAGTTGATGCAAACTAGCCACTTGCAAAATGCACGCTTAAGATAAGTAGCCTTGCATGATCTTTGGCTTGTGAACGGCTCATAGGAGCTCCTGTTTCTGTAGTGAGACAGCTTGATGTACCAGTACACCCCCTGGACAGGACACTATTCTATCTCCTGTTTCTGTAGTGAGACAGCTTGATGTACAGGACACCCCCTGGACAGGACACTAGTCTATCTCCTGTTTCTGTAGTGAGACAGCTTGATGTACAGTACACCCCCTGGACAGGACACTAGTCTATCTCCTGTTTCTGTAGTGAGACAGCTTGATGTACAGGACACCCCCTGGACAGGACACTAGTCTATCTCCTGTTTCTGTAGTGAGACAGCTTGATGTACCAGGACACCCCCTGGACAGGACACTAGTTTATCGCAGGGCCTTACCCCCAATCTATTTCATTAATGCTGAGTGTCGAGCGGAGACGCACTCGGTCCCATTTTCACAGTCTTTGTTCTCTGATGACGCTGTTTTATAGTTCAGCTACAGAGTAGAGGAATGGGTTTAAACTGTGGAGCTGTTTTATAGTTCAGCTACAGAGCAGAGGAATGGGTTTAAACTGTGGAGCTGTTTTATAGTTCAGCTACAGAGTAGAGGAACGGGGTTTAAACTGTGGAGCTGTTTTATAGTTCAGCTACAGAGCAGAGGAACGGGTTTAAACTGTGGAGCTGTTTTATAGTTCAGCTACAGAGTAGAGGAACGGGTTTAAACTGTGGAGCTGTTTTATAGTTCAGCTACAGAGTAGAGGAATGGGTTTAAACTGTGGAGCTGTTTTATAGTTCAGCTACAGAGTAGAGGAATGGGTTTAAACTGTGGAGCTGTTTTATAGTTCAGCTACAGAGCAGAGGAACGGGTTTTAAACTGTGGAGCTGTTTTATAGTTCAGCTACAGAGTAGAGGAACGGGTTTTTAAACTGTGGAGCTGTTTTATAGTTCAGCTACAGAGTAGAGGAATGGGTTTAAACTGTGGAGCTGTTTTATAGTTCAGCTACAGAGTAGAGGAATGGGTTTAAACTGTGGAGCTGTTTTATAGTTCAGCTACAGAGTAGAGGAATGGGTTTAAACTGTGGAGCTGTTTTATAGTTCAGCTACAGAGCAGAGGAATGGGTTTAAACTGTGGAGCTGTTTTATAGTTCAGCTACAGAGTAGAGGAATGGGTTTAAACTGTGGAGCTGTTTTATAGTTCAGCTACAGAGTAGAGGAATGGGTTTAAACTGTGGAGCTGTTTTATAGTTCAGCTACAGAGTAGAGGAATGGGTTTAAACTGTGGAGCTCTTGAATATTACAGAGAGTAAAGTCACTAGCGTGCCCATGTCACTAATGTGGCTGAAATGATTAGAAGGGTTTTTCGGGGACGGAGCTGTAGAGCACATTGTGGATAAGCCCCATCTTGATCTAGGACGTGTTAGGTCTTTCCATCTTAAACCTTGTTAGATCATCAAAATGAGAGGGGCTGAAGTAATCAGGATTTACTGTACGTGAGCTCGAGAATAATCCAGACTTTCTTTTTCTGAGAACTTCTGAAGCTTATTCTTCACGACCTGGTGTGAACCGCTACACCATAAGGTATAGTGGTAATCACCTGCCTGCCTGTCGGTGGCTGTAGTGTTTCCTAGACCAGAAACTTTTACCTTTTGGTTAACCTTGAGACACACTCTCCTTTTTCACCTGATTTACTGAACGAAAGTCACATCTCAATAGGAGATCCTGGTATGATCTGACATTTACATATTT
>LR778274.1:19909782-19947282 GCA_902810595.1 Coregonus sp. 'balchen'
TTTCCCCCGGGATTTGCCGATCTGGCGTCTGGAAGTTAAATCCGGTCCAGCAGGGATTCGGGTTTGCCGCCGCTGTTCCTGCTGACTCCATGATGGTGTGTTGTTCTGTCACTAAGCCGATGTGGATGTGGTGGAGGAGTCAAGCGCAGGAAACAGAGGTTTAGTCCAACAAGACTTTAATAGTCTCAATACACGAGTAGAGAAAACCCCGACCTCGAAAAACACGAAGTGGCGAGGGAAAATTACGCACACGCGTAAAACACTAAACATGAATGACACGGAAAACAACACGTAGCAAAGACAAAGTGGGCAACAGAATAACAACACACAATTACCCTACAGCAAAACAAGGAACTTATAAGACACGTAATCAACACCCAAACAGACACAGGTGTGACAGACAGACAAAAGCAATCAAATACAGAAACAAAGAGCGGTGGCAGCTAGTACTCCGGGGACGGCGAACGCCGAAGCCTGCCCGAACCAGGAGGAGGAGCAGCCTCGGCCGAAACCGTGACAGGAAGGGAGTTCCGTGCAATAATGGCTCTATATAATACTGTACGCTTTCTTGAATTTGTTCTGGATTTGGGAACTGTGAAAAGACCCCTGGTGGCAGAGCTCTGTGTAAGTTGACTATGCAAACAATTTTGGGATTTTCAACACAATGTTTCTTATAAAAACAAGAAGTGATGCAGTCAGTCTCTTCTCAAATCTTAGCCAAGAGAGACTGGCATGCATAGTATTTATATCAGCCCTCTGATTACAATGAAGAAAAGACGTGCCGCTCCGTTCTGGACGAGCTGCAGCTTAACTAGGTCTTTCCTTGCAGCACTCGACCACACGACTGGACAATAATCAAGATTAGACTAAACTAGAGCCTGCAGGACTTGCTTTGTGGAGTGTGGTGTCAAAAAAGCAGAGCATCTCTTTCTTACGGACAGACCTCTCCCCATCTTTACAACCATTGAATCTAGATTTTGATTTGATTTGATTTGATATGTTTTGACCATGACAGTTTACAATCTAAGGTAACACCAGGTAATTCAGTCTCCTCAACTTGTTCAACAGCCACACCATTCATTACCAGATTCAGCTGAGGTCTAGAGCTTAGGGAATGATTTGTACCAAATACAATGCTCTTAGTTTTAGAGATGTTCATTAGCAGTTTATTCCTGGCCAACCATTCCAAAACAGACTGCAACTCTTTGTTAAGGGTTTCAGTGACTTCATTAGCTGTGGTTGCTGATGTGTATATGGTTGAATCATCAGCATACATGGACACACATGCTTTGTTTAATGCCAGTGGCAGGTCATTGGTCAAAACAGAAAAGATTAAAACTCTTCTGAGTTCTATTAGATAGAGTTGAAGTCGGAAGTTTGCATACACTTAGGTTGGAGTCATTAAAACTCGTTTTTCAACCGCTCCACAAATGTCTTGTTAGCAAACTATAGTTTGGGCGGCAGGTATGTAGCTTAGTGGTTAAGAGCGTAGTGCCAATAACCGAAAGGTCGCTGGTTCTAATCCCCGAGCCGACTAGGTGAAAAATCTGTCGATGTGCCCTTAAGCAAGGCACTTAACCCTAATTGCTCCTGTAAGTTGCTCTGGATAAGAGCGTCTGCTAAATGACGTAAATGTAAATTAACATGACACCCAGAAAATGATGTCATGGCTTTAGAAGCTTCTGATAGGATAATTGACATTATTTGAGTCAATTGGAGGTGTACCTGTGGATGTATTTCAAAGCCTACCTTCAAACTGAGTGCCTCTTTGCTTGACATCATGGGAAAATGAAAAGAAATGAGCCAAGACCTCAGAAAACAAATTGTAGACCTCCACAAGTCTGGTTCATCCTTGAGAGCAATTTCCAAACGCCTGAAGGTATCACGTTCATCTGCACAAACAATAGTACGCAAGTATAAACACCATGGGACCACGCAGCCGTCATACCGCTCAGGAAGGAGATGCGTTCTGTCTCCTAGAGATTAATGTACTTTGGTGCGAAAAGTGCAAATCAATCCCAGTACAGCAAAGGACCTTTGAAGATGCTGGAGGAAAAGTATCTATATCCACAGTAAAACGAGTCCTATATCGACATAACCTGAAAGGCCGCTCAGCAAGGAAGAAGCCACTGCTCTAAAACCGCCATAAGAAAGCCAGAGTACAGTTTGCAACTGCACATGGGGACAAAGATCGTACTTTTTGGAGAAATGTCCTCTGGTCTGATGAAACAAAAATAGAACTGTTTGGCCATAATTTTTTACATTTACATTTTTAGCAGATGCTCTTATCCAGAGCGACTTACAGTTAGTGAGTGCATACATTTTTGTACTGGCCCCCCGTGGGAATCGAACCCACAACCCTGGCATTGCAAACGCCATGCTCTACCAACTGAGCTACACGGGGCCCATAATGACCATCGTTATGTTTGGAGGAAAAAGGTTGCTGCTTGCAAGCCGAAGAACACCATCCCAACCGTGAAGCACGGGGGCGGCAGCATCATGCTGTGGGGGTGCTTTGCTGCAGGAGGGACTGGTGCACTTCACAAAATAGATGTCATCATGAGGAAGGAAAATTATGTGGATATATTGAAGCAACATCTCAAGACATCAGTCAGGAAGTTAAAGTTTGGTCGCAAAATGGGTCTTCCAAATGGTCAATGACCCCAAGCACACTTCCAAAGTTGTGGCAAAAGTCAAGGTATTGGAGTGGCCATCACAAAGCCCTGTTTACAGAGAAATAGCATTGTATTTGGTCAAACACACATTTTTTTTCCAACATTTTTGCTAAGAGCTGGCAGCAAGCTGATAGGACTGCTGTTAGAACCAGTAAAGGCCGCTTTACCACTCTTGGGTAGCGGAATGACTTTGGCTTCCCTCCAGGCCTGAGGACAAAGACTTTCCTCTAGGCTCAGATTAAAGATATGACAGATCAAATCAAATCAAATCAAATTGTATTGGTCACATGCGCCGAATACAACAGGTGCAGACATTACAGTGAAATGCTTACTTACAGCCCTTAACCAACAGTGCATTTATTTTAACAAAAAAAGTAAAAATAAAACAACAAAAAAGTGTTGAGAAAAAAAATAAAAATAAACAGTAGGGAGGCTATATATACAGGGGGGTACCTTTGCAGAGTCAATGTGCGGGGGCACCGGCTAGTTGAGGTAGTTGAGGTAATATGTACATGTGGGTAGAGTTAAAGTGACTATGCATAAATAATTAACAGAGTAGCAGCAGCGTAAAAGGATGGGGTGGGGGGGCAGTGCAAATAGTCCGGGTGGCCGGAGTGGCTATAGAGTCAGCTACCATCCTCAGTAGCTTTCCATCTAAGTCGTCAATGCCAGGAGGTTTTGTCATTATTGATTGATCATTTTTCCACCTCTCCCATCACTAACTTTACAAAATTCAAACTTGCACAATGCTTTTCTTTAATTATTTGTTTTTTTTTCTCTGCATGAATACGATGGCTCACTGTCCGTTGTTGGCATTTCCTGCCTAAGTTCGCCCACTTTGCAAATGAAGTCATCCGTTAAAATAATAATTGGCAACGTCAAATTATTTTGTGATGAATAAATCATCTGATTTTGATGAAAGATGGGAGTTAAAATTTGTTTTTCTACCCGTAATTTCATGTAAAGTACTCCAAAGTTTTTTTTTATCCCCATCATTCTTTATATCATTGATCTTGGCTTCATAATACAGTTTCTTCTTCTTTTTGTTGAGTTTAGTCACATCATTTCTCTATTTGCTTGAAGTCAGCCAGTCAGATGTGTAGCCAGACTTATTATCCACTCCTTTTGCCCCGTCTCTTTCAACCATACAGTTTTTCAATTCCTCATCAATCCATGGAGCTTTAACAGTTCTAACAGTCAGTTTCCTAACCGGTGCATGTTTATCAATAATTGGAAGAAGCAATTTACTAAATTCATCAAGTGCAGCGTCTGGATGCCCCTTGTTAATCACATCAGACCAACAAATATTTTTTAAACATCATCCACATAAAAAAAGTCACAGTGATTACAAGGCCGCTTCCCTGGTGTTCATTATCCCCCAATTAAAAATCTAAAATACAGAAGTCACGTTTAGATTTGAAAAATGGCTTTTATTTTTGGTAAATAAATAACATTTTTACATTTACATTTTAGTCATTTAGCAGACGCTCTTATCCAGAGCGACTTACAGTTAGTGAATACATATTTTTTATACTGCCCCCCCCCCCGTGGGAATCGAACCCACAACCCTGGCGTTGCAAACGCCATGCTCTATCAACTGAGCTACATCCCTGCCGGCCATTCCCTCCCCTACCCTGGACGACTTGTGCGCCGCCCATGAGTCTCCCGGTCGCGGCCGGCTGCGACAGAGCCTGGATTCGAACCAGGATCTAGTGGCACAGTTAGCACTGCGATAGACCACAGCGCCACTCAGGAATAACGTTTTAATATAGAACAATATAATGTGTAAATCGATAAATTCAGTAAGTGAAGATCACCTTGATCCTTAAATGATATAATTTCTTTATAGAATCACACCAGCCATTATTATGAAAATAAACAAATGAAATCCATAAAATCCCATCATTCCTATATAACAGATACACCCTTTCTAGTATCGGCAACGTAAGACACGTCCAACAGTGTTTTGTAGTCAGTGTGGTGTCAAAGTACCCCAGAGACACAAAAGACTGTCCCAAAATGGCACCCTATTCCCTGTAGAGTGCACCACTTTAGACCCAAGGCCTACTGACAGCTTTCCGTTTGATGAAGGGGCCTCGTATATATATCTGAGAAATAAAAGTCTTTATTTACACTTTCTCAAAAACAAGAGGATAGCAGAAAAAAATAAATAATAATCTATATGACTGTAGGGGCCGGAACAAAACCCTGCAGGAGCGTAGCTCTCCCAGGCCAAGAGTTGGCCTCCGCATCACTGCTCTAAGATATCAGGGCCGTGTTCACAAAACAACTCAGGAGTAGGAGTGGGAATCTAGGATCGGTTTTGGCTCATAATGAATAAGGGAGGGGGGGGGGGGGCCTGATCCTAGATCAGCACTGCTACATGGGATGCTTTGTCAATACGAGCCATGCTAAAATCCCGCACTGGTTCAGTCAGTGCTGTCATTACCGGCAGACATACAGTAACATCATTAAGATCCAGTCAGCCTCAGAAGCCCAGGCTTCCATGACATTTGGAAGGACGGCCTCGCAAGACTAACACGCAGTATCGTCTCAAACACCTGTGTAAAACTCCCCCTTGAGATCAACACACACACACACACACACACACACACACACACACACACACACACACACACACACACACACACACACACACCTAGCAGTCCCTAATCCTCTTGTTTTAGTAACCACTTTTCTGGATTGGAGGTGGGGCTAAGTGGGAGGGGACAGACAGAGGTGGGGCTAAGTGGGAGGGGACAGACAGAGGTGGGGCTAAGTGGGAGGGACAGACAGAGGTGGGGCTAAGTGGGAGGGGAAGAGAGGTGGGGCTAAGTGGGAGGGACAGAGAGGTGGGGTGCGGGGTGGGGGGGGGGGGGGGGGTGGGGGGGGGGGGGGGGGGGGGGGGGGGGGGGCGAGTGGGACCAGAGAGGGTGGGGCTAGTGTGAGGGGACAGAGAGAGGTGGGCTAGTGGGGGGGGGGGGGGGAGGGGGGGGGGGGGGGGGGGGGGGGTGGAGGGACAGAGAGAGGTGGGGCTAAGGGGGGGGGGGGGGGGGTGGGGCTAAGGGACAGAGAGGGGGGGCTAAGTGGAGGGGACAGAGAGGGTTGGGCTAAGTGGGGGACAGAGAGAGGTGGGGCAAGTGGGAGGGGACAGAGAGAGGTGGGGCTAAGTGGGAGGGGACGACAGAGTGGGCTAAGGTGGGAGGGGACAGAGAGAGGTGGGGCGAGTGGGAGGGAACAGAGAGGTGGGGCTAAGTGGGAGGCGACAGAGAGAGGTGGGCTAAGTGGAGGGACAGAGGAGGTGGGGGCTAAGGGACAGAGAGAGGTTGGGGCTAAGGACAGAGAGAGGGGGGCGGCTAAGTGGAGGGACAGAGAGGAGGGGGCTCTAAGTGGGAGGGGAAAGAGAGAGGTTGGGGTAAGTGGGAGGGACAGAGAGAGGTGGGGCTAAGTGCGAGGGACAAGAGAGAGGGGGGGGCTAAGAGGAAAGAGAGAGGTGGGGCTAAGTGGGAGGGACAGAGCAGAGAGGGGACAGGAGAGGTGGGGCTAAGGGACAGAGAGAGGTGGGGCTAAGTGGGAGGGACAGAGAGAGGTGGGGCTAAGTGGGGGGACAGAGAGAGGTGGGGCTCTAAGTGGAGGGACAGAGAGAGGTGGGGGCTAAGTGGGAGGACAGAAGAGGCGGGGCTAAGGACAAGAGAGAGTGGGGAGCCTTTAAGTGGGAGGGGACAGAGAGAGGTGGGCTAAGTGGGAGGGACAGGAGAGAGGTGGGGCTAAGTGGAGGGACAGGAGAGGTGGGCTAAGGGATCTAAGGACCGAGAGAGGTGGGCGCCCTAAGTGGGAGGGACAGAGGCGGGATAGGGAAGAAGCAGTGGGGGCTAAGTGGGAGGGACAAGAGAGAGGTGGGGCTAAGTGGGAGGGGAAGAGAGGTGGGGCTAAGGGACAGAGAGCGGTGGGGCTAAGGGACAGCGAGAGGTGGGGCTAAGTGGGAGGGACAGAGAGAGGTGGGCGCTAAGGGACGGAGAGGTGGGCTAATGGGAGGGACAGAGAGGTGGGGCCTTCAAGGGACAGAGAGAGGTGGGGCTAGGCTAAGGTGGGAGGGACAGAGAGGTGGGGCTACTAAGCGGCAGAGAGGAGGTGGGGCCTAGGGGAGGGGACAGAGAGGTGGGGTAAGGGAAAGAGAGGGTGGGGCAAGGGGAGGAAGAGGAGATGGTAGGGGCTAAATGGACAGAGAGGTGGGGCCTAAGTGGGGAGGGACAGAGAGGTGGGGGCTAAGGGGACAAGAGAGAGTGGGATAAGTGGGAGGGACAGAGAGAGGTGGGGCTGCTAAGGGGAGGGGGACAGAGAGGTGGGGCCTAAGTGGGGGGACAAGAGAGGTGGGGCTAAGTGGGAGGGACAGAGAGAGTGGGCTAAGGGGAGGGACAGAGAAGAGGTGGGGCAAGGACAGAGAGAGGTGGGGCTAAGTGGGAGGACAGAGAGAGGTGGGGCAAGTGGGGAGGGACAGAGAGGTGGGGCTACGTGGGAGGGACAGAGAGAGGTGGGGCTAAGTGGGAGGGGACAGGAGAGGTGGGGCTAAGTGGGAGGGACAGAGAGAGGTGGGGCTAAGTGGGGGGACAGGAGAGAGGTGGGGGCTAAGTGGGAGGGGGGACAGAGAGGTGGGCTAAGTGGGAGGGACCGAGAGAGGTGGGGCTAAGGGGAGTGGACAGAGAGAGGTGGGGCTAAGGGGGAGGACGAGAGGGGTGGGGCTAAGTGGGGAGGGGGGGACAGAGCGGTGGGGATCTAAGTTGGGAGGGACAGAGAGGGGTGGGGGCTAAGGGACAGAGAGAGGGGGGGCTAAGAGGGACAGAGAGGAGAGAGGTGGGGCTAAGTGGGAGGGACAGAGAGGAGGTGGGGCTAAGGGACAGAGAGAGGTTGGGGGGGGCTAAGGGACAGGAGAGAGGTGGGGCTAAGTTGGGAGGGACAGGAGAGGTGGGGCTAAGTGGGAGGGACAGAGAGAGGTGGGGCCTAAGTGGGAGGGCAGAAGAGGTGGTGGGGCTAAGGGGCGGACAGAGAGAGAGGTGGGGCTAAGGACAGAGAGAGGTGGGGCTCTAAGGGAGGGACAGAGAGAGGGGGGGCTAAGGGACCGAGAGGGGGGGCTAAGTGGGAGGTGACCGAGAGGTGGGCTAAGTGGGAGGACAGAGAGAGGTGGGCTAGTGGGAGGGCGACAGAGAGAAGGTCGGGGCTAAGTGGGAGCGACAGAGGAGAGGTGGGGCTTAAGTGGGGGACAGAGAGAGGTGGGCTAAGTGGGAGGACAGAGAGAGGTGGGGCTAAGTGGGAGGACAGAGAGAGGTGGGGCTAAGTGGGGGAGAAGAGAAGGTGGGGCCTAAAGTGGGGGGAAAGAGAGGTGGGGGCTAAGTGGGAGGACAGAGAGAGGTGGGGCTAAGGCGACAGGAGAGGTGGGGCTAAGTGGGAGGGACAGAGAGAGGTGGGGATAAGGGGAGGGAGACAGAGAGGGGGGTGGGGGCTAAGTGGGAGGGACAGAGGAGAGGTGGGGCTAAGGACAGAGAGGTGGGCTAAGGGACAGAGAGAGGTGGGGCCTCTAAGTGGGAGGGAACAGAGAGAGGGGGGCTAAGGGGACAGAGAGGTGGGGCTAAGTGGGAGGGGACAGAGAGGTGGCGGCTAATTGGAGGGACACAGAGAGAGGTGGGGCTAGCGCTAAGTGGGAGGGACAGAGAGAGTGGGGCTGGCTAAGTGGGGGGATAGAGAGAGGTGGGGCTAAGTGGGGGGACAGAGAGGTGGGGCTAAGTGGGAGGGACAGAGAGAGGTGGGGCTAAGTGGGAGGGGACAGAGCAGAGAGACGAGCAGAGAGAGGTGGGGCTAAGTTGGGAGGACCAGAGAGAGGTGGGGCTAAGTGGGGGGACAGAGAGGTGGGGCTAAGTGGGAGGGACAGAGAGGAGGTTGGGGCTAAGGGGCACGAGAGAGGTGGGGCTAAGGGACAGAGAGAGGTGGGGCTAAGGGACAGAGAGAGGTGGGGCTAAGTGGGAGGGACAGAGAGGTGGGGAAAGTGGTAGGGGGACAGCGAGAGGTGGGGCAAGTGGGAGGGGAAGAGAGGCGGGGCTAAGTGGGAGGGACCGAAGAGAGGTGGGGCTAAGTGGGAGGGACAGGAGAGGTGGGGCTAAGTGGGGGGACACAGAGAGGAGGTGGGGCCAGTGGGGGGACAGAGAGAGGTGGGCCCCCGCTTAAAAGGGACAGAGAGAGGTGTGGGGCTGTAAGTGGGGAGGGACAGAGAGAGTGGGTGAGGGTAAGTGGGGGGACAGAGAGAGGTGGGGCTAAGTGGGGGGACAGAGAGAGGTGGAGGCATAAGGGACAGAGAGAGGTGGGGCTAAGTGGGAGGGACAGAAGAGAGGTGGGGCTAAGTGGAGGGACAGAGAGAGGTGGGGCTAAGGGACAGAGAGAGGTGGGGCTAAGTGGGGGGCGACAGAGAGAGGTGGGCTAAGTGGGAGGGACAGAGAGAGGTGGGGCTAAGTGGAGGGACAGAGAGAGGTGGGGACTAAGTGGAGAGACAGAGAGAGGTGGGGCTAAGTGGGAGGACAGAGAGAGGTGGGCTAAGTGGGAGGGACGGAGAGAGGGGGGCTTAAGTGGGAGGACCAGAGAGGGTGGGCTAAGTGGGAGGGGACAGAGGAGGTGGGGCTAAGGGGACAGAGAGAGGGGGGCTAAGTGGGAGGGCCAGAGAGGTGGGGCTAAGGGAAGAGAGAGGGGGGCTAAAGGTGGGAGGGGACAGAGAGGCGGGCTAAGTCGGGAGGGACAAGAGGTGGGGCTAAGGGACAGGAGAGGGTGGGGCTAAGGGACAGAGAGGTGGGGGCTAAGGCAGAGAGGTGGGGCTCTAAGGACAGAGAGGTGGGGCTAAGGGACAGAGAGAGGTGGGGCTAAGTGGGAGGATGAAAAATGGACTAATCCTAAGTTGGTTGTTTCAGGATGGGGATGAAAGGCAGTTTACGATTCTACTGTTCATATTCCAAAATGAAAATAGGACCCTTTTCAAGGAGGGAATAATTTAAATGCAATTAAATTTTCCGTTATTAAACTTGATAAATCCGCGAACCTTATGCCAGCCACGACCTGGAAAACTATAACTTTCCCTTTACCTCCCATGTTCTAACTCCACACAGGTGGAAAACCTGGGGGCCGTTCAGCAGGACGCAACGTTTGGAACGTTCACGATAGGAATACGACGAAAGAACCCCCAAACATGCATCTCGACGATGTAGAATAAGGAATCACGTCGGATCTATTGGTGACATTCGATCGCAGTTTGGCTACTGAACGTGGCCCGTTATTCAACACTCAATTCCTCCTTGGGTCACTGCAAAGGCCCAATACCCCGCAGTACAACCAGAATACATGAAGTCACATAGATCTGATATCTATCTATCTATCTTCTATTATTATATTATTATATTCTATCTATCTATCATTAGTGTCACTAGAGAAGTCAGAGATGAGCAAGGGGGTGTGTGTGTGTGGGAGGGGTGTACAGGAACAGGGTGTTGTGGGTGTGTGTGTGTGTGTGTGTGTGTGTGGTGTGTGTGTCCAGGCCACAGGTGTGGTGTGGTGTGTGGTGGTGTGTGAGGGTGTTCGTAAAATACCAGGATTGAGCTGTCGTCCGATGTCTGCGTCTGAGATGATGTTGATTTGGGTAGAAGCGCTGGGGTTGTTTTTCTGCTGGTTGAAGGAGCATTCACCATCTGCAATCAATAAAAAAAACACAATGATGCAACTCAACCCTGATTCTCCCAAGGATATGCTAACAATTTCAACAGTACTAGTGTCCTGTCCAGGGGGTGTCCTGTCCAGGGGTGTCCTGTCATAAGCTGTCTAACTATAGAAAACAGGAGATAGAATCAGAGTGTCCTGTCCAGGGGGGTACTGGTACACAACTGGATCATACAGACACAGGAGATAGACTAGTGTCCTGTCCAGGGGGTTGTACTGTACATCAAGCTGTCTCACTACAGAAACAGGAGATAGACTAGTGTCATGTCCAGGGGGTTTACTCGGTTACAATCAAGCTGTCTCACTACAGAAACAGGAGATAGACTAGTGTCCTGTCCAGGGGATGTACTGACTCAGCTGTCTCATAAAGAAACAGGAGATAGATAGTGTCTGCCAGGGGGTGATTACTGGTACACAAGCTGTCTCCCTACAGAAACAGGAGTAGACTAGTGTCCTGTAAGGGGTGTCTGGTACAGCAGCTTTGTTCTCACTACAGAAACAGGAGATAGAATGTGTCCGTGTCCAGGGGGGGTGTACTGTACATCAAGCTGTCTCAATAAAGAAACAGGAGATAGACGAGTGTCCTGTCCAGGGGATGCTACTGGGTACATCAAAGCTGTCTAACTACAGAAACAGGAGATAGACTAGTGTCTGTCCAGGGGGTTGTAAGTACATCAAGCTGTCTTATCAATCAGAAAAGGAGAGAGACTATGTGTCCTGTCCAGGGGGTTTGTACTGGTACATCAAGCTGTCTCACACAGAACCAGGAGATCGAATAGTGTCCTGTCCAGGGGGTGTACTGTACCTCAAGCTGTCTCACTACAGAACAAGGATGATAGACTAGGTCCCTGTCCGGGGGTGTGTTTAATGTACATTAAGCTGTCTCACTACAGAAACAGGAGAATAGACTAGTGTCCTGTTCCAGGGGGGTGTACTGTACATCACGCTGTCTCACTAAGAAACAGGAGATAGACTAAGTGTCCTGTCCAGGGGGTGTACTGTACATCAAGCTGCCTCACTACAGAAACAGGAGATAGATAGTGTCTGTCCAGGGGTGTACTGGTACCTCAAGCGTTTCCCTCACTACAGAAAAGGAAGATGACTAGTGTCCGTCCAGGGGGTGTACGTTACATCAAGCTGTCCACTACAGAAAAAAGGAGATAGACTGTGTTCCTGTCCAGGGGGTGTAAATTACATCAAGCTGTCTACACTACAGAAACAGGAGATAGACTAGTGTCTGCCAGGGGGTGTACTGTAAATCAGCTGTCTCACTACGAAACAGAAACAGGAGAAGATAGTGCCTGTTCCAGGGGGTGACTGGTACATCAAGCGGTCTCACTACAGAAACAGGCGAATAGAATAGTGTACTGTCCAGGGGGGTTCTGTCAATAAAAGCTGTCTCACTACAGAAACAGGAGATAGACTTAGTGTCCTGTCCAGGGGGTTTTACTGGTACCAAGCTGTCTCACTACAGAAACAGGCGATATAGATAGATAGTGCCTGTCCAGGGGGTGTCCGGTACATCAAGCTGTCTCACTTACAGAAACAGGAGATAGATAGTGTCCTGTCAGGGGTGTGTATTGCTTTGTACTGGTAAATCAAGCGTCTCACTACCAGAAACAGGGGATAGAATAGTGTACTGTCCAGGGGGTGTGTACTGTAAATCAAGCGTCTCACTACAGAAACAGGAGGAAGGACTAGTGTCCTGTCCAGGGGCGTGTACTGGTACATCAAGCTGTCTCAATACAGAGAAACAGGAGATAGACTAGTGTCCTGGTCAAGGGGGCTGTTGTATGTAGATCCAGCTGTCTCACTACAGAAAAAGAGAGATCTTACTAGTGTCTGTCCAGGGGTGTACTGTACATCAGCGTCTCACTACAGAAAGAAACAGGAGATAGACTAGTGTCCTGTCAGGGGGTTGTCCTGTACATCAAGCTTGTCTCACTACAGAAACAGGAGATAGAATTACGTCCTGTCCAGGGGGTGTACTGGTACATCAAGCTGTTCACTAAAAGAAACAGGAGATTCATCTCATACCTATGAGCATTCTGGCTCGGAACAAGGCTAACTTCCTTTACAGAGTATTTCCATAGAGCTGCAGAATGACTTCCCCAGTAGGACCCTAACCCAGTAGGACCCTAGCCCTAACCCAGTAGGACCCTAACCCAGTAGGACCCTAGCCCATAACCCAGTAGGACCTAACCCATAGGACCCTAGCCCTTAACCAGAGTAGGACCCTAACCCAGTAGGACCCTAGCCCATAACCCAGTAGGACCAGACCCAGATAGACAATAGCCCTAACACAGTAGGACCCTAGCCCAGTAGGACCCTAACCCAGTAGGACCCTAACCCAGTAGGACCCTAGCCCAGTGGACCTAGCCCAGTTAGGAACTAGCCCGTAGAACCAGTAGGGAACCCTAACCCAGTAGGACCCTAGCCCTAACCCAGTAGGACCCTAACCCAGTAGGACCCTAACCCTAACTCAGTAGGCCCCTAGCCCAGTAGGACCCTAGCCCAGTAGGACCCTAGCCAGTAGGACCCTAGCCCAAACCAGTAGGCCGCTAAAACCTAGCCAGTAGCGACCCGAACCCGAGGACCCTAACCCTAACTCAGTAGAGACCCTAACCCAACCAGTAGGCCCCTTTAGCCCAGTAGGACCCTAGCCCAGTTAGGACCCTACCGAGTAAACCCAGTTAGGACCCTCACCCAGTAGGCAATTAGCCAGTAGGAACTAGCCCAAGTCGGACCTAACCCAGTAGGACACTAACCCTAAACCAAGTAGGGACCCTAGCCCAGTAGGTACCATAGCCCAGTAGGACCCGTAGGACCCTAGCCCAGTAGGGACCCTTAAGACCCCAGTAGGACCCTAGCCTAACCCAGTAGGACCCTAGACCCAGTAGGACCATAACCTAACTCAGTAGGACCCTAGCCCAGTAGGACCCTAACCCAGTAGGAACCTAGCCCAGTAGGACCCTAACCCAGTAGGACCCTAGCCCAGTAGGACCCTAACCCTAACTCAGTAGGACCCTAGCCCAGTAGGACCCTAGCCCCAGGTAGGACCCTAACCCAGTAGGACGCTTAACCAGTAGGAACCCTAACCCGTAGGGACCCTAGCCCAGTAGGACCCAACCCAGTTAGGACCTAACCCTAACTCAGTCGGCCCCTAGCACGTGGACCTAGCCCAGTTAGGACCTAGCCCTAACCCAGTAGGACGCTAACCCTAGCCCAGTAGGACCCTAACCCAGTAGGACCCTAACCCTAACTCAGTAGGACCCTAACCCTAACTCAGTAGGCCCCTAGCCCAGTAGGACCCTAGCCCAGTAGGACCCTAGCCCAGTAGGACCCTAGCCCAGTAGAACCCAGTAGGACCCTCACCCAGTAGGCCCCTAGCACAGTAGGAAACCTAGACCAGTAGGACCCAACCCAGTAGGACCCCTACCAGTAGGACCCTAACCCTAACCCAGTAGGGACCCTAGCCAGTTAGGACCCTAGACCAGTAGGACCCAGTAGGACCTAGCCCAGTAGGGACCTAGCCAGTAGAGTAGGACCCTAGCCCTAACCCAGTCGGACCCTAACCCAGTAGGACCCTAGACCCGTAGGGACCCTACCCTAACTCAGTAGGACACTAGCCCAGTAGGACCCTAGCCCTAAACCCAGGTAGGACGCTAACCCTTAGCCCAGTTAGGACCCTAGCCCAGTAGGACCCTAGCCCCAGTAGGCGCCTAACCCTAGCCAGTAGGACCCTAGCCCGTCGGACCCAACCCAGTGGACCCTAACCCCAGTAGGACCCTAACCCAGTAGGACCCTAACCCAGTGGACCCAACCCAGTAGGACCTAGCCCAGTTAAGACATTGACGTTGACCTTCGGAGTACTTGCCCGCTTTCTTCTTAAAGCCATTTTAAAAATAACCAGTTATGGAGCGAGTTTAAACTGAGTTATTGATACATTATAGGGATGGTTCCCGGACACGATAACCCTTGTCTTATTTCAAATCTCCACTGAAAGTTATTTTAAATCCAGGACATGGCTTATCTAGTATGGGAAACCAGCCTGAGGATCTCCCATCACCTTCCCAATATCAGGGTTTTAGACTCTCTTGATTTATTCTGCCTTTATTTAAAATCAGGTCACATCATTGAGAAACACATTTATTTACAATAACACCAAATCTCTCACCTTTCATGATATCTCGATGCCGATCTCGTCAGAACCTGGTTGGACGATGCTATCAGACTCCTCCTCGTCTCCGACCGTCAAGAGATCTCATCCAGCCGTTGTCGTTAACTGAAGAGAAGGGACAAAGAGATCACTCCTGTAAGACATCCTTGTCATAACCATCTGTTAATATATATATATATATATATGATGACACAGGGGAGGGGTTCGCCATAATGACAATGGGTGTGTCTCAAATGCACCACACTACTAGATCTCCTACAAGGGCACTACTGTTGACCAGGGCCATATATAGGGGATAAGGGTGCCATTTGGGATGAACCCATTGGTCACAGAGCAATAGGGCCTGGTTCAAAAAACGTAGTGCACATATATAGGGATACCAAGTATGCCATTTTAGAGCCTTCATCATCAGGGGAACGTCAACACGGAATGTGTAATAAGTCTATTTCTCACTCACTCCTCGAATTCCATCTTCCTGTTCTCCTTCTGGCAGTTCTGCATGGTCTGGTGCATATTCTGGGGTCCATAGTCTTGTGACAGCCTGCATAGTTGAGACGGAGAGGATAGGGTTTAATTTCATTTACATTTTTAGTCATTTAGCAGACGCTTGTATCCAGAGCGACTTACAGTTAGCGAGTGCATAGATTTTGCATACTGCCCCCCCCCCCACCTCCCCGTGGGATCGAACACACAACCCTGTGCGTTGACCAAAGCACCCATGCTCTAACAAACTTGAGCTACAGGAGGATATCCCGTTTACACTTTTGAACCGGCAGGCGACATCCGTATGAAAAAAGCACACACGCAGAGAGAGAGAACATAGACAGAAATGCTGTCCAGGGTGGTGGCACAGGCACATCACCCCACCCTGTGGGAAGAACCCACTGGCGAGGGGTGGGCACCCCACAAACACCACACACACACACAAACACACAACACACACACACACAAAACACAGAGAGAGATCCCACTCATTAGTAGTGGTGCCATGGCCCCTGACATCTTCACTCTGTGAGTTCATGAGTTTGGTTGAGGAGGACCATGGAGGTTGACATTTGGAAAGAGGCCGTAGTCCTGTTTTCTGTCTCATCAGCTGAACAGATGCTTGGACAGATGGTACCGCCTCCTTGTTCCCGGTCTTAGCCATCTTCTTGATCTCCATTTCATGGGAGGGACAAACAAAGATGGAGACCAAGACAACAATCTGGGTGACCGACTAGCCTGGGTGCCGACTAGCCGGGTGACGACTAGCCGGGGTGCGACAGCCTGGGTGACGACCTAAGCACTGGGTGCCGACTAGCCTGGGTGCGACTGCCTGTTTGTGCCCATCATGCCAACTTCTGTCACTCATTGTTATGTTTGGAGATGAATGTAATGACATCACAAAAAAGATGGCACCCCAAGGGGTGGGGTTTCCCACATAGACCAACATTTCCATGGAACTCAAGGTAGGGTTTCCCACATAAGACAACAGTATCCATGAATCAAGGGTAGGGGTTTTCCCACATGAACAAATTATCCATGACTCAAGGTAGGGGTTTCCCACATGGACCAACATTATCCATGACTCAGGAGGGTTTTCCCAATGGACCAACATTATCCAGGACTCAAGTTAGGGGTTTTCCCACAGCGACCAACCTTATCCATGACTCAAGGTAGGGGTTTCCCACATATAGAACCATACATTATCCATGATCAAGGTAGGGGTTTCCCCATAGACAACATTATCCATGACTCAAGGTAGGTTCACACAAATAGACAAACATTATCCATGACTCAAGTTAGGGGTTTCCACATAGACCAAACATTATCCATGGACTCAGGTAGGGGTTTCCCACATAGACCAAACATTATCCATTGACTCAAGGGTAGGGGTTTCCCACATAGACCAAACATTACCATGACTAAGGTAGGGGTTTCCCACATAGACCAACATTATCCTGATAAAGGTAGGGGTTCCCACATAGACCAACATTATCCATGACTCAAGGTAGGGGTTTCCCACATAGACCAACATTATCCATGACTCAAGGTAGGGGTTTTTCCCACATAGACCAACCTTATCCTGACTCAAGGTGGGGGTTTTTCCCACATAGACCAACATTACCATTGACCCCAGGTAGGGGTTTCCCACATAGACCAACATTATCCATGACTCAAGGTAGGGGTTTCCCACATAGACCAACTTATCCATGACTCAAGGTAGGGGTTTCCCACATAGGCCCAAACATTACCCATGATCAAGGTGGGTTTCCCACATAGCCAAACTACCTGACTAAGGTAGGGGTTTCCCACATAGACCAACATTATCCATGACTCAAGTAGGGGTTTCCCCACATAGACCACCATTATCCATGACTAAAGGTAGGGGTTTCCCACATAGACCAAATTATCCATGACTCAAGGTAGGGGTTTCCCACATAGACCAACATTATCCATGACTCAAGGTAGGGGTTTCCCAATAGACCAACATTATCCATGACTCAAGGTGGGGGGTTTCCCACATAGACCAACATTATCCATGACTCAAGGTAGGGGGTTTCCCACTAGACCAACATTATCCATGCCCAAAGGTAGGGGTTTCCACATAGACCAACATTATCCTAATCAAAGGTGGGGGTTTCCCACATAGACCAACTTTACCATGACCCAAGTAGGGGTTTCCCACTTTAGACCAACATTATCCATGACTCAAGGTAGGGGTTTTCCCACACAAAACCAACATTATCCATGACTAAAGGGTAGGGGTTTCCCAAATAAAACCAACATTATCCATGACTAAAGGGAAAGGGGTTTCCCACATAGAACCAACTTTATCCATGACTCAAGGTAGGGGTTTCCCACTGACCAACATTATCCATGACTCAAGGTAGGGTTTTCCCACATAGACCAACATTATCCATGACTCAAGGTAGGGGTTTCCCACATAGACCAACATTTTTCCATGACTCAAGGTAGGGGTTTCCCACATAGACCAACATTATCCATGACTAAAGGGTAGGGTTTCCCACATAGACCAACATTATCCATGACTCAAGGTAGGGGTTTCCCACATAGACCAACATTATCCATGACTCAAGGTAGGGGTTTCCCACATAGACCAACATTATCCATGACTCAAGGTAGGGGTTTCCCACATAGACCAACATTATCCATGACTCAAGGTAGGGGTTTCCCACATAGACCAACATTATCCATGACTCAAGGTAGGGGTTTCCCACATAGACCAACATTATCCATGACTCAAGGTAGGGGTTTCCCCATAGACCAACATTATCCATGACTCAAGGTAGGGGCTTCCCACAGAGACCTACTGTGCATCGGAAAGTATTCAGAACCCCTTGACTTTTTCCACATTTTGTTACGTTACAGCCTTTTTCTAAATTGAATTAAATGAATTTAATTCCCCTCATCAACTACACACAATACCCCATAATGACAAAGCGAAAACAGGTTTCAATTTTTTTGCAATCTATAAAATAAAAAACAAGAAATACCTTACTAAGTATTCAGACCCTTTGCTATGAGACTCGGAATTCAGCTCAGGTGCATCCTGTTTCCATTGATCACCTTGAGATGTTTTCTAAAATTGATTAAATTAAATTAATTGGACATGATTTTGGAAAGGCACACACCTGTCTATATAAAGGTCCCACAGTTGGACAGTGCCATGTCAGAGCAAAAACCAAGCCATGAGGGTCGAAGGAATGGTCCGTAGAGCTCCGAGATAGGATTGTGTCGAGGCAACAGATCTGGGAAGGGTACCAAAACATTTCTGCAGCATTGAAGGTCCCCAAGAACACGGTGGCCTCCATCATTCTTAAATGGAAAAAGTTTGGATTTCACCAAGACTCTTCCTTTTTTTTCTTTTTTTTCCCCCTTTATTTAAACCAGGTAAGCCAGTTGAGAACAAGTTCTCATTTACAACTGCGACCTGGCCAAGATAAAGCAAAGCAGTGCGATTAAAAACAACAACACAGAGTTACATATGGGGTAAAACAAAACAAAGTCAAAAATACAACAGAAATAAATATATATACAGTGTGTTGCAAATGTAGCAAGTTATGGAGGTAAGGCAATAAATAGTGCCATAGTGCAAAAATAGTACAATTAGTATTAAACTGGAATGATAGTGTGCAAGAGATGATGTGCAAATAGAGATACTGGGGTGACAATGAGAATAATAAAAACCAATATGGGGAATGAGGGTAGTTGGGTGGGCTAATTTCAGATGGGCTGTGTACAGGTGCAGTGATCGGTAAGGGTGCTCTGACAACTGATGCTTAAAGTTAGTGAGGGAGATAAGTGTCTCCAGCTTCAGAGATTTTTGCAGTTTGTTTCCAGTCATTGGCAGCAGAGAACTGGAAGGAATGGCGGCCAAAGGAGGTGTTTGGCTTTGGGGGATGACCAGTGAGATATACCTGCTGGAGCGCAGACTACGGGTGGGTGCTGCTATGGTGACCAATGAGCTAAGATAAGGCGGGGGATTTGCCTAGCAGTGATTTATAGATGGCCTGGAGCCAGTGGGTTTGGCGACGAATATGTAGTGAGGACCAGCCAACAAGAGCGTACAGGTCACGTGGTGGGTAGTATATGGGGCTTTGGAGACAAAACGGATGGCACTGTGATAGACTACATCCAATTTGCTGAGTAGAGTGGTTGGAGGCTATTTTGTAAATGACATCGCCGAAGTCAAGATCGGTAGGATAGTCAGTTTTACGAGGGCATGTTTCGCAGCATGAGTGAAGGAGGCTTTGTTGCGAAATAGGAAACCGATTCTAGATTTAACTTTGGATTGGAGATTCTTAATGTGAGTCTGGACGGAGAGTTTACAGTCTAACCAGACACCTAGATATTTGTAGTTGTCCACATACTCTAGGTCAGACCCGTCGAGAGTAGTGATTCTAGTCGGGTGGGCGGGTGCAAGCAGCGTGTCGGTTTGAAGAGCATGCATTTAGTTTTACTAGTGTTTTCCTAGAGCTGGCCACCCGGCCAAACTGAGCAATCGGGGGAGAAGGGCCTTGGTCAGGGGAGGTGACCAAGAACCCGATGGTCACTCTGACAGAGCTCCAGAGTTCCTCTTGTGGAGATGGGAGAACCTTCCAGAAGGACAAACCATCTCTGCAGCAACTCCACCAATCAGGCCTTTATGGTAGAGTGGCCAGACGGAAGCCACTCCTCAGTAAAAGGCACATGACAGCCCGCTTGGAGTTTGCCAAAAGGCACCTAAAGGACTCTCAGACCATGAGAAACAAAATTCTCTGGTCTGATGAAACCAAGATTGAACTCTTTGGCCTGAATGCCAAGCGTCACATCTGGAGGAAACCTGGTACCATCCCTACGGTGAAGCATGGTGGTGGCAGCAGGGAGACTTGTCAGGATCAAGGGAAAGATGGAACGGAGCAAAGTACAGAGAAATCCTTGATGAAAACCTGCTCCAAGAGCGCTCAGGACCTCAGACTGGGGCGAAGGTTCACCTTCCAACAGGACAACGACCCTAAGCACACAGCCAAGACAACACAGGAGTTGGCTTCGGGGCAAGTCTCTTGAATGTCCTTGAGTGGCCCAGCCAGAGCCCGGACTTGAACCGAATCGAACATCTCTGGAGAGACCTGAAAATAGCTGTGCAGCGACGCTCCCCATCCAACCTGACAGGAGCTTGGGAGAGGATCTGCAGAAAAGAAGGGAGAAACTCCCCAAATACAGGTGTGCCAAGCTTGTAGCGTCATACCCACGAAGACTCAAGGCGTATCACTGCCAAAGGTGCTTCAAACAAGTTACTGAGAAAAAAGGTATGAACACTTACATAAATGTGATATTTCCGTTTTTTATTTTTAATACATTTGCAAAATTTTCTAAAAACCTGTTTTTTGCTTTGTCATTATTGTGTGTAGCTTGATGAGTGGAACAAAACAATTGCATTCATTTTAAAAATAAGGCTGTAACGTAACAAAATTGTGGAAAAGTGAAGGGGGTCTGAATACTTTCCGAATGCCCTGTCCATTCTCCATGACTTCAGACACTCTCTGTATACAGACCACACCCCACCAGTTTGTTTTTTCCCTTTTTCTCCAGGGAAGATAGGTCTCTGGTGATCTTATCTGGGTTACTACTCCGCTCTTGGTCTGTCCTTTATCCATTAGAGGTAGTGATGGGAGATGAGACACTACAAGATCAGTAATAGAGGAGATAGACGAGAGAGATGATAAACTATTTATTGGTCATGTCACTATTCACTTGTTTTTTGGCATTGCCATGAAGCCTTTGAATAGAGAGAGAGAGAGAGAGAGGAGAGAGGAGACAGAAAGAGGAGACAGGGAGACAGAGGAGCCAGAGGAGACAGACAGGGAAAGAGAGAGAGAGAGAGAGGGCTTCGTGGAGAGAGGAGAGAGAGGAAGATACGAGAGCGAGAAAGAAAGGAGGAGAAGAAAGGAAAGGAGGAGGAGAGAGAGAGAGAGAGAGAGAGAGAGAGAGAGGAGAGAGAGAACAGACAGACCAGGAGAGGAGAGAGGGGGGGGGGGGGAGAGGAGAGAGAGAGGTGAAGAGAGAGAGGAAAGCCAGAGGGAGGAGACAGACAGGAGAGAGAGAGAGAGAGACAGAGGGAGGAGAGAGAGAGGAGAGAGAGAGAGAGAGAGAGAGAAGCCAGACAGACAGGAGAGAGAGAGAGGAGCCAGAGGAGACAGACAGGAGAGAGACAGAGGAGACAGACAGGAGAGAGAGGGAGAGATCAGCAGCGGGAGAGGGGGATCCTACAGCAGCATCACGTAGCTAATATGTAGCTAGCTAACGATTGACCCATCATCTTATGAGACAGTCACTTTCAATGTTAACAAGGCAATTGATAACTAGCTAGCAAGTTAACAACATATATGTTATGACTGAGGCTTGTCAAAACATCAGACTGTTACCATGGTTACTCCAAAAAAGACACAATAGTCTCTACAAGCCAGAATGTTGAATAAAATGATATTTCCACTTACTTTACCGGTTGTACATGCTGTTGTTCCTTTTGGCGGTAGGCGGTGGAGATAGGGTATCCACAGGAAAGGTTTGCTTCCCCGACTTTTTGCGGTGGGGGGGGTAGATTCTGTCACTGGTATTTTCAATCTCTTCATGCATAGAGCCCCACAGTGATGGTGTCATACTACCCATAAAACCTAGCGGTCAAACAGGGAAATGGTTCTAATCGATTTTCCACCATTCATTTTTCCCCATAGGGGAACTTTTTTAAAAAGTCACCTTGTCCTGGAGAGATTTACACGGTTATCAAAACGTGACTTCTGGGTAAGCCTAAACGAAACACAGCCCTTATTTTAAGTGTTTCTAAAAATCCCCTGCGGGAAAAATAAACGGTGGAACAACAATTGGAATCATTTCCCTGTTTGACCGCTAGGTTTTATGGGTATTATGACACCACCACTGCGGGTGGGGCTCTATGCATAAAGTAACAGAATCGGGTAAGCAAACCTTTCCTGTGGATCCCCTATCTCCATCTCCACCGCCAAAAGGACCAACAGCATGTCCTACTATGTTATGTGTTTTATGACTCTGTGGTACCCTTTACAGACCAGCGTATTAAAAGTCAGGCTAATAACGCTTCCCTGTGTTATTATTATTATTTTTTCTGATTACCTCCTATTTAAGGACAAAAATCAACGGACTACAGGTAAATAAGTAAAATATAAGTTTACTCAACATTCTGACTTGTAATGGGAATGCTGAGCCTACATGTTAGCGACAAGTGTGTAAGTATTTCACTCTCAGAGACTGAGGCTAATGTTAGCTAACTAGCTGAAACGTCGAGTCGGTGATGATTACACTTACCATCCACTGTCTTTTTCTTGAAGAAGCCGGCCATGGTGACTGGCGATAACTTGGCCAAATAGCTATGATTCGATGATGTTTTAAAAGGCCCTTACACCGTCTGTTAATTAAACCAGCCCCCAGCCACCGACTGTTTATTTCCTGGTTCGGAGAGAAGCAGGAAGTGCTGCACTTAATTGGGGGCGTTCCAGACAACCTAGAATAAAAGCGCTGCCGCTCACACTGAGCCTCGCCAAGTCGCCTGGGTAGAAAGCCAACCGCCAGGTGGCAGTAGTTAGCTAGTTTCAAAGCCACACCACACCACAGCTGCATGGGGATAGCCAGCCAACCAGAGAGCTCTTTACAGACTGTAAATGGCTTCCAGCTGGGCTCGATCTGTCTGTTCATGATTTGGGAAAAGGGGCTTGAATTTTAATAAGTATGAGGTGTTCTTGCCAAGTGGGTGTTTCCTCCTGATAGTATTATTATGCTGCGTTCATACCAAGTGGGAAACTGGGGAAATATTCCTTGTAAACTTCGTCAACGATTTGTGTGCGTTCAAGTGCTTTGAACTTGTTGAGAACGACGATTGGCCGATGGCAAACAAGCAGCGTCAACCATAAATTACAGCTTTCATGCTCGCAAACAAATTATAGTGTTTAAAAACAACATTATTTGTTTGCTGAAATCCTTACTATTTCAATAAACGTTAATCAAATACAACCACCGACTGTTTCTTTGCTGAGATTGCTGTGGTCCTCTGTAGCTCAGTTGGTAGAGCATGGCGCTTGTAACGCCAGGGTAGTGGGTTCGATCCCCGGGACCACCCATACGTAAAAATGTATGCACACATTTTTGGGGGCGTTGGATAAAAGCGTCTGCTAAATGGCATATTATATTATTATTCAATTGGCACATGCGCATTTGCTCTGAGTTGCCATCTTAGAGCAACATCAATGAGCAAACAGTCAGGTGGTTGAATTTGTGTTCACCAGGTGGTGAAGGTAGGAAACAACACCTCCACTTCGCTGATCCTCAACACTGGGGCCCCACAAGGGTGCGTGCTCAGCCCCCTCCTGTACTCCCTGTTCACCCATGACTGCGTGGCCAAGCACGCCTCCAACTCAATCATCAAGTTTGCAGACGAGACAGCCTACAGGAAGGAAGTGAGGGCTCTGGGAGTGTGGTGTCAGGAAAATAACCTCTCACTCAACGTCAACAAAACAAAGGAGATGATCGTGGACTTCAGGAAACAGCAGTGGGTGCACCCCCCCCATCCACATCGACGGGACCCGCAGTGGAGAAGGTGGAAAGCTTCAAGTTCCTCGGCGTACACATCACTGACAAACTGAAATGGTCCACCCACACAAACCGTGTGGTGAAGAAGGCGCAACAGGAGGCTCAAGAAATTTGGCTTGGCACCTAAAACCCTCACAAACTTTTACAGATGCACAATTGAGAGCATCCTGTCGGACTGTATCACCGCCTGGTACGGCAACTGCACCGCCCGCAACCGCAGGGCTCTCCAGAGGGTGGTGCAGTCTGCACAACGCATCACCGGGGGCAAACTACCCGCCCTCCAGGACACCACCCGATGTCACAGGAAGGCCAAAAAGATAATCAAGGACAACAACCACCCCGCTATCATCCAGAAGGCGAGGTCAGAACAGGTGCATCAAAGCTGGGACCGAGAGACTGAAAAACAGCTTCTATCTCAAGGCCATCAGACTGTTAAATAGCCATCACTAGCACATTAGAGGCTGCTGCTGCCTATTGAAATCACTGGCCACTTTAAGAAATGGAACACTAGTCACTTTAATAATGTTTCCATATCTTGCACTACTCATCTCATATGTATATACTGTATTCTATTCTATAATATTCTACTGTATCTTAGTCCATGCCGCTCTGTCATTGCTTGTCCATATATGTATATATTCTTAAATTCCATTCTTTACTTAGATTAGTGTGTATTGGGTATATGTTGTGAAATTGTTAGATATTACTTGTTAGATATTACCGCACTGTCGGAGCTAGAAACACAAGCGTTTCGCTACACCCGCAATAACATCTGCTGAACACGTGTATGTGACCAATACAATCAGAGATGTCAGCGCTCAGAGATGATAGACCTGTTTCACACTAGTAATGACCAGTTGGAGGGGGGCGTTCCAGTGCATCACACTAGTAATGACCAGCTGGAGGGGGGCGTTCCAGTGCATCACACTAGTAATGACCAGCTGGAGGGGGGCGTTCCAGAGCATCACACTAGTAATGACCAGTTGGAGGGGGGCGTTCCAGAGCATCACACTAGTAATGACCAGCTGGAGGGGGGCGTTTCCAGAGCATCACACTAGTAATGACCAGCTGGAGGGGGGGCGTTTCCAGTGCATCACACTAGTAATGACCAGCTGGAGGGGGGCGCGTTCCAGTGCATCACACTAGTAATGACCAGCTGGAGGGGGGCGTTTCCAGAGCATCACACTAGTAATGACCAGTTGGAGGGGGGCGTTCCAGTGCATCACACTAGTAATGACCAGCTGGAGGGGGGCGTTCCAGTGTATCACACTAGTAATGACCAGCTGGAGGGGGGCGTTCCAGTGCATCACACTAGTAATGACCAGCTGGATGGGGGCGTTCCAGTGCATCACACTAGTAATTGACCAGTTGGAGGGGGGCGTTCCAGTGCATCACACTAGTAATGACCAGCTGGAGGGGGGCGTTCCAGTGCATCACACTAGTAATGACCAGCTGGAGGGGGCGTTCCAATGCATTTGACCATTTGACATTGGCGGCAGGTGGCTTAGTGGTTAAGAGCGCTGTGCCAGTAACCGAAAGGTCGCTGGTTCTAATCCCCGAGCCGACTAGGTGAAAAATCTGTCAATGTGCCCTTGAGCAAGGCACTTAACCCTAATTGCTCCTGTGAGTCCCTCTGGATAAGAGCGTCTGCTAAATCATTAATTATTAATCATTATTACATTTACATTTTTGTCATTTAGCAGACGCTCTTATCCAGAGCGCATAAATTTTTTTTCTCATACATTTGACCCAGTGGTGCGCTCGGTATAGACACGTTTAGGAGACGTTATGAACTCAGCAGTAGTCCCAGAGACACGTCTTCTCTGTGCCTGTTACACTATAGAGGGAGACGATGCCAAATCTTCCAGTTGAAAATCACACACGCACACACACACAACACACACACACACACACACACACACACACACACACACACACACACACACACACACACACACACACACACACACACATCATGTGTTGTAGATTAGGGAGTAGAAGGGCACAGTGGCTGGATCAGTTTCAGAATTTTAACAGCAGTACTTTATTGTCCAGGCCATAAGTCCCTCCTTGACCTGTCCCTTGTTCTTTCCAGGAACTTTATCAACAAACTGTACCATTCCTCCTGTCCCTTGTTCTTTCCACTCCCCTCCATATCTATTAGGACTCTATACTCCAGCATTTTGGATTTGAGATCAAATGTACCGTCATTTTAATGGCACACGCAGTTGCCAGGAGCAGACGGCTGTTGCCAGGAGCAGACGGCTGTTGCGCTATCTGATGTGAGACAATTATGTTTTTCATATGAGGCCACTGTACAGAACGTCACCTCATATTTCACCTTCATATATATCTATTTTACTGTTTAGAAATGAAAGCACTTTATGTATGAAGTCCCCCCCCCCCCCATGTGAAGAAGTCATAAATATGTGGACAAGATTCACTTATATTGTATTAAAGTAGTCACAAATTTAGTATTTGGTCCCATATTCCTGCATGGAATGGACTATATCACGCTTGTGACTCTACAAACTCGTTGGATGGCATTTGCAGTTTTGATTTGTTTGGGTAGGTTTGTCCAAACCATGCTTCATATGACATCTATTATTGACATTTTAGTCATTTAGCATTTTTTTTTTCATACTGGACCCCCGTGGGAATTGAACCCTCAACCCTGGCGTTGCAAACGCCATGCTCTACCAACTGAGTACATCCCTGCCGGCCATTCCCTCCCCCCTACCCTGGACGACGCTGGGCCAATTGTGCGCCGCCCCATGGGTCTCCGGTCGCGGCCGGCTACGACAGAGCCTGGATTCGAACCAGGATCTCTAGTGGCACAGCTAGCACTTAGACCACTGCGTCACTTATTCATGTCCATGTTGCTCATCATTGCTCCAATGTCTCATACCCCACTCTGTTGCACATTGCTCATCATTGCTCCAATGTGCTCGGCAATTACATTGTAAATCAGTAATTAAATAAGTTATGATTCTCTCTGTCACACATGAACCACACACACACACACATTGCCTAGGCCTTAAGTCATTACAAATCCTTATGGTTCTTTCCAGGAATCTATCAGCAATTAAATATTAATCTCTCTCAGGATTCTTGGACTGATATCATCTGATTTCCAGGAAGACACTGTTATGCCTCACGTCCACCTGAGACTGACCACGCACCAGGGTGTCAGCAGGGTTTATGTTAATGTTATCTCTGGTGTAATGGTGTTTCCATCAGGAGTGTAACACTAAAGACTTGTGGGGAGCAGAATCAACCACCTCTGTTGCTTTGTAAGAAGGTGTTAAAGTCCACAGTTAGCCATTGCTATGTAGAGTCAGATCCAAAATTATTGGAACACTTGATAAAGTGAGAGTTTGTTTTCCATGTGATCTACCAGTGTATTCTTAATTACATGTTTATCTACCAGTGATTATAATGACATGTTTAATCACCTTGTATTATAATGACATGTTTATACCCAGTGTATTATAATGGACAGTTTATCTCCAGTGGATTATAATGACATGTTTATTATCCAAGTGTTTATGATGACATGTTGACTATCAGTGTATTATAAGTTACACGTTTATCTACCAGTTATTTATAATTGCAGTTTTCCAGTGTATCTACAGTGTATTATACTGACATGTTTATATCCCAGTGTATTATAATGAATGTTTATATCCCAGTGTATTATAATGACCGTTTTTATTCCCAGGGTATTATAATGACATGTTTATCTACCAGTGTATAATGACAGGTTATACCCAGTGTATTATAATGACATGTTTCTCTCCCAGTGTATTATAATGACATGTGTATCTCCCAGTGTATTATATTACATGTTTATATCCCCGTGTATTATAATTACATGTTATATCCAAGTGTATTTAATACATGTTATCTACCAGTGTATATAATACACGTTTATCATACCAGTGTCTTATAATACTTTTCCCATGTTTATCTACCAGTGTAATAAATGACATGTTTATCTCCAGTGTATTAAATGGACATGTTTATTATCCCAGTGGTATTATAATGACCGGTTATTCCCAGTGTATTATAATGACATGTTTACTCCCAAGGTATTATTATAATGACATGTTTATATCCCAGTGTACTTAATGACCTTGTTTATATCCCAGTGTATTATAATGAAATGTTTATCTACAGTGTATTATAAGAAGTTATATCCCAGTGGATATAATGACATGTTTATCTCCCAGTGTATTAGAATGACATGTTATTCCCCCAGTGTATTATAATTACATGTTTATATCCCAGGGTATTAGAAATTACATGTTTATATCCCAGTGTATTATAATTACATGTTTATCTACCAGTGTATTATAATTACACGTTTATCTACCAGTGTATTATAATGACGTTTTCCATGTTTATCTACCAGTGTAATATAATGACATGTTTATCTCCCAGTGTATTATAATGACATGTTAAATCCCAGGGTATTATAATGACCTGTTATATCCAGTTATTATAAGACAGTTATCTACCCAGTGTATTATAAATGACATGTTTATATCCCAGTGTATATAATGACATGTTTATCCCCAGTGTATTATAATCAGGTTTATTACCAGGGTTTATAATGACATGTGTATATTCCAGTGTATTATAATGGACATGTTTATCTCCAAGTGTATTATTAATTACAGGTTTATTACCAGGTATTTTATAATGACATGTTGAGATCCAGTGTATTATAATGCATGTTTATTCCCAGTGTATTATAATGACATGTTTATCTCCCAGTGTATTATAATGACATGTTTATCTCCCAGTGTATTATAATGACATGTTTTCCATGTTTATCTCCCAGTGTATTATAATGACATGTTTTCCATGTTTATCTCAGTGTATTATAATGACATGTTTATCTCCCAGTGTATTATAATGACATGTTTATATCCCAGTGTATTATAATGACATTGTTTATATCCCCAGTGGATTATAATGACATTCATGTTTATATCCAGTGTATTATAATGATGGGTATATCCCAGTATATAATGACATGTTTATCCCAGTGTATTTATAATGGACATTGTTATACCCAGTGTAATTATAATGACATGTATATCCCAGTGTTATTATAAATTAACTGTTTATCTCCAAGTGTATTATAAATGGCAGTTTTATATCCCAGTTGTATATAATGGACATGTTTTCTCAGTGTATATAATGGACAGGTTTCTCTCCCAGTGTATTATTAATGAAATGGTATTCCCCGTTGTATTATAATGACATGTTTATATCCAGTTGTATTTATAATGACATGTTTATTATCCCAGGTATTATAATGACCATGTTTATATCCCAGTGTGTTATTATAATGACATGTTATATCCCAGGTATTATATGACATGTTTTCCATGTTTTAGATCCAGTGTATTATAATGACATGTTTAGAATCCCAGTGGATTATAATGGACATGTTTATTTAGCCAGTGTATTATAAATGCCCATGTTATAGCCCAAGTGTATTCTAATGACGTGTTTTATTGTCCCAGTGGATATAATGCCAGGTTTATATCCCAGTGTATTTATAATGACATGTTTATCTACCAGTGTATTATAATGCAATGTTTATCTCCAATGTATTATAATGACATGTTTATATCCCAGGTATTATAATGACATGTTTATCTACCAGTGTAATATAATGACATGGTTATATCCCAGTGTATTATAATGAGTTGTTTATCTCCCAGTGTATTATAATGCCATGTTTATATCCCAGTGATTAATACAGTTTATATCCCAGTGTATATAATTGACATGGTTATTACCGGGTATTAGAATGCCATGTTATCTCCCAGTGTAGATAAATGACATGTTTAATCCCAGTGTATTAGAATGACATGTTTATCTACCAGTGTATATAATGACATGTTTACTACCAGGGCGGTATTATAATACAGTTATCTCCAGGTATTATAATGACATGTTTATCTCCCAGTGTATTATAATGCCATGTTTATCTCCCAGTGTATTTATAATGACATGTTATATCCATGTATTATAAGACTGTTTAGATCCCAGTGTATTATAATGAAAGTTTTATCCCAGTGTATTTATAATGAAATGTTTATATCCCAGTGTATGATAATGAATGTTTATATCCCAGTGTATTTATAAGACATGTTTATTATCCAGTGTATTATAATGACATGTTATCTACGTGTATTATAATGACATATTTATCTCCCAGTTGTATATAATGACATGTTTATATCCAGTGTATTATAATGACATGTTTATATCCCAGTGTATTATAATGGACATGTTTATATCCCAGTGGTTAGATAATGACATGTTTTCCATGTTTAATCCCCGTGATTATAATGACATGTTTATATCCCAGTGTATTATAATGCCATGTTTATATCCCAGTGTATTATAATGCCATGTTTATCTCCCAGTGTATTATAATGAATGTTTATTCCCAGTGTATTATAATGACATGTTTAATCCCATGTATTATATTGGGACCATGTTTATATTCCAGGATATAATGACATGTTTATATCCCAGTATTATAATGACATGTTTATATTCCAGTGTATTATCTGACATGTTATCTACCAGTGTATTATAATGGACATGTTATATCCCAGTGATATTATAATGACATGTTATCTCCCAGGTATTGTAATGACATTTTTATATCCAAGTGTTATAATGACATGTTTATATCACAGTGTATTATAATGACATGTTTTATCCTCCAGTGGATTAGAATGACATGTTATATCCCAGTGATTATTAATGACATGTTTATATCCAGTGTATTATAATGACATGTTTATATCCCAGTGTAGTAAATGACATGTTTATTACCCAGTGTATGATAATGACATGTTTATCTCCCAGTTGATTATAATGACATGTTTATACCCGGGTATTATAAATGACATGTTATCTCCCAGTGTATTAGAATGACAGTTTCCATGTTTATATCCCAGTGTATTATAATGACATGTATATCCATGTCTTATAGACATGTGGATATCCAGTGTATTATAAGACATGTTTTATATCCCAGGTATTATAATGGACATTTATCATCCCAGTGTATTATAATGACATGTTTATAATCCAGTGTATTATGATGAACATGGTGTATATCCAGTCCAGTGTATTTATAATGACAGTTTTATAGTCCCAGTGTATTTATAATGAAATGTTTATGTATCCCAGTGTATGATAATGACATGTTATATCCCAGTGTATTATAATGACATGTTTATTCCCAGTGTATTATAAGACATATTTATCTCCCAGTGATTATAATGACATGTTATATCCCCAGTGTCTTATAATGACATGTTTTGTTTTTTTTTAATCCCAGGGTATGATAATGACATGTTTATTCCCAGTGTATTATAAAGATGTTTCATGTTATATCCAGTGTATTATAATGACAGTTTATATCCCAGTGTATTCTAATGTCATGTTTATATCCAGTGTATTCTAATGACATGTTTATATTCCCAGGTATTATAATGACATGGTGTATATCAAGTGTATATAATGACAGTTTATATCCCAGTGTATTATATTGAAATGGTTATATCCAGTGTATTATAATGACATGTTTAATCCCAGTGTATTTAATGAACATGTTTATCTCCCAGTGTATTCTAATGACATGTTATCTACCAGTGTATTATAAGGGACATGTTTATATCCCAGTGGATTATAATGACATGTTTATATCCCAGTGTATTTGTAAGACATTTTTTTATATCCCAGTGTATTATAATGACATGTTTATACCCAGTGTATTTCTAATGAAAATGTTATCTTTTCCAGTGTATTATATGACAGTTTATATCCCAGTGTATTATAATGACATGTTAATCCAGGGTATTATAATGACTGTTTATATCCCAGTGTGTATTATACTGACAGTTATATCCCAGTGTATATAATGACATGTTTATCTCCCAGTGTATTTATAATGACTGTTTATATCCAGTGTATTATAATGACATGTTTATCTCCCAGTGTATTCGAATGACATGTGTTCCATGTTTATATCAAGTGTATTATAATGACATGTTAATCCCATGTAATATAATGACATGTTTATATCCGTTGGTATATAATGACATGTTTATATCCCAGCTATTCAGAATGGACATGTTTATATCCCCAGGTATTATAATGACATGTTTATTATCCCAGGGTATTATAATGACATGTTATATCCAAGTGTATGATAATGACATGTTTAATCCCAGTGTATATAATGACATGTTTTCATGTTTATATCCCAGTGTATTATAAAACGGACATTTTATATCCCAGTGTATTATTAATGACATGTTTATATCCAAGGTATTATAATGCCTGTGGATATCCCAGTGTATATAATGAATGGTATATCCCAGTGATTATTTTAATGAATGTTATATCCAGTGTATTATACTGAAATGTTTATTACCAGGTATTATATGGACATGTTATCTACCATGTATTTAATGACATGTTATCTACCATGTATTATAATTGACATGTTTATATCCAGGTATTATAATGACATGTTGTTCTCCCGTGTGATTATAATGACATTTTTATTATCCCAGTGTATGTATTATAATGACCATGTTTATATCCCAGTGTATTAAATGACAGGTTTATATACCAGTGTATTATAATGACAATGTGTATATCCCGTGTATTATAAGGACGGTTTATATCCCAGTGTATTATAATGACATGTTTATATCCCAGTGTATTTATATGACATGTTATATACAGTGTATTATAATGACATGTTTATCTCACAGTGTATTATAATGACATGTTTATATCCCAGTGTATTTATAGGACATGTTACTTCCCAGTGTATTAGAATGACTGTATTCCATGTTTATATCCCAGTGTATTATAATGACATGGTTATATCCAGTGTATTATAATGACATGTTTATTATCCCAGTGTATTATAAGGCCATGTTTAATCAGTGTATTATAATGCATGTTTATATCCCAGTGTATATAATGACATGTTTATCTCACAGTGTATTATAAGGACATGTTTAATCCCAGTGTTAGAATGACATGTTTATAATCCCAGTTGGATTATAAGACATGTTATTATCCCAGTGATCTATAATGACATGTTTATATCCCAAGTGTTTATAATGGACATGTTTATATCCCAGTTGTATTATAAGACAATGTTATATCCAGTGTATTATAATGACATTGGTATATCCCAGTATATTATCCTGACATGTTAATCCCCAGGTATTATAATGACATGTTTATATCCCAGTGTTATTATAATGACATGTTTATATCCAGGTGTATATAATGACTGTTTATTCTCCCAGTGTATTAGAGACAGTTTATATCCAGTTATTATAATTACATGTTATCTCCCAGTGTATTAGAATTACATGTTTTACATGTTTATCTCCCAGTGTATTAGAATTACATGTTAATGTTGATTCCCAGTGTATTATAATGACATGTTAATCCCGTGTAATAATGACTGTTTATCTACCAGTGTATTTTAATGACATGTTTATCTACCAGTGTATTATAATTACATGTTTTCCATGTTTATCTACCAGTGTATTATAATCACATGTTTTCCATGTTTTCTACCAGTGTATTATAATGAAGTGTATATACAGTGTATTATAATGAATGTTTAATCCCAGTTTATTATAAGACATTGTTTATCTCCCAGTATATTATAATGACATGTTTATCTCCCAGTTGTATTATAATGACATGTTTATATACCAGTGTATTTTAAGACATGTTTATCTACCGGTATTCTATAATTACATATTTTCTATGTTTATCTTACCAGTGTATTATAATCACCTGTTTCAATTTGTTGATTACAGTGTATTATAATGAATGTTTAATCCCAGTGATATAATGACATTGTTTAGATCCCAGTGGATATCATGACATTTGTTTATCTCCCAGTGTATTATAATGACATGTTTATCTCCCAGTGTCTGCTAATGACATGTTATCTCCCAGTGTATTATAATGACATGTTTATCTCCAGTGTATTATAATGACATGTTATCTCACAGTGCACATTCCAATGGACATGTTTATCTCCCAGTGTATATAATGACATGTTTTACTACCAGTGTATTATAATGCCATGTTTATATCCCGTGTATTATAAATACATGTTTATCTCCCAGTGTATATAATGACATGTTTATATCCCAGGGTATATAATGGACATGTTTATCTGCCAGGTATATAATGACATGTTTATCTCCCAGTGTATTAGAATGACATGTTTAGATCCCAGTGTATTATAATGACATGGTATATCCCAGTGTTGATTATAATGACATGTTATATACCAGGTATTATAATGACATGTTTATATCCAGTGTATTATAATGACAGGTTATATCCAGCGTATTATAATGACATGTTTATTCCCAGTGTATTCTAATGCCATGTTTATATCCCAAGTGTATATATGACAGGTTATCTCCCAGTGTATTATAAGACTGTTTATATATCAGGATTATAATGCATGTTTATATCCCCAGTGTATTATAATGACATGGTTATCTCCCAGTGTATCTATAATGACATGTTATATTCCCAGTGTATATAATGACATGTTTATCTACCCAGTGATTAAATGACATGTTATACCAGTGTATATTAATACAGTTGATTACCCGTGTATTATAATGACAGTTTTATCTAAGCAGTCGTATTATAATGAACAGTTATCTCCAGGTATTATAAATGACATGTTCTATCCCAGTGTATTAGAAATTCATGTTTTATCTACCAGGTATTAGATTACAGTTTACATGTTTATCTCCAGGGTATTAGAATGAACATGTTTTACATGTTTATCTCCCAGTGTATTATAGACAGTTAATCCAGTGTATTATAATGACAGTTACTCTCCCCAGTGTATTATAAGACCATGTTATATCCAAGTGTATTATAATGAAATGTTATATCCCGGTATTAGAATGAAATGTTTATCTACCAGTGGATTTTAATGACATTGTTTATCATACCAGTGTATTATAATTACATATTTTCTAGTTATTACCAGGGTGATTATAATCACATGTTTTCCATGTTTATCTAACCATGTATTATAATTACATGTTCTATCCCAGTGTTTATAAGACATGTTTTAGTATCCCAGTAGATAATGAAATGTTTTAGTCACCGTATATTATAATGGACATGTTATCTCCCCAGTGTATTATAATGACATGTTTTATCTACCAGTTGTATTTTCATGACATGTTTATCTACCAGGTTTATAAGTACATATTTTCTATGTTTATTACAGTGTATTAGAATCACAGTTTTCCATGTTTAGTAGCTACCAGTAAAGTGTATTATAATGCCTGTTTATATCCCAGGGTATTATAATGACGGTTTGTATCCCAGTGTATATAATGACAGTTATCTCCCAGTGTATTATAATGACATGTTTTATCTCCAGTGTATTTTAATGAAAGTTGATCTCCCAGTGTATATAATGGACTGTTTATCTCCCAGTGTATTAGAATGACATGTTTTTTATCTACCAGTGTATTATAATGACATGTTACTCACAGTGTATTATAATTGACATGGGTATATCCCAGTGTATTATAATGAATGTTTATATCCAGTGTATTATAAATACAGTTTATTCTCCAGTTTATTTATAATGACATGTTTAATCCCCAGGTGTATTATAATGACATGTTATCTCCCAGTGTATTATAATGACATGTTTCTCTCCAGTGTTATAATGACACAGTTTTTTATCTCCAGTGACTTATAACTGACATTTTATCTCCCAGTGTAATTATAATGACATGTTTATCCCAGTGTATATGTAATGACATGTTATCCCCAGTGTATTATATGCACCTGTTATCTCCCAGTGTCATTATAATGACATGTTTGTTACCACAGTGTATATAATGACATGTTTAGATCCCAGTGGGAGTATTATAATGACAGGTGGTATTAGATGCCTCATGGAGGCATGATACAGGTGACATGTTATATCCCAGTGTATTATAATGACAGTACACATTTCCGAGTGGCAGGAGGAAATATGGCTGTATTTACACAGGCAGCCCAATTCTGATATTTGTTCTACTAATTGTTTTTTTGACCAATCACATCAGATCTTTTTCAGAGCTGATCTGATTGGTCAAAAGTCCAATTAGTGAAACAAAGATCAGAATTGTGCTGCCTGTGTAAATAGCCTATGTTTCAGTTGTCACCTAATTGTAATGATCTCCAGGTGCTAATAACTACCTCTTACTGGGGGGGTCTCAGATGACCAGAAAAGAAGTCAACGAAGAAACCACATAACAATTTGAACAATTCGAGGTCAGTCGGTCAAAAGAAAAGCTTTGAGCCTATAGGATTGTAAGAGATTTGAAAACGTGCACTGGGTTAGTTTCTGTATATTCATATATAGCCTATAGAGACACATTATTCCAATCTCTGTTTGAGATTGCATAGCCTCTCTATTTTAACACCAATAAACCCATCCCCATTTAAAAATGTATTTAGGATATGTCAATCTAACAAGCAAGGCAAGTAAAAGCAACATTCTAAACAATGTTTTTGGTTTGTTACTAGCTTGTTAGCGGACTAGCTAGCTGGCTAGCCATTTCAGATAATGACAAGAACATATCTGACAACGCTTGGACTATAACCAACTTTAATTCATCATGAAACAGGAAAATGAACACATTACAAGATAATTACTTACAAGGTAAAGACGAGATAAAAAAATAGCCATAATCATCCATCTTCGTAAAGGAACACTTTGATCAAATAACAAATAAAATATTATAAAATATTGTGTAAAGCAAAGCATTTTATAGATATAACCGCACAGTTTGTTAGCTAGCTAGCTAGCTAGCCAGTTTTAGAGGAACAATTCAATACATTTTTTCAAATTAACTGCCAATTTGCCAACATTCCATTCAAACAATGCAGTCAATCCACAGCCACACACTGGCTGAAATCAGTTGATGACAGGACTTAGACAAGTTTTAAATGCACAGGACTTAGACAAGTTTTTAAATGCAACAAGTACTGATATTATATAGAGAGACATTTATGGTCTGTATACATACTGTATCTTAGAGGCTGTTTACACAGAACAATAGCATCTGGGCATAGGCTGGGTCCATAGAACATGTAGAAACTGTATTTATGACAATATTTTAGGTTGACAATAATGCTATTAAACAAACTTGTGATACATCATGTTTTACTGTTACTTTCCTGTATAAGGTGCATCACCTTTGCCTGTTCTGCCAACTGGTTTGTTTTCCTCCTTTACCAAAATGGCTTCCATTATCCATCCCATTCTGAAACTCTGAGGGTCTATGACATAAAGCCCCTGCTTGAAAATAGCTGTCTTATGGTTGTGAATGTGACAAAATAAAAAGCAGTGCATTTCTGTCTGAGATTGTGAACTTAAAAAATAAAAAAGCTGTGACAGGGTCAAAGTTTAAAATCGTTCATGTCTCTGCGGCAAGGAAACCGACGGTCTACAGACAATCGGCCTAAGTAAAAAAAAAATGTAATGTTGAATTGGCCAAAGACACTTGTCGCAGTGTAATGGTCTACAGACGTGGCTAGACAGACTATAAACCAGCCTTATGGTTGTCTGTCAGTAAACTGCAGGTTGATTGGCGCAGCAGGACAGACTATAAACCAGCCTTATGGTTGTCTGTCAGTAAACTGCAGGTTGATGGGCGCAGCAGGACAGACTATAAA
>LR778274.1:19949782-19964223 GCA_902810595.1 Coregonus sp. 'balchen'
GAGAGAAGCGATAGAGAAAGAGGGAGGAGAGAAAGAGAGAGAGATAGAGGAAGAGAGAGAGAAGTAGAAGAGAGAGAAGAAGAGAGAAGAGAGAGAATACCCGAGAGAGACAGAAAGAGAGAGACAGAAGACATAGACAGAGAAGAGACATTAGTTTTTTTGCTGGATGTATTTGATACCTTTCCATACATCCATTACAGCCTGCCCTCTGAATGTTGACCTCTTGACCCCCTAGTTAAAGAGATTCATTACCCTTAAGGGTATTTTCCTGGTTAAAGAAAAATACATCCATTCTCCCTTCACCAGCCTCCACTTCAAACAAACAGCAAGTTAGAAAGTCTTTATAGAGCAATCGGAAAGGGTTCACAAACCCTACACAGATGCTTCAATAAGCAAAGTCCTGCTCCTGTTTGACTGAGGAGGGTTCGTTGGGTTTGCTGTGTACACTGAACATTAGGAAACAGAGGTTATTGCAGTCATGGGGCTGCTGCAGGACGCCAAAGTCCACATCACCTGAACCTCTGGATTTCTGATCCCAGATCTGTCAATCAATCCACATTACGTGAACATTCAGTGGTGATGTGTGTTGGGAGTTTTAGAACCTAAAGATTTTGTGTTACTACCTAGGCAGCATCCCAAATGGCACCCTATTCCGTACATCAAAAGTAGTGCACTATATAGGGAATAGGGTGCCATAGGGCTCTGGTCTAAAGTAGTGCACTATATAGGGAATAGGGTGCCATAGGGCTCTGGTCTAAATTAGTGTACTATATAGGGAATAGGGTGCCATAGGGCTCTGGTCTAAAGTAGTGTACTATATAGGGAATAGGGTGCCATAGGGCTCTGGTCAAAAGTAGTGCACTATATAGGGAATAGGGTGTCATAGGGCTCTGGTCAAAAGTAGTGCACTATATAGGGAATAGGGTGCCATAGAGCTTTGGTCTAAAGTAGTGCACTATATAGGGAATAGGGTGTCATAGGGCTCCGGTCTAAAGTAGTGCACTATATAGGGAATAGGGTGTCATAGGGCTCTGGTCTAAAGTAGTGTACTATATAGGGAATAGGGTGTCATAGGGCTCTGGTCTAAAGTAGTGTACTATATAGGGAATAGGGTGTCATAGGGCTCTGGTCTAAAGTAGTGTACTATATAGGGAATAGGGTGTCATAGGGCTCTGGTCTAAAGTAGTGCACTATATAGGGAATAGGGTGTCATAGGGCTCTGGTCTAAAGTAGTGCACTATATAGGGAATAGGGTGTCATAGGGCTCTGGTCTAAAGTAGTGCACTATATAGGGAATAGGGTGTCCATAGGGCTCTGGTCTAAAGTAGTGCACTATATATGGAATAGGGTGTCATAGGGCTCTGGTCTAAAGTAGTGTACTATATAGGGAATAGGGTGTCATAGGGCTCTGGTCTAAATTAGTGCACTATATAGGGAATAGGGTGTCATAGGGCTCTGGTCTAAAGTAGTGCACTATATAGGGACTAGGGTGTCATAGGGCCTGGGGTCTAAAGTAGTGCACTATATATGGAATAGGGTGTCATAGGGCTCTGTCTAAAGTAGTGTACTATATAGGGGATAGGGTGTCATAGGGCTCTGGTCTAAAGTAGTGCACTATATAGGGAATAGGGTGCCATAGGGCTCTGGTCTAAAGTAGTGTACTATATAGGGAATAGGGTGCTACTCCCTCTAGTCTTTCCCCTCCTCAAACACAACATGTGTTACCTCCTAAAGTCTCATTTATCTATTCCACTGTGTTACTGTTTCCTTTCTCCCTCTATCTCCACCCTTCTCCAGTTCCTCTTTCCCTTGAATTTCAAATGCCCTCCGTCTCCCTCTCCCCCTTCTCCTCCGTCTCTCCTTTCTCGCCCCCTCTCTCCTTCTCTCCTTCTCTCCCTCCTCTCCTTCTCTCCTTCTCTCCTTATCTCCTTCTCTCCCTCTCTCCTTCTCTCCCCCCCTCTCCCTTCTCTCTCCTTCTCTCCTCTCTCCTTCTCCTTCCCTCTCTCCTTCTCTCCCTCTCCTTCTCTCCTTCTCTCCTTCCTCTCCTTTCTCTCCCTCCGCTCCTGTCTCTCCTCTCCTCTCCCTTTTCTCCTTTCGTCTTCCTTTCTCCTCCTTCTCTCTTTCCTCTCTCAATTCTGCTCCCTTCTTCCTTCTCTCCCCTTCTCTGCCCTTCCCGTCTCTCCCCCTCTCTCCCTCCTCCTCCCCTTCCCCCTCTTCCTTCCCTCCTTCTCTCCTTCTTCCGTCCTTCTCTCCCTCTCTCCCCTCCCCTCCTTCTCTCCCCTCCTCCTTCTCTCCTTCTCCCCCTTCTCACTCCTTCTCTCCCTCTCCCCTTCCCCCTTCTTCCATCTCCTTCTCTCCCCTCTCCCTCTCCCTCTCCTTTCCTCTCCTTCTCTCCTTCTCTCCTTCTCTCCCTCTCTCCTTTCTTTGCCTCATCCCCCTCCCTCTCACTCTCTTTCCCTCACAGAGGTTCTTATGTCACACAGAAGCCTCGTTTATACCTGGTGCTAACATGCGTCCTCTCTCTCTCTCTTTCTGATTGGGCCCACATTGTAGCTGTTGTACCTGGTATTAAAATGTGTCCCCTATCCGTCCACTGTGTCCGCATTGTGACCAGATATCCTGGTCCCTCCCTGTATGCTAATTGTTTGACAGATATTATTTAAAAAAATAATATGAATGTATTTATCGAGATCTGTTTACAATGTGTGTCCGACTACCTCCGGAGGTGGTCAGGAAGATCTGATCACAATGAGTCTTTTAAACATCTACAGCTGTCAAAAGGTTTGGACGGGATCAGGACAAAGGGCACCTGTTAGAACCAGGTCGGCTCCTCTCTCCTGAGGTCAGCGTCCCAGAGGACATCACTAGTAGGGTTCATCCTGAGGTCAGCGTCCTAGAGGACATCACTAGTAGGGTTCATCCTGAGGTCAGCGTCCTAGCGAGGACACACGGACGGACAGAAGGAGTGACAGAGGACTCAGGAGAGAGAGGAAGAGAGAGAGAGAGGCGGGGGATCAGATGATCAGAGGCTTGGCCCTCTTCTCCCCTCATCTCCTCTTGGTTTCCTCAGCTGGCAACACCCTGGCAACCAGGGGGAATTAACCCTCCTCCTCCTCCTCTCCTCTCTCCTCCTCCTCCCCCTCCTCCTCCTCCCTCCTCCTCCTCCTCCTCCTCCTCCTCCCAGAGCATAGCACACTGTTACAGCTAGGAGGAGCAGAGAGGAGCACGGTAGAGGCTGGACAGAGGCAGTCTGCTAACCCAACCCCCTGCCAAGATGTGACCGCAGCAACAAGTTCAAATCCCTCCCCCTCCCCCCGGCCCCCTTTCATTAACACGTCACATTAATCTGACATCCCACAACACATACCCTGGTCGGCTACACACACTGTTCCCATACACACTGGGGGGTCTGGTGGGGTCCAAGACAAAAACAGGAGTGACAGAAACGTTGTTGCTGGGTTACGGGGTAGTCTGTCACCCCCCTGGTTCAATGGCCTGACCTGACGCTGGCATAACTTTACAGGAGGAGACGAGCTGCTAAAACAGAGACTCCCTCTCCCCTACTGCTCACCATGTCCACCCCACCAGCAACATCACCCTCTCCCCTCTTCCACCCCTACTGCTCACCGTGTCCACCCCACCAGCAACATCACCCTCTCCCCTACTCCACCCCTACTGCTCACCGTGTCCACCCCACCAGCAACATCACCCTCTCCCCTACTGCTCACCGTGTCCACCCCACCAGCAACATCACCCTCTCCCCTCCTCCACCCCTACTGCTCACCGTGTCCACCCCACCAGCAACATCACCCTCTCCCCTCCTCCACCCCTACTGCTCACCGTGTCCACCCCAGCCAGCAACATCACTCTCTCCCCTACTGCTCACCGTGTCCACCCCAGCCAGCAACATCACCCTCTCCCCTACTGCTCACCGTGTCCACCCCACCAGCAACATCACCCTCTCCCCTACTGCTCACCGTGTCCACCCCACCAGCAACATCACTCTCTCCCCTACTCCACCCCTACTGCTCACCGTGTCCACCCCACCAGCAACATCACCCTCTCCCCTACTGCTCACCGTGTCCACCCCACCAGCAACATCACCCTCTCCCCTCCTCCACCCCTACTGCTCACCGTGTCTACCCCAGCCAGCAACATCTCAGTCATGTTAGCGTAGATCTCCTCCAGGTTCATCTCTCTGGTCACCAGCATGTGAGTCAAAAGCCCCCCCTTCACCTCCTCTCCTCGGGACACCAGATCCTGGATCTCCCCCAGACGCTTATCTACATGGATCTGGCCTGGGGGGGGAGAGAGGGAGAGGATAGGATGGTTGAGAGGGTTATGGTAACATAACGTGGACATTTAAGGAAAATATTCATCTCTAGTCCACAACAGCAGTATAGGGTTACATGCATTTATTCACATTCTAGTCATTTAGCAGACACTCATATCCAGAGCGACTTACAGTTAGTACATTCATCTAAGATTGATACACTCTTAGAAAAAAAAGGGTTTCAAAAGGGTTCTTCGGCCGTCCCTATAGGAGAACCCTTTTTGGTTCCAGGTAGAACCCTCTGTGGAAAGGGTCCAACATGGAACCCACATGGGTTCTACCTGGAACCAAAACGGCGCAGTGGTCTAAGGCGCTGCATCGCAGTGCTAGCTGTGCCACTAGAGATCCTGGTTCGAATCCAGGCTCTGTCACAGCCGGCCGCGACCGGGAGACCCACGGGGGGCGTCGCGCAATTGGCCCAGCGTCGTCCATGGTAGGGGAGGGAATGGCTGGAAGGGATGTAGCTCAGTTGGTAGAGCATGGCGTTTGCAACGCCAGGGTTGTGGGTTCGTTTCCCACGGGGGGGCCAGTATGAAAAAATAAATACAAAATGTTGTATGCACTCACTAACTGTAAGTCGCTCTGGATAAGAGCGTCTGCTAAATGACTTAAATGTAAATGGTTCTACAAAGGGTTCTCCTATGGGGAGGGATGAAGAACCATTTGAGGTTCTAGATGCCACCTTTTTTTCTAAGAGCGTAGGTGAGACATTTTTCCTCAATGAAGTAGCTATCAGCAGTCCGAGATAGAAGGACAAGACTAGCGTTTAGTTCACGAAAGGCAAGGGTCTTAGTTTAATATGTATATATATATTTTAATAGTCCTTACACTTCAATGACTGTTGCTGCAGTCATCAACACATTAGACACCTAGTGATGGGATTGCACTACATGTCTGTTTCGGTTTTTGAACGTAACATGGGTCTGTCTCTCTGCCCCCCTCCAGTCCCCCTGAAACTGGATCCGGCATTACATAAGCTTCCAGCTGGTCTGGAGAGAGAGAGGCCATCTGGTCTGGAGAGAGAGAGGCCATCTGGTCTGGAGAGAGAGAGGCCATCTGGTCTGGAGAGAGAGAGGCCAGCTGGTCTGGAGAGAGAGAGGCCAGCTGGTCTGGAGAGAGAGAGGCCATCTGGTCTGGAGAGAGAGAGGCCAGCTGGTCTGGAGAGAGAGAGGCCAGCTGGTCTGGAGAGAGAGAGGCCATCTGGTCTGGAGAGAGAGAGGCCAGCTGGTCTGGAGAGAGAGAGGCCATCTCTTTACATAAAGAGCCACGTTCACTCCCAACCCTGTTCAACCTCTCTCTCTCTCTATTCCTTTTCACATGCTGTGATGTTGACCTGAACTGTTTTTCTTTTGACCCGGTCCTTTTTCGGCACAGGTCCAGTAACTATAGCAGTGTATAGACAAGGCCTAGCTCAGTAGTGTTAAACAGCTAGGGGGTTTGCACAATTACAGAAACCTTCATAAAGCAGGTGGATTCCCTTCCTGTGTATACTAATTCCAGCACTCCTCCAAATCAGGATTTCTGAAAGACCTGGTAACTTTGGGAAGGTTTATGGGAATTGTGCAAGCCGAGAAACCGGTAGTCCTCCTGTTCCAGGGTAAAGTTTCCCATAGATAAAGATCTAGGATCAGCTTCCCCTCTCCAAATCCTAACCTTAAACCGTTAGTGGGGAAAAATGCAAAACGGACCCAAGATCAGAGTACAGACCAGCATTTCCCAAACTCGGTCCTGGGGGACCCCAAGGGGTGCAAGTTTGGTTTTTCTCCACTAGCACTACACAGTTTTATTCAAATAATCAAAACTTGATGAGTTGATTATTTGAATCAGCCGTGTAGTGCTAGGGCAAAAACTAAATGTGCACCTCTTGGGGTCCCCTAGGACCGAGTTTGGGGGAAAACCCCCTGGTCTAGAGGCAACTTCACAGTGACAACACTCACTGAAACTAAAAGAGTCTGTCCGACGAGTTACAGAAACACAAGAGCCTGAGGCCTTTTTGTTGTTGTTGTTGTTGGTCAAAACACCGGGGTAAATCACCATGGGAATGCAGCGTCACCCGAAACTTACTGAAACTGAACAGTCCGTCCCAGGAGCTGCAGAACTCCTCCCAGGGTCTGGGGATGATGGTTCTGAGCCACTTGGGGATGGCTCCAGCGTACATGGTCATCTTAAAGGAACTAAACATCAGGTGCAGGGCTGCGATGTAGTCCTGGCTCTTCTGAGGAATCTCATTCTCCAAGCAGCCCAGACGGTCCTCGTACAAGATGGCCGCCATACCTGGAAGAGGAGGAAGATCAAGATCACGAGAAAGTTGGGGTTTATTAGCTTAGCAATTGGAAATGATGGCTGCCACACCCGTACCCACTACCCATCCTCCCTGTACCCACTACCCATCCTCCCACTACCCATCCTCCACTACCACCCACCCTCCCTGTACCCATCCGCCCACCTACCCTCCCCTCTCCTTACCCATCCTCCACTACCCATCCTCCCACTACCCTCCTCCCACTACCCATCCTCCCAACCCATCCTCCCACTACCCATCCTCCTCCCACTACCCATCCTCCCTGTTACCCACTACCACCCATCCTCCCACGACCACCCATCCTCCCACTACCCATCCTCCCACTACCCATCCTCCCACTACCCATCCTCCCCACCTCACCACTACCCTCCTCCCACTACCCCTCCTCCCACTACCCACTCCCTACCCACTACCCATCCTCCCACTACCCACCCCCACTCCTCCCACTACCCATCCTCCCTACTCCCACTACCCATCCTCCCTGTCCACTACCCATCCTCCCATACCCATCCTCCCTGTACCCACCCATCCCCACTACCATCCCATCCCACCCTACCACCCCACTCCTCTCCCACTACCCCCTCCCTACCCACCCCACTACCCATCCTCCCACTACCCCATCCTCCCACTACCCACTCCTCCCCTACCCACTCCTCCCACACTCCCACCCTCCTCCCCACTACCATCCTCCCACTCCCACCCTGTACCCACTACCCATCCTCCCACTACCCATCCTCCCACTACCCACCTCCCCTTCCCACTACCCATCCTCGCCCTACCCCTCCCCCACCCCCATCCCCCCTACCCCATCCCACCCTCCGACCCACCCTCCCCCAATCCTCCCTCCATCCTCCACTACCCATCCTCCTGTCCCCATCCCATCCTCCCACCCATCCTCCCCACCCACCTCCACACCCATCCTCCCTACCCTCCCTTCCCTTCCACTACCCTCCTCCCCTACCCACTACCCATCCCTCCTCCACTACCCCCCACCTCCTCCCACTACCACCCTCCCATACCCTCCTCCCACTACCCACCCCCCCCTCCCACTACCCCCCTCCCCACCCTCCTCCCACCATCCCCCCCTCCCCTCCCCTCCCCCACTACCCCTCCTCCCCTACCCACCTCCCACTACCCATCCTCCCACCTCCCCATCCTCCCTCGTACCCACCTACCCACTCCTCCTCCCTACCCACTCCTCCCACTACCCATCCTCCCACTACCCATCCTCCCACTACCCATCCTCCCACTACCCATCCTCCCACTACCCACCTTCCATTGCGTATTTGAAGAACAGATCGTTAATATTCAGTACGGTGAGTCCGTCTGTCTGTTGGCTCCTCAGCGTATCCACTCTCTTCACCAGGTCACCCACCACAGCGTTCACATCGTCAGAGAACTGAGCCACGTCCTTCGGTCTCATGATCAGCTGGCGGAGGACGCTACGCATCTTCAACCAGTCCTCACCCTCCCTACAGAGAGAAAGGCGGAGGAGGAGGTCAGAGACAACAAGGTTTTCCAGAAATCCCGGTTGGAAGATCCCCGGAATCAGGAGGGTATGAGCAGGTCCCAACCTCATATAATGTTGTTGTAATTTAAATGACTAATTAATAAAAGGTCAGAAATGTTTTCTTAGTTAATTAAAATTAGTTCATATAAGGATAACAATGAATAAATCTGTAATAAATAGATAATTTGTAAGTCGCTCTGGATAAGAGCGTCTGCTAAATGATGTAAATGTAAAAAATAAATAAATATAAATACAAGGATATTTTACGGTGATGATAAATCGAAGAATATGTGATGCATTTAAAAAGGTTAAAAAGGGTTCTGTCAATGAATTCATAGACTCAAGTTTTAAAATAGTGAATAAATAAGAATCAACTGAGACATTACTGGTTAATTGAACAATATGTACGAGCTATGGAACTCTGAGAAAGAGATATTGGGCACTTGTGAAACATTCTGTTTTGTACCTATGTACATTGTTGATGATTTTATGCAAAAGATTCATTACAACTAACTGAAGTCGATACTACTTCTCTGCGTGAATCATTTCTATCTTTCCCTCCTTTCAGGGGTATAAAATGTTGCGTCCCATGATGTCACAGGTCGTAGTTCAGAGGTCAGACTCACGCTGAGATAAGTCCGGTAGATCGGCCCCTCAAGTCTCGGTACTCCTTCCAGGACTCCATGTTGCCTCTCTGCGGGGCCACACCCTCCATCCTCAGCACCTCGGCCACCAGATCCCGCCCTGCGATAGACACAACCAGTTGGGGGCCGAAACGAGACTTAAAGATCTTCCCATACTTCTGAGAGTGTTCCATCTGGAGAGAGAGAGAGAGAGAGAGAGAGAGAGAGAGAGAGAGAGAGAGAGAGAGAGAGAGAGAGAGAGAGAGAGAGAGAGAGAGAGAGAGAGAGAGACAGAGACAGAGACACAGAGAGAGAGAGAGACACAGAGAGAGAGAGAGACACAGAGAGACACAGAGAGAGAGAGAGAGGAACTTTTATATTACAGGAGGAGAGACACTGAGACCCATCTGGTGTTTATAATAAACAATACATAGATTATTATTACTATGTAATGTAATTAGTCAAATTCTCTCTCTGGAAAATAATATGGAATTCAACACCTTTCTGTCTCTGCATGCAGTCTTGTTTTCATTCTCTGTGTCCTAGAGGAGGAAGAAACACACTGTCTAGGGTTGCTGTGAACACTGTCTAGGGTTGCTGTGAACACTGTCTAGAGTTGCTGTGAACACTGTCTAGGGTTGCTGTGAACACTGTCTAGGGTTGCTGTGAACACTGTCTGGGGTTGCTGTGAACACTGTCTATAACAAACTGTCTAGGGTTGCTGTGAACACTGTCTAGAGTTGCTGTGAACACTGTCTAGGGTTGCTGTGAACACTGTCTGGGGTTGCTGTGAACACTGTCTATAACAAACTGTCTAGGGTTGCTGTGAACACTGTCTAGGGTTGCTGTGAACACTGTCTAGGGTTGCTGTGAACACTGTCTAGGGTTGCTGTGAACACTGTCTGGGGTTGCTGTGAACACTGTCTGGGGTTGCTGTGAACACTGTCTGGGGTTTCTGTGGACACTGTCTGGGGTTGCTGTCAACACTATTTGGGGTTGCTGTCAACACTGTCTGGGGTTGATGTCAATACACTCTCTGGGGTTGATGTCAATACACTGTCTGGGGTTGATGTCAATACTCTGTCTGGGGTTGCTGTGAACACTGTCTGAGGTTGATGTGAACACTGTCTGGCGTTGCTGTGAACACTGTTTGGAGTTGCTGTGAACACTGTCTGGGGTTGCTGTCAACACTGTCTGGGGTTGCTGTCAACACTGTATGGGGTGCTGTCAACACTGTCTAGGGTTACTGTCAACACTGTCTGGGGTTGATGTCAACACTGTCTGGGGTTGATGTCAACACTGTCCGGGGTAGATTTCATTACTGTCCGGGGTGATGTGAACGCTGTCTGGGGTTGCTGTGAACACTGTCTGGGGTTGATGTCAACACTGTCTGGGGTTGATGTCAACACTGTCCGGGGTAGATTTCATTACTGTCCGGGGTGATGTGAATACTGTCTGGGGTTGCTGTGAACACTGTCTGGGGTTGCTGTGAATACTGTCTGGGGTTGCTGTGAACACTGTCTGGGGTTGCTGTGAATACTGTCTGGGGTTGCTGTGAACACTGTCTGGGGTTGCTGTGAACACTATCTGGGGTCGCTGTGAACACTGTCTGGGGTCGCTGTCAACACTATCTGGGGTTGCTGTCAACACTGTCTGGGGTTGCTGTCAACACTGTCTGGGGTTGCTGTCAACACTGTCCGGGGTAGATTTCATTACTGTCCGGGGTGATGTGAATACTGTCTGGGGTTGCTGTGAACGCTGTCTGGGGTTCCTGTGAACACTGTCTGGGGTGTCTGTGAACACTGTCTGATGTTTCTGTGAACACTGTCTGGGGTTTCTGTGGACACTGTCTTGGGTTGCTGTTTTGGGGGTTCAAGCCTATAGAATGTGATGCCTGTGTTTTGATCTAGAGTCACTAAACTAAACCTCATCCCTATCTCTCTATCTCACAGAGTTTGGAAACAGGAATTTGGCTATACAGCACAACGAGATCTGGGACCAGGCTATGAAGATATAGACAGGCAGTTGTTATTAGGCTACATTCAGAAATAGTCACAGTCACACTAAACTAATCTTTCACTCTATGTTCTCTCTCTCTATCTCTCTATCTCTGTGCGGAACAATAGATGTAAAATGTGACTCTTTTCCTGACACCATTTCCCTAACCTAACCCTGTCCCTTACCCTAACATGGTGATGGTTATGCAACGCCTCCCCACGGTACTTCTGATTAGCTATTCAAATGTTCTTCAGATCATCAGAGACTTGAGTCGAGGGGGGGAAGGAGGGGCACTGAGACGCACAGCTTTGTCCTCAAGCTCAAGCACAAATGCCCCCCCAAAGGAGGTGCCCGAAAAACAACTGTTCTCATGTTGAAGGCAGTTGTATTACGTACTATGGGCATTTTCCATTCATTCAGCACACGGCGAGCACTCTAAAGAAAGTCTCTTTTCACCAAAACTATGCGCACTGTCAACCTGTAATGCCTACAGCAGCCAGGTTGTGTTATTGACCAGGTATCCGGCTTCTTCTTCAGTAGACTGAACTGAAGTACATGAATTGTACTCGACAGAAAAAAACAAATGTGCAGTCACAGTGTAGTCAACAGCTATACAAGAAGACACGTTTTCCCTATTGACTACCGGGTAATAATGTGCTGGCTTCTTCAACAGTGAGTCATAGTAGCTGATTTGTAGCTCAAGTGGTAGAGCACGGCGCTTGTAACGCCAGGGGTAGTGGGTTCGATCCCCGGGACCACCCATAACGTAAAAGTGTATGCACACATGACTGTAAGTAGCTTAGGATAAAAGCGTCTGCTAAATGGCTTATTATTATTTCCTGAGGTTTTCCTTCAGGTCTAGACAGACAGGGAAACCTCAGGTGAACCCGGCGGGACAAGGAGGAAGGAGTGTTGCTTATGCAACGGGGGGTAAAGGGTAATTAATACTACACCAGGCAATGTGTCCTCAGCTAGAGTTGCCTGTCTGGACTCCGGCAGCAGTCGGTCTACTCATGCACCCAGTTACGCAAAAGCAAACCGAATGTGGGATGTTTTGAGCAGTAAAAGACGCATATGGATGTGTGGGCCCTATAACGCGAACGTCTCGCAAACACAAAGGTTGCGTGTTCTGATCTCATCATGGACAGCTTTTTAGAGACTGCTTACTACGTTTGAGCTACTTTGCATGTTTAGCTAACCCTTCCCCTAAGCTTAACCTAACTCTAAACCCCTAGCCTAGCTAACGACCTAGCTAACGTTAGCCATAACACACATTTTACATTTAAATTTTAGTCATTTAGCGGACGCTCTTATCCAGAGCGACTTACAGTTAGTGAATACATATATTTATATATATATTTTTTTTAATCCTCGCCCCCCGTGGGAATCGAACCCATAACCCTGGCGTTGCAAACGCCATGCTCTACCAACTGAGCTACATCCCTGCCGGCCATTCCCTCCCCTACCCTGGACGACGCTGGGCCAATTGTGCGCCGCCCATGAGTTTGGTACAAATTGGAATTCGTAACTTATCATACGTTTTGCGAATTCATAACATTTTCTACCAATTGAAATTCTTAACAAAACCATACGAATGTTTGCTATTTGACACCTACCCCCGAGTCCAGGCAGAATTTTTTTTAGCAAATTGTCATTCAACAAAACAATGTGTCATGATGATTTACAGGTTATTACCATCAGAAAGTACTTTTTGTATATCTTTGGTATAAAGTGGGTATACCCCTTGCTCAATAAATGACATTTTACTGTCTATATAGCAATCAATGATATTGTTGATATCCACTTATTTTTAACAATCATTTTACATTTTAGTCATTTAGCAGACGCTCTTATCCAGAGCGACTTACAGTTAGTGAGTGCATACATGATTTTATTTGTCATACTGGCCCCACGTGGGGAATGAACCCACAACCCTGACTTTGCAAACGCCATGCTCTACCAACTGAGCATCCCTGCCGCCCATTCCCTCCCCTACCCTGGACGATGCAGAGCCAATTATGCGCCGCCCCGTGGGTCTCCCGGTCGCAGCCGGCTACGACAGAGCCTGGATGATGAATGCAATTTCCCATTACCCTGTCATTACCCACACAATCTACACAGATTTCTAAATAAAAAAATATGCAGGCTACACATTACATATCACATTTCTGTCCACGCCAAGTGTAAAGCACTTACTTTTTCCCAATATAACTACTGTAAAAATTCTAAATATATAACAATTTCAACAAGAAATTGCATTTTTGATAGTGGCCTTTATGCAGATATACAAGTTTAGCCAGCGCAGGCCCATATTTATGGATTAAAATAATTATTTCTAAATGTGGTAGTTAAAAATACTATAGACAGATAAACACAATAATCCAAAAACCCATTGTCATTCAGTTTTAAACCCAAATGTTTGATGTGATTGTAATGACATCTGCAGTAAGTGGGAAAACGAGTAAAATCAGTTTGTCGAATAAAATGGTCCCAGCCAATACCAGTTTATGGTTCCTGACAAAATGAAACTAAGAAAATGCCACAAAAAAATGTCCAAAAGTGCCCATAGTTGCAAAAACACCCAGTAGCCTACCTGTATTTCGTGGATTCTGCTGAAACCGTCCCGGTAAAAGAACTCGATCAGGTTGCTGATGGAGCTTGGTCCCGGCATCTCCTTCAGACTCTTGATCCGGGTGTCCTTAGCTACCACCTCCGCCCTGGCCCCCGGTGTGATCACACCCTCCGGGAATGTCTCTTCTCGGGTCGGGCAGATCCGGAGCGACTCGCTGGTCGCAGATTTGTACAGCGCGCGTGAATTACTGGCAAAACTCTTATTGAGCACTTCTCCCAAAACACTCCTGCAGCTCAGTTGAAGGATTTTATTCTGAAGTGCCATCTTGTAGTTTATGTTCTAATGATCTTGTAGGCTGTCTCTTTTGACGCAAGAAAATGACTTGGGGGTGAAAAACTCACAACAAAGTAGCCTAACCAATTTGTAAAAAAAAAACTCGAATGAATTCACTTCTGCTTTGTGCCAAACTGCACGTGAGAGAGTGATCGATCCGACTCCTGAATGGACTGAGATTCTTGGAGACAGTACTGAGAGGAGAAGCAGACGTCTTTTAAAGAAAAGTTTATGTAACCCTCGGACTGGAAGAGTATTGGATGTTCAGGGGCGTGGGGAGGGAGCGATAGGGGTTCTTGTTACATAAAATTGGGCGTTCCATCACACAAAGAGAGAGAGACAATGTTGCACATTGTTACAACACTCTATATGTACATACAGTTTTTCTCGATTGCTATAGACACATTTCTTGAAAGCTGCTCTCCTTTTCTCTTAACTGTGAACACAAAACCCAATTTTCAAGCTACATTCACAAAAACCTCAGACTCTTCTTGCAAAACCAAACTTTCACCTCAAAACAGTTCAATCAAAACTGAACTATGTTGTCAAATCGTGCCCCGAGTCAATCAAAATTAAAAACACTACTGAACAATAGAAAACACAATGCTCAGGACATGAAGCTGGAGAAATAAATGTTTATTGTTCACTGTAGGCTAAATGCATGTTGCAAAACAAAAAAAAACTGTGCATTTAGCACTTGTACAAAAAGACAATGACTAAATGCTTATGAACCAGTTTAATGTTTTTTTATTTTTTGGATTTAATTGTTG
>LR778274.1:19964323-20006823 GCA_902810595.1 Coregonus sp. 'balchen'
TTGTCGTTTGATTGACTTGCTTACGGTTGGGGTCCAACTCGTATAAAAATGTATGCGCTCACTAACTGTATGTTGCTCTGGATAAGAGTGTCTGCTAAATGATGTTAATGTACAGGCTCTACAAGCACTTTGCCCACTGAGCAAATGGCCAAAAGAGGCTTTTTTTTCTCCAATTATTGTTTAATAGAGACTAATGTATTATGACTACAGTTCTGTGGTGTTCCTTCTGGAGACGCATCAGTGGGGACAGGAGAGAGAGAGAGAGAGAGACAGAGACAGAGAGAGAGAGAGAGAGAGAGAGAGAAGAGAGAGAGAGAGAGAGAGAGAGAGAGAGAGAGAGAGAGAGAGACCGAGAGAGCGAGAGAGAGAGACAGACTAAAGATGAGAGATAGAGAGCTCTAATCTAGTCCTTTGCTCTCTCTCTCTCTCTCTCGCCTCCTTCTCTCTCTCTCCCCTCTCTACTATCTCGTCTCTTCTCTCTCTTTCTCTCTCTCCTCTCTTTCCGTCTCTCCTCTCTCTCGTCACTCTCTATCTCTCTCTCTCTCTCTCCTCTCGCTCATCTCTACCTCTTCTCCCTCTCTCTCCTCCGCTCTTTCTTGTCCCTCTTCCTGTTACTCTGTGTTCCTCCTTGAAAGGAGGAAGGGAGTTGACTAATTACACCAGAGGCTCCTTGACCAGAAGCCGTAAATAACCATCTGTTGTCTGTCTGGTACCACTGTACTGTACTAATGTCCTTCAGTAACCTTTTTCTAAAGACCAAAAACATCCATCCACTAACTGTTCACTCTGGGGAAAAGTGTTTCAGATTCAGAAAACGTTAATGTCCTCAGAGAGGCAATTCATTTTGCAGCAGTCATAAAACAAACCACATATCAAAATAAATAAAAAATAGCAAAGGATATTTACAAGCAAATAGGCAGGGTGAGGGCAGTTTCATAGCGGAAGTGCTAAGTGCAATTATCCAACATTTTGTTCGTCCTGACTATCTTCCCCAGCCAATTTTTCTGTGCAACCTTGATGTTCCCAAACCAGCAGGTCAAGCAGTAGTACAGAATGCTCTCAATTAATGATTTATAGAAGAGAACCACGACGGTTAGATCGTTATTGAAAAGGTGCATGTTTCTGTAGAAAATGCAGTCTCTGTTGGCCTTTCAGTACGCTGATCCCAGGACGGCTTGTTGTCAACGACCAGCCTAAGGTATTTGTACTCCTCCGCTATTTTCGATTGGGTTGACCTTTTATCAGCGACGGTGTGTGCATGGTAGCGTTCCCTTCCAAAGTCGATCACCGCGTCCTTTTTTGTTTTTTGATGCATTTCGATTTTTGATGGGGATGACTCACACCAGACATAGTACAATCATTCAGAGCCGGTCCGCGCTCCCCATCTCATCCCCTTTCGTGGAGACTGACCAAAGCAGTGCGGTCAGCGTATTTGATCAGGTGGCGCCCGCGGCAACCGGCTCCGGGCAGCTGATAAAAGCGGCAAGTCCGAAGTCTCCTCTTCAGTCCTGTCCGTGAGGACCGACGGATTGATTGTGGTTTAAACGGCCCCAGGAGAAATCTGCCAACGTGATACGCACGTGGGTTTTTACTGCCCTCCAAATGACCGCCCACCAGATGTAAGAGTGAGAGGATGGCGTCATCTTGTTCCTCTCTCTGATCGGTTTGCAGAGTCAAGAAGGTGTTTGGTGGTGTTGATGATGTATGCCTTGATGATCTTTTCAAGAGATTTTAATCAAGAGAGAGGTAAGAGTGACAGGTCTGTAGTCATTTGATGCAGATGGATGAGAGGTTTTTGGGACGGGTAAAACAATAGATTTTTTTTCCTTAGAGATGGAATTTCCAATGTATCCAGGGACCGCTGGAAGAGAGAGCAGAAGACACCGCTCAGCTGAGTGGAACAGTGTTTCAAGACACGACCACTTATGTTATCAGGCCCTGGGCTCTTTCGTGCTCCAGTGCATTTGAACACTCGTTGTACCACTTCCTCATTGATGACAAGCGCGCTCTTGGTTGCCATGACATCCTCCTCCAGACAGGCCGGGGGAACGGGGCCGCCCCCTGCTTCAAAGGAGGTGAAGAACTCGTTCAGTTCATTGGCTGTAGAGAGGCACACCCTCTCGCCCGGGCAGGGATCGATACGTTGCCTCCCTTTGAAGAGGGCGTTTGACATTTTCTTAATACCCATCCAGGCAGACCCAGAGTCTCCCTGTGACATTATCTGTTGCACCTTGTCCTTGTACTGGAGAGTCTCCCTGAGACATTATCTGTTGCACCTTGTCCTTGTACTGGAGAGTCTCCCTGAGACATTATCTGTTGCACCTTGTCCTTGCACCGGCATCTCTCCTTTTTAATCTCTTTGTTCACCTCTCTCTGTACCTCTTCTTTGGAGTGGATTCCCGGGGGGCAAACACTTCTTTCTTCTTGTTACGCACCAGTTTAACTCCATGGTTTGTTGTTAGGAAATATTTAACATGATTTTTTAGGGCAGTGGTTCCCAACCTTTTTTCCTTGGAGCCCCCCCAACTTGTATCTAGAAAAAGCTGATGTAGCTCCCCTTTTGAAAATTTTCCAACTCTGTACTCCAGTTTCTTCACAAAATCGCCGGGAGCGTCTTTGCACTGCTTGACGTTTGATTCAGGACCCTGCATCCGCTTGTTTGTCTCATTGTAGAGAGTGAATGTATCCGCTAGGTATGCCGTTTTGATCCAAATTGCATCAGTCAGCTGTTCGCACAGTGTGGTCGATTGTGATCTTGCAAGATGTAGCATGCAGTGGAAAATTGCACACCCCGGGGCTTTTTCCTTAAATCGTCTGTTAATCTCCCTTGTTTTTGCCCATCAACGCTGCAGCCCCATCAGTGCAGCATGCAACAATATTCTCGTAGGGCAGATTGTTGGACGAGAGATATGAGTCCATAGCTATAAAAATATCTTGGCCTGTTGTTGTTGTGGCTAGATTGGTAGACATAAGAATGTCTTGTTTCAAGTCATCTCCGTCACATAAACGATGAGCCTGGATTCGTCTGACACTGTTGTTGTTTCATCCAACTGAATGGCAAAGGGAACGTTCCTAAGCTTCTCGTGCAGCTTTGGTTTTGACAATCTCCAGCCATTATATCAATTCTGTCTTTGACAGTGTCGTCTGAGAGTGGGACGGTTCTCACTTTATCCACCACCTGTGGGCCACACAGCCTCTCTACAATTTTCAGGCAGGCGGGTTTGATTAGCTGCTCTCCAATGTTGTGCGGCTTTTTAGCCTTGGCAATTAATAGCGAACACTCAAATGACGTCTCCGTGGCTATGTGTAAATCACTGCCTGCTCTTTCAAATGTTTTTTTCTGATGTCTGTGGATCTTTTTGATAGTGCCAACTGCTTCTTCCTCTCAAAAACATCCTGACCGTCACCAACAGTCTCCTGGTGTTTTGTTTCCTGGGTGTCGTTGCATTTTGCTTGGCTTCATGCTGTCATTAGCAGGTCCCCTGTAGCTCAGTTGGTAGAGCATGGCGCTTGCAACGCCAGGGTTGTGGGTCCGTTTCCCACGGGGGGCCAGTATGAAAATGTATGCACTCACTAACTGTAAGTCGCTCTGGATAAGAGCGTCTGCTAAATGACTAAAATGTAATTAGCTAGCTTCTCGCCACAAATGACACATTCTGTCCGAGTCCTGTCCTGTCCTTCAATAAAACCGAAGTTAAGATAACTCTTGAGATATAGCCTTACTTTCTTTTTTTGATGATGAGTCATCAGCACTTTTACGTTTCTTAGACACGTTGTTTTATTCATAAAACAGTGATGCTCTGACTGCAGGAACAACGAGCTGCTAGCTGAAACTGATTGAGCGCGGGTCATTAAATGTTTTTCCGGTGTCACGATCGTCTGAAGAAGCGGACCAATACGCAGCGCGTGGAGTGAACATGATGACTTTATTAAATAAAGCAACCACGAAAAACAACAAATGACGATAGTGAAGTCCTCTGTAACACTGACAGAAACATGGAACAAAAACCCACAAACCAAGGAGAAACCACACAGTTTAAATATGGCTCCCAATCAGAGATAACGAGCCGACAGCTGACACTCGTTACCTCCGATTGGGAGTCATATGACTAATCCTAGAAATAAACGTGACAGAAATGCAACCATAGAAAATCACCCAAAACCCAACATAGAAATACACCCAAACAATGAAAATGAACAACCCTGGCTCAAATAATAAAAGTCCATGGAGCCAGAGTATCACAGTACCCCCCCCTAAAGGTGCGCACTCCGGGCGCACCAGCATACAGTCTAGGGGAGGGTCTGGGTGGGCGTCTGTCCATGGTGGCGGCTCTGGCCCAGGTCGTGGTCCCCACCCCACCTTAGTCACTATCCGCTTCCGTAGCCCCCTCCACCTGACCACCCCCCAATTAAACCCCACTGGATTAAGGGGCGGCACCGGACTAAGGGGCAGCACCGGACTAAGGGGCAGCACCGGACTAAGGGACAGTACCTGACTAAGGGGCAGCACCGGACTGAATGGCGGATCCTGGCTGGCTGGCTCTGGCGGATCCTGGCTGGACGGCTCTGGCGGATCCTGGCTGGACGGCTCTGGCGGATCCTGGCTGGCGGAAGGCTCTGGCTGATCCTGTCTGGCGGAAGGCTCTGGCTGATCCTGTCTGGCGGAAGGCTCTGGCTGATCCTGTCTGGCGGAAGGCTCTGGCTGCTCCTGTCTGGCGGAAGGCTCTGGCTGATCCTGTCTGGCGGAAGGCTCTGGCTGCTCCTGTCTAGCGGAAGGCTCTGGCTGATCCTGTCTGGCGGAAGGCTCTGGCTGCTCCTGTCTGGCGGAGAGCTCTAGCGGCTCCGGTCTGGCGGACGGCTCTGAAGGCTCATGGCAGACGGGCGGCTTAGCAGGCTCAGTACAGACGGGCAGTTCCTGCGGCGCTTGGCAGACGGACAGTTCAGACGGCGTTGGGCAGACGGGCAGTTCAGACGGCGTTGGGCAGACGGACAGTTCAGGCCCCGTTGGGCAGACGGCAGACTCTGGCCGTCTGAGGCGCATCGTAGGCCTGGTGCGTGGTGCCGGAACAGGAGGTACCGGGCTGAGGACACGCATCTCAGGGCTAGTGCGGGGAGAAGCAACAGGGCATGCTGGACCCTGGGGACGCACCGTAGGCCTGATGCGTGGTGCCGGAACTGGAGGTACCGGGCTGAGGACACGCATCTCAGGGCTAGTGCGGGAAGCAGCAACAGGGCATGCTTGGCCCTGGGGACGCACCGTAGGCCTGATGCGTGGTGCCGGAACTGGAGGTACCGGGCTGAGGACACGCATCTCAGGGCTAGTGCGGGGAGAAGCAACAGGGTATGCTGGACCCTGGGAACGCACATAAGGGCTAGTGCGGAGAGCCGGAACAGGGCATGCTGGACCCTGGGGACTCACATTAAGCCTAGTGCGGAGAGCAGCAACAGGACGCACAGGACTCGGGAGACACACAGGAGGCTTGGGGCGTGGTGTAGGCACTGGTGGGAAAGGGCTGGCGACGCGCACCGTATCCCTGGTGCGAGTGGCCGGAACAGGCCGGGCCGGGCTGGCGAAGCGCACCGTATCCCTGGTGCGAGTGGCCGGAACAGGCCGGGCTGGGCTGGCGAAGCGCACCGTATCCCTGGTGCGAGTGGCCGGAACAGGCCGGGCTGGGCTGGCGAAGCGCACCGTATCCCTGGTGCGAGTGGCCGGAACAGGCCGGGCGGGGCTGGCGAAGCGCACCGTATCCCTGGTGCGAGTGGCCGGAACAGGCCGGGCTGGGCTGGCGAAGCGCACCGTATCCCTGGTGCGAGTGGCCGGAACAGGCCGGGCGGGGCTGGCGAAGCGCACCGTATCCCTGGTGCGAGTGGCCGGAACAGGCCGGGCCGGGCTGGCGAAGCGCACCGTATCCTTGGTGCGAGGGGTCGTAACAGGCCGGACCGTACTGGAGGCACACACCACTGGCTCTACCCCGGGAACTGGAACGGGCCGGACCGGACTGGATACACACCTCAGTCTCTCACGCCGTGCCTCTACATCTCCTTTCCCTACTTTGGCCAGTGACCCCCGTAACCTGGTTGCCTCTTGAATTCGCCCCTTCTCTGCCTCCGTTAGCCCCGTCGTCCAAGCCATGTGCCCCCCCCAAAAAACTTTTTGGGGTTGCCTCTCGTCCTTCCAACGATGATGGCCCTGCTGACGCCGTTGCTCCTCTCGCCGTCGCCTCTCCACCGTTTCGCTCCATGGACGGCGATCCATCCCATCCAGGATCTCCTCCCAAGTCCAGGAACCCTTTCCGTCCAAAATCTCCTCCCATGTCCAGGAAGCCTTTGGAGCTGGGTCCTGTTGCCGCTTGACACGCTGCTTGGTCCTTTGATGGTGGGTTTTTCTGTCACGATCGTCTGAAGAAGCGGACCAATACGCAGCGCGTGGAGTGAACATGATGACTTTATTAAATAAAGCAACCACGAAAAACAACAAATGACGATAGTGAAGTCCTCTGTAACACTGACAGAAAAACCCACCACAAAAGGACCAAGCAGCGTGTCAAGCGGCAACAGGACCCAGCTCCAAAGGTCTGGACATGGGAGGAGATTTTGGACGGAAAAGGGTCCTGGACTTGGGAGGAGATCCTGGAGGGGATGGATCGCCGTCCATGGAGCGAGACAGTGGAGAGGCGACGGAGAGAGGAACAACGGCGTCGGCAGGGCCATCGTCGGAGGGACGAGAGGCAACCCCAAAAAGTTTTTTGGGGGGGGCACATGGCTTGGGCGGTTGGGCAGCAGGAGGCTGCCACAGGGAGATGTGGAGAGAAGGCTATCGGATTACGGGAGCCATTGGCGAGTAGAGGAAGGGAAGTTGTTGCGGCACGGCGTGAGAGACTGATGGGTGTTACCAGTCCGGTCCGGCCCGTTCCTGATCCCCAGTTAAAGCCAGTGGTGTGTGTTCCCAGTACGGACCGGCCTGTTCCTACTCCACGCATCAAGCCCACGGTGTGCGTCGCCAGTCCAGCCCGGCCGGTTCCTGTGCCACGTAGGAAGCCTACGGTGTGCGTGGCCAGCCCAGCCCGACCTGTTCTGACTCCACGCATCAAGCACACGGCATGGACGACGGAGGCAAAGATGGGGCGAATCCAGGAGGCCACCAGGCCAGGGGTACACCGCCCTGTACGTCCTGTGCGGATGCCTCACACTGAGTGTGTGAGGGTAGGCATTCAGCCAGGACGGGTGGTGGCCGCTGTTCACTCCAGGCCTCCTATCCGTCTCCACAGCACGGTCCGGCCTGTTCCTGCCACCCGCACCAAGTCTACGGTGTGCGTCGCCAGCCCGGTCCGGCCTGTTCCTGCCACCCGCACCAAGTCTACGGTGTGCGTCGCCAGCCCAGCCCGGCCTGTTCCTGCCACCCGCACCAAGCCTACGGTGCGCGTCGCCAGCCCGACCCGGCCTGTTCCTGCCACTCGCACCAAACCTACGGTGCGCGTCGCCAGCCCGGTCCGGCCTGTTGCTGCTCCCCGCACTAGCCCTGAGATGCGTGTCCTCAGCCCGGGACCACCAGTTCCGGCACCACGCACTAGGCCTTATGTGCGTCCCCAGGGTCCAGCATGCCCTGTTGCTTCTCTCCGCACTAGGCCTCATGTGCGTCCCCAGGGTCCAGCATACCCTGTTGCTTCTCCCCGCACTAGCCCTGAGATGCGTGTCCTCAGCCCGGTACCTCCAGTTCCGGCACCACGCACCAGGCCTACGGTGCGCCTCAGACGGCCAGAGTCTGCCGTCTGCCCAACGGGGCCTGAACTGCCCGTCTGCCCAAAGGCGCTTAAGCCGCCCGTCTGCCATGAGCCGTCAGAGCCGTCCGCCAGACCGGGGCCGCTAGAGCCTTCTGCCAGACAGGATCAGCCAGAGCCTTCCGCCAGACAGGATCAGCCAGAGCCTTCCGCCAGACAGGATCAGCCAGAGCCTTCTGCCAGACAGGATCAGCCAGAGCCTTCTGCCAGACAGGATCAGCCAGAGCCTTCCGCCAGACAGGATCAGCCAGAGCCTTCAGCCAGCCATGAGCAGCCAGATCCTTCAGCCAGCCATGAGCAGCCAGATCCGTCGGCCAGCCATGAGCAGCCAGATCCGTCGGCCAGCCATGAGCAGCCAGATCCGTCGGCCAGCCATGAGCAGCCAGATCCGTCAGCCAGCCATGAGCAGCCAGATCCTTCAGCCAGCCATGAGCCGTTCAGCCAGGATCCGCCAGAGCCGGCCAGCCAGGATCCGCCAGAGCCAGCCAGCCAGGATCCGCCATTGAGTCAGGTGCTGCCCCTTATCCTGGTGCTGCCCCTTAGTCTGGTGCTGCCCCTTAGTCTGGTGCTGCCCCTTAGTCCGGTGCTGCCCCTTAGTCCGGTGCTGCCTCTTAGTCCGGTGCTGCCCCTTAAACCGGTGGGGGTCATGTGGAGGAGGCTAGGGAAGCGGGTGGTGACTAAGGTGGGGTGGGGACCACGACCAGGGCCAGAACCGCCACCGTGGACAGACGCCCACCCAGACCCTCCCCTAGACTGTATGCTGGTGCGCCCGGAGTTCGCACCTTTAGGGGGGGGTACTGTGACACTCTGGCTCCGGGACGTTTGTATTTGAGCCAGGGTGTATTTTGTTATGTTTGGTTGGGTGTTTCTAAGTGTTGTATTTCTAGGTTTGGTCAATGACTCCCAATCGGAGGTAACGAGTGTCAGCTGTCGGCTCGTTATCTCTGATTGGGAGCCATATTTATTTCTGTATGTTTTCCTGTGGGGTTTGTGGGTTTTTGTTCCAGGTTCAGTCATAGTCACTGTAGGACTTCACTATCGTCATTTGTTTGTTGTTTTCGTGGTTGCTTTTATTTAATAAAGTCATCATGTTCACTCCACGCGCTGCGTATTGGTCCGTTTCCTCAGACGATCGTGACATCCGGGGAATTACCGCTTTTGCGTTTCTCTGTCATTATCATTATAGTTTAGATTGGCCTTGGCATTGCAAGCATAGGATTTTTAATAACATTCTAAAATGGATTAATTTTACAATTAAATTATAGTGGGACATTTTATTCATGTTTGACCTCAAAGCAAATGAAATCACCCGCCCCGGGTTGGGGACCACTGTTTTAGGGGATACTCCTTGGTCACCCATGGTCTGTTGGTAGGATATATCTAATATGTTTTTTTAGGGGATCACCAAATCAACACAGAATTCAATAAAGCCAGATATTACGTCAGTCATCTCGTTCAGGTCAGCTGATGATAAAAAAAAAAAAAAAAAGCATCCTTGCAATTGGTCAATACTGTCATTGTCCCACACCAGGATGTGTTTCCCCACCACCTTCTCCCTCTTGAGTAACTGTCTAGAAGAGGAACAGTGTTATGTTCGGATCCACCCAGTGGTCTGGCCAAGGATGAATACGATTTTTTGGGGACCCACTATCTGTTCACTCTGGGGGGGGGGAAGTTTTTTTTTTTTCGACATAACATGACCTCCTTGGGCTCATAGCGTGTGCTGTGTTCCAAATGGCACCCTATTCCCTGCTGGCCCTGGTCAAATGAAGTGCACTATGTAGGGACTTAAGGTTGTCACGCTCTGGCTCCGGGACTCTGTATGTTGAGCCAGGGTGTGTTCGTTCTGTGTGGGTTGTTTCTATGTTGGGTGTTCTAGGTTGTTGTTTTCTGTGTTGGCCTAAGTGACTCCCAATCAGAGGCAACGAGTGTCAGCTGTTTGCTGGTTGTCTCTGATTGGGAGCCATACTTAACTGTCTGTGTTTCACTTTGTGTTTGTGGGTTTTTGTTCCTTGTCAGTCATTGTCACTGTGGACTTCACGAATCGTTATTTGTTTTGTTGTTTCGTGTTTCGCTTTAATTAAATAAAGCATCATGTTCGTGCAACACGCTGCGCTTTGGTCTACTCCTTTCCAAGACGATCGTGACAGAAAAACCCACCATACAACGACCAAGCAGCGTGTCCAGGAACACACGCAGGAGGTGACTCTGGTGGATGTCCTCCTCGGTTGGGGGCAGATTACCGAGGAGGAGGCCGTCCGGTACCGGAGGGCTATGAAGGGGGAGACCCAGGCAGGAGAGGAGCAGCGGCGTCAGCAGTGCCATCGTCGGACGGACGAGAGGCACCCCCAAGAATTTTTTAGGGGGGGGCACACGGCATGGGCGACTGGGCAGCAGGAGGCTGCCACAGGGCGAAATAGGAGACAAGGAGAGAAGGCCACCGGGTTTTGGGGGCCAGAAGGCAGGTTGGCGGAGCCTGGATGGAGAGCAGAGCCAACTCCCCGTACTCAGGCATGGCAGCATGAGACTGGGCAGGTTCCGCGGTATGCGGAGCTGCGCACTGTGCCACGAGTGGTCCGGCATAGTCCGGTACGTCCTGTGCGAGCACCCCGCACGTGTTGTGCGAAGGTGGGCATGCAGCCAGGACGGAGTGTGCCGGCTCAGCGCTCAGGGCCTCCAGTGCCTCTCCTCGGTCCCGGATATCCTGCGCCAGTATCACGTGCTGTTATGCCAGTACGGGTACACAGCCCTGTACGTCCTGTGCTGATGCCTCACACAGAGTGTGTGAAGGTAGGCATTCAGCCAGGACGGGTTGTGGCAGCTCTTCACTCCAGGTCTCCTATCCGTCTCCATAGCCCAGTCCGGCCTGTTCCTGCTCCACGCACCAAGCCTACGGTGTGCGTCGCCAGCCCAGTCCGGCCTGTCCCTGCTCCACGCACCAAGCCTACGGTGTGCGTCGACAGCCCTGCCCGGCCTGTTCCTGCTCCACGCACCAAGCCTACGGTGTGCGTCGCCAGCCCTGTCCGGCCTGTCCCTGCTCCACGCACCAAGCCTACGGTGTGCGTCGACAGCCCTGCCCGGCCTGTTCCTGCTCCACGCACCAAGCCTACGGTGTGCGTCGCCAGCCCTGTCCGGCCTGTCCCTGCTCCACGCACCAAGCCTACGGTGTGCGTCGACAGCCCTGCCCGGCCAGTTCCTGCTCCACGCACCAAGCCTACGGTGTGCGTCGCCAGCCCTGTCCGGCCTGTCCCTGCTCCACGCACCAGGCCTACGGTGTGCGTCGTCAGCCTGGTCCAGCCCGTTCCTGCCACTCGCACCAAGCCAGGGGTGCGAGTCGTCAGCCTGGTCCAGCCCGTTCCTGCCACTCGCACCAAGCCAGGGGTGCGAGTCGTCAGCCTGGTTCAGCCCGTTCCTGCTACTCGCACCAAGCCCGGGGTGCGAGTCGTCAGCCTGGTAAGACCGGTCAGCTGCTCCACAACGGAGCGTAAGCAATCCGCTCCGTCAATGTCCAGTCCAGATCCAGCCAGCGGGGTCAGACCGGACCAGGGGCGCTATGGGGGGTTGATTGGAGGGTGGTGGGCAAGGCCGGAGCCAGAACCGCCGCCGAGGAGGTATGCCCACCCAGCCCTCCCTTGTTTAGCCCTTATTGAGGCGCGGTCGCAGTCCGCGCCTTTAGGGGGGGGTACTGTCACGCTCTGGCTCCGGGACTCTGTATGTTGAGCCAGGGTGTGTTCGTTCTGTGTGGGTTGTTTCTATGTTGGGTGTTCTAGGTTGTTGTTTTCTGTGTTGGCCTAAGTGACTCCCAATCAGAGGCAACGAGTGTCAGCTGTTTGCTGGTTGTCTCTGATTGGGAGCCATACTTAACTGTCTGTGTTTCACTTTGTGTTTGTGGGTTTTTGTTCCTTGTCAGTCATTGTCACTGTGGACTTCACGAATCGTTATTTGTTTTGTTGTTTCGTGTTTCGCTTTAATTAAATAAAGCATCATGTTCGTGCAACACGCTGCGCTTTGGTCTACTCCTTTCCAAGACGATCGTGACAAAGGTGCCATTTGGGAAGCAGCCTCAGTGTATCTCTAACTGGAGTGAATGTGTCAAGTCATGACCTTTCCTTGGCATCAGAACCCCATAAATATTAAAGTTAGCTTGACTCTTATCTTGTTGCCCTGCACTGTACTGCGAGAGGTCACCGCCGCATCACATTCTGAATCTTTTCACCGAACACCTGACACACGCACGCAAACACACACACACACACACACACACACACACACACAGCCACATCACAGTCTGAATAGGAAATGCATCGGGTGACGTTGTCCCCACAGTGAAGGTAACCTGCTTCCCCAATCAGAAGCCCTGGATTAACACAGAGGGTTTGGCACTAAACTAAAGGACAGGGCTACCCCCCTCACACACACACAGGGGCTATCACAGACAAACCCTGGGGCTACGGCTGAGAAGTCCCGCTACGACCTCCGCAGAACCAGCAACATGACAATATAGGAACAAGGTGGAATCATATTACACAGGTTCTGACGCCCGCTGCATGTGACAGGGGCTATCACAGACAAACCCTGGGGCTACGGCTGAGAAGTCCCGCTACGACCTCCGCAGAACCAGCAACATGACAATATAGGAACAAGGTGGAATCATATTACACAGGTTCTGACGCCCGCTGCATGTGGCAGGGGCTATCACAGACAAACCCTGGGGCTACGGCTGAGAAGTCCCGCTACGACCTCCGCAGAACCAGCAACATGACAATATAGGAACAAGGTGGAATCATATTACACAGGTTCTGACGCCCGCTGCATGTGACAGGGGCTATCGCAGACAAACCCTGGGGCTACGGCTGAGAAGTCCCGCTACGACCTCCGCAGAACCAGCAACATGACAATATAGGAACAAGGTGGAATCATATTACACAGGTTCTGACGCCCGCTGCATGTGACAGGGGCTATCACAGACAAACCCTGGGGCTACGGCTGAGAAGTCCCGCTACGACCTCCGCAGAACCAGCAACATGACAATATAGGAACAAGGTGGAATCATATTACACAGGTTCTGACGCCCGCTGCATGTGGCAGGGGCTATCGCAGACAAACCCTGGGGCTACGGCTGAGAAGTCCCGCTACGACCTCCGCAGAACCAGCAACATGACAATATAGGAACAAGGTGGAATCATATTACACAGGTTCTGACGCCCGCTGCATGTGGCAGGGGCTATCACAGACAAACCCTGGGGCTACGGCTGAGAAGTCCCGCTACGACCTCCGCAGAACCAGCAACATGACAATATAGGAACAAGGTGGAATCATATTACACAGGTTCTGACGCCCGCTGCATGTGACAGGGGCTATCGCAGACAAACCCTGGGGCTACGGCTGAGAAGTCCCGCTACGACCTCCGCAGAACCAGCAACATGACAATATAGGAACAAGGTGGAATCATATTACACAGGTTCTGACGCCCGCTGCATGTGACAGGGGCTATCACAGACAAACCCTGGGGCTACGGCTGAGAAGTCCCGCTACGACCTCCGCAGAACCAGCAACATGACAATATAGGAACAAGGTGGAATCATATTACACAGGTTCTGACGCCCGCCCCATGTGACAGGGGCTATCGCAGACAAACCCTGGGGCTACGGCTGAGAAGTCCCGCTACGACCTCCGCAGAACCAGCAACATGACAATATAGGAACAAGGTGGAATCATATTACACAGGTTCTGACGCCCGCTGCATGTGACAGGGGCTATCGCAGACAAACCCTGGGGCTACGGCTGAGAAGTCCCGCTACGACCTCCGCAGAACCAGCAACATGACATTATAGGAACAAGGTGGAATCATATTACACAGGTTCTGACGCCCGCTGCATGTGACTGGGGCTATCGCAGACAAACCCTGGGGCTACGGCTGAGAAGTCCCGCTACGACCTCCGCAGAACCAGCAACATGACAATATAGGAACAAGGTGGAATCATATTACACAGGTTCTGACGCCCGCTGCATGTGGCAGGGGCTATCACAGACAAACCCTGGGGCTACGGCTGAGAAGTCCCGCTACGACCTCCGCAGAACCAGCAACATGACAATATAGGAACAAGGTGGAATCATATTACACAGGTTCTGACGCCCGCTGCATGTGACAGGGGCTATCGCAGACAAACCCTGGGGCTACGGCTGAGAAGTCCCGCTACGACCTCCGCAGAACCAGCAACATGACAATATAGGAACAAGGTGGAATCATATTACACAGGTTCTGACGCCCGCTGCATGTGACAGGGGCTATCGCAGACAAACCCTGGGGCTACGGCTGAGAAGTCCCGCTACGACCTCCGCAGAACCAGCAACATGACAATATAGGAACAAGGTGGAATCATATTACACAGGTTCTGACGCCCGCTGCATGTGGCAGGGGCTATCGCAGACAAACCCCTGGGGCTACGGCTGAGAAGTCCCGCTACGACCTCCGCAGAACCAGCAACATGACAATATAGGAACAAGGTGGAATCATATTACACAGGTTCTGACGCCCGCTGCATGTGACAGGGGCTATCGCAGACAAACCCTGGGGCTACGGCTGAGAAGTCCCGCTACGACCTCCGCAGAACCAGCAACATGACAATATAGGAACAAGGTGGAATCATATTACACAGGTTCTGACGCCCGCTGCATGTGACAGGGGCTATCGCAGACAAACCCTGGGGCTACGGCTGAGAAGTCCCGCTACGACCTCCGCAGAACCAGCAACATGACAATATAGGAACAAGGTGGAATCATATTACACAGGTTCTGACGCCCGCTGCATGTGACAGGGGCTATCACAGACAAACCCTGGGGCTACGGCTGAGAAGTCCCGCTACGACCTCCGCAGAACCAGCAACATGACAATATAGGAACAAGGTGGAATCATATTACACAGGTTCTGACGCCCGCTGCATGTGACAGGGGCTATCGCAGACAAACCCTGGGGCTACGGCTGAGAAGTCCCGCTACGACCTCCGCAGAACCAGCAACATGACAATATAGGAACAAGGTGGAATCATATTACACAGGTTCTGACGCCCGCTGCATGTGACAGGGGCTATCACAGACAAACCCTGGGGCTACGGCTGAGAAGTCCCGCTACGACCTCCGCAGAACCAGCAACATGACAATATAGGAACAAGGTGGAATCATATTACACAGGTTCTGACGCCCGCTGCATGTGACAGGGGCTGCAGTCCATTACGGATTACAAAAGGAAGACCCAGCAGTGATATGCCCAAACGATGCCTCTCTAACCAGATGAACTCAATGCTTTTTTTATGCACGTTTCGACAACAACAACAAAAAACACTGAGCCGTGCACGAGGTCTGTACGTAGTCAATGGAAGACTACAGGGGACTGGAACACTGGGTCTGTACATAGTCAATGGAAGGCTACAGGGGGACTGGAACACTGGGTCTGTACATAGTCAATGGAAGACTACAGGGGGACTGGAACACTGGGTCTGTACATAGTCAATGGAAGACTACAGGGGGACTGGAACACTGGGTCTGTACATAGTCAATGGAAGACTACAGGGGGACTGGAACACTGGGTCTGTACATAGTCAATGGAAGACTACAGGGGGACTGGAACACTGGGTCTGTACGTAGTCAATGGAAGACTACAGGGGGACTGCAACACTGGGTCTGTACGTAGTCAATGGAAGACTACAGGGGGACTGGAACACTGGGTCTGTACATAGTCAATGGAAGACTACAGGGGGACTGGAACACTGGGTCTGTACATAGTCAATGGAAGACTACAGGGGGACTGGAACACTGGGTCTGTACATTTACATTTACATCATTTAGCAGACGCTCTTATCCAGAGCGACTTACAAATTGGTGCATTCAAATTATGATAGCCAGTGGGACAACCACCTTTTTTTTCTTTTCTTTTCTTTTCATTTTTTTTCAATTTTTTTTATGGGGGGTGGGGGAAGAAGGACTACTTTATACTATTCCAGGTATTCCTTAAAGAGGTAGGGTTTCAAGTGTCTCCGGAAGGTGGTCAGTGACTCCGCTGTCCTGGCGTCGTGGGGGAGCTTGTTCCACCATTGGGGTGCCAGAGCAGCGAATAGCTTTGACTGGGCTGAGCGGGAACTGTGCTTCCGTAGAGGTAGGGGGGCCAGCAGGCCAGAGGTGGATGAACGCAATGCCCTCGTTTGGTTGTAGGGATTGATCAGAGCCTGAAGGTACGGAGGTGCCGTTCCCCTCACAGCTCCGTAGGCAAGCACCATGGTCTTGTAGTAGATGCGAGCCTCAACTGGAAGCCAGTGGAGTGTGCGGAGGAGCGGGGTGACATGAGAGATCTTGGGAAAGTTGAATACCAGACGGGCTGCAGCGTTCTGGATAAGTTGTAGGTGTTTATTGGCACAGGCAGGGAGCCCAGCCAACAGCGAGTTGCAGTAATCCAGACAGGAAATGACAAGTGCCTGGATTAGGACCTGTGCCGCTTCCTGTGTAAGGCAGGGTCGTATTCTCAGAATGTTGTAGAGCATGAACCTACAGGATCGGGTCACTGCCTTGATGTTAGCGGAGAACGACAGGGTGTTGTCCAGGGTCAAGCCAAGGTTCTTTGCACTCAAGGAGGAGGACACAAGGGAGTTGTCAACCGTGATGGCGAGATCATGGAGCGGGCAGTCCTTCCCCGGGAGGAAGAGCAGCTCCGTCTTGCCGAGGTTCAGCTTGAGGTGGTGATCCGACATCCACACTGATATGTCTGCCAGACATGCAGAGATGCGATTCACCACCTGGTTATCAGAAGGGGGAAAGGAGAAAATTAATTGCGTGTCGTCTGCGTAGCAATGATAGGAGAGACCATGTGAGGATATGACAGAGCCAAGTGACTTGGTGTATAGAGAGAATAGGAGAGGGCTTAGAACTGAGCCCTGGGGGACACCAGTGGTGAGAGCACATGGTGCAGAGACAGATTCTCGCCACGCCACCTGGTAGGAGCGACCTGTCAGGTAGGACGCAATCCAAGAGTGAGCAGCGCCGGAGATGCCCAACTCGGAGTGGGTGGAGAGGAGGATCTGATGGTTCACAGTATCAAAGGCAGTGGATAGGTCTAGAAGGACAAGAGCAGAGGAGAGAGAGTTAGATTTAGCAGTACAGAGAGCCTCCACGACACAGAGAAGAGCAGTCTCAGTTGAATGACCAGTCTTGAAACCTGACTGGTTTGGATCAAGAAGGTCATTCTGAGAGAGATAGCAAGAGAGTTGGCTAAAGACGGCACGCTCAATAGTTTTGGAGAGAAAAGAAAGAAGGGATACTGGTCTGTAGTTGTTGACATCAGAGGGATCGAGTGTTGGTTTTTTGAGAAGGGGTGCAACTCTCGCTCTCTTGAAGACGGAAGGGACATAGCCAGCGGTCAAGGATGAGTTGATCAGCGAGGTGAGGTAAGGGAGAAGGTCACCGGAGATGGTCTGGAGAAGAGAGGAGGGGATAGGGTCAAGCGGGCAGGTTGATGAGCGGCCGGCCGTCACAAGTTGGAAGATTTCATCTGGAGAGAGAGGGGAGAAAGAAGTCAAAGCATAGGGTAGGGCAGTGTGAGCAGGACCAGCGGTGTCATTTGACTTAATAAATGAGGATCGGATGTCGTCAACCTTCTTTTCAAAATGGTTGACGAAGTCATCCACAGAGAGGGAGGAGGGAGGGGGAGGAGGAGGAGGATTCAGCAGGGAGGAGAAGTTGGCAAAGAGCTTCCTAGGGTTAGAGGCAGAGGCTTGACATTTAGAGCGGTAGAAAGTGGCCTTAGCAGCAGAAACAGATGAAGAAAATGTAGAGAGGAGGGAGTGAAAAGATGACAGGTCCGCAGGGAGTCTAGTTTTCCTCCATTTCCAGCTCTGTTCTGTGAGCTCGCAATGAATCGTCAAGCCATGGAGCTGGAGGGGAGGACCGAGCCGGCCGGGAGGATAGGGGACATAGAGAGTCAAAGGATGCAGAAAGGGAGGAGAGGAGGGTTGAGGAGGCAGAATCAGGAGATCGGAGGGAGAAGGATTGAGCAGAGGGAAGAGATGATAGGATGGAAGAGGAGAGAGTAGCGGGAGAGAGAGAGCGAAGGTTGCGACGGCACATTACCATCTGAGTAAGGGGCAGAGTGAGTAGTGTTGGAGGAGAGCGAGAGAGAAAATGATACAAAGTAGTGGTCGGAGACTTGGAGGGGAGTTGGAGTGAGATTAGTAGAAGAACAGCATCTAGTAAAGATGAGGTCAAGCGTATTGCCTGCCTTGTGAGTAGGGGGGGACGGTGAGAGGGTGAGGTCAAAAGAGGAGAGGAGTGGAAAGAAGGAGGCAGAAGAATGGGCAAAAAATCCCAGTGGCTAGATGTGCCAAGCTTATAGAGACATAGCCCAAGAGTCTTGTAGCTGTAATTGCTGCAAAAGGTGGCTCTACAAAGTTTTTTTTTTTTTTTTTTGGGGGGGGGGGGGGGGGTTGAATAATTTTGCACGCTCAAGTTTTCTGTTTTTTGTCTTATTTCTTGTTTGTTTCACACAAAAAATATGTTGCATCTTCAAAGTGGTAGGCATGTTGTGTAAATCAGTGAGATTAGTAGAAGAAAAGGTTGTGCGTGCAGGGACCACCGGGTTAGAGAGTGGCAGCAGCCACGCGGTGTGAAGCGTTTGTACGGCCTGTGCAGAGAGGAGACAACAGGGATAGACAGACGCATAGTTGACAGGCTACAGAAAAAAAGGCTACAATAATGCAAAAGAGATCGGAATGAAAATAACTAAACATCTGGGGGAAGCGAGAGAGCGGGGGGGGGCCTCCCCTCGACTAACTCCCGCAGAACAACTTGGCAGAGCTGTCTTTGTTTTTTTGGGACAGCTGCCGCAGACAGCTGCCGCTGAACAAAGCGGTTGTGCTAATAACGCTAAGGTAATTGCCTAGCACTAGCGTAGCCACACCTCCTCCTATTGAGTTGTAATCTGCAGAGAACAAAAAATAAGTGGCTGGCCCCGCGTCCAGTGTGAAATGGGTAGCAATCGCTTTTTTTTAAGCAGACTGGGTAGCTTACTAACTACGACAGACAGACAGACAGAACCAACACAGTTTACAAGTTTAAAACAATTCTACTTACAGAATCAAGCAGGATCCTTCCAAGACTATTAGTTGACTAAGAATAGTATGGAAAACTACCAGAAAGGCAACCAAAAAATTGATATCCTTCCTAGACAACTTTCTGGCCAGATATCCTCACAATAAGGAAGGTGTGAATTTGGCTGTACAAAACATAAACAACATTTTTGACAAATTGGCATCCTCATCCAATTTAAAGAAGGAATTTATAAACGAACCAAAAAAAGACAAATAATGAAAAATGGTTTGGTTATGACTGCAAATCTATAAGAAAAACACATAGGAATGCATCCAACCAAACAAAAGAGGACCAGACAACCAGGATCTGCTGCTTCAGTATTGGGAAACCCTGAAAGAATCCAGACAGACTCTCAGAACATACAGAACCAGACAACCAGGATCTGCTGCTTCAGTATTGGGAAACCCTGAAAGAATCCAGACAGACTCTCAGAAAATACAGAACCAGACAACCAGGATCTGCTGCTTCAGTATTGGGAAACCCTGAAAGAATCCAGACAGTCTCTCAGAACATACAGAACCAGACAACCAGGATCTGCTGCTTCAGTATTCGACAACCCTAAAAGGATCCAGACAGACTCTCAGAACATACAAAGGAACAATAGATCTGACACCAACTTACTGAAATTGAGGAATCCATTGGTTCAAACAACTTCTGGGAAAATTTGAACTCTCTAAACAAACCACACGGAGAAGAATTGGCTGCCCAAAGTTGTGACTTATGAAGGAATCACTTTGAAAAGCTATATAGAAATATTACAATGAATTCAAAACAAAAAGAAAAATATGAAAAACTTCAAATACTTGAATCAGCCATTAAATACCCCCTAAACCCTCTGTATTCCCCAATAAAAGAAAAATATATATTTGAAAAAATACAGGCCCTGAAACCCTAACCCTAACCCTAACCCTAACCCTAACCCTAACCCTAACCCTAACCCTAACCCCAAAAGGCTTGCGGTACTGATGGAATATTAAACCAAATGATCAAGCAGACAGACAGCAATGTTAGCACTGCCATAGTCAAACTAATTTACAAAGTGTTGAGTGTAGGCTATTTCCCTGACATCTGGAACCAGGGACTAATAACACCAATTTAAAAAAAGAAATGGAGACAAATTTGACCCCCCCCAAAAAAAAAATTATTGTGGCATTTGTGTCAACAAGCAACCTGGGGAAAATATTCTGCACCAAAATGAATAGCAGATTACTGCACTTCCTCAGTGAACACAAAGTCCTGAGCAAAAGTCACATTGGATTCCTACCAAATTATCGAACATCAGACCATATTTATACCTAATTGAGAAACATGTAAATCAAAACAAAACTCAAAATGCTCATGCTTTTGTAGATTTCCAAAAAAGCATTTGATTCAATTTGGCATGAAGCCGTTTTACTGAAATTAATTGAAAGTGATGTGGGAGGATACACATATTGTGATCGAGATGTAGTTGTCCCTGATTGCACTGACTTTGCTCACAGCTGCTTGTTTGAAGAAGTGTACTTACTGTGATCGAGATGTGGTTGTCCCACTGGCTATCCCAAGTTGAATGCACCAATTTGTAAGTCGCTCTGGATAAGAGCGTCTGCTAAATGACTTAAATGTAAATGTCATCAAATCGATGTACACAGATAACAAATGTGCAGTCAACATGTGACATAATTATACCGGTTTTATTTTCCCAAAGGCACGGAGTAAAACAGGGGAACAACTTGAGCTCAAGTATATTTAAAATCAATACCTGAACAAAAATATAAATGCAACATGCAACAATAAAAAAATATTTTACTGAGTTACAGTTCATATAAGGAAATCAGTCAATTGAAATAAATGTATTAGGCCCTAATCTCTGGATTTCACATGACTGGGAATACAGATATGCATATGTTGGTCACAGATACCTTTAAAAAAAAATTGGGGTGACCACCTGTTGCCTCATGCAGCTTGACACATCTCCTTCGCATAGAGTTGATCAGGCTGTTGATTGCGGCCTGTGGAATGTTGTCCCACTCCTCTTCAATGGCTGTGCGAAGTTGCTGGATATTTGGCGGGAACTGGAACATTCTGTCATACACGTCAATCCAGAGCATCCCAAACATGCTCAATGGGTTACGACACCGAACTGCAGTCAGGTCAAGACCCTGGTGAGGACAAACGAGCTTCCCATAGATAGTTTCTGACAGTTTGTACAGAAATTCTTCGGTTGTGAAAACCCACAGTTTCAACATCTGTCCGGTGGTCTCAAACGATCCTGCAGGTGAAGAAGCCGGAAGTGAAGTTCCTGGGCTGGCGTGGAAACACGTGGTTTGCGGTTGTGAGGCTGGTTGGACGTACTGCCAAATTCTCTAAAACGACGTAAGAGGCGGCTTATGGTAGAGAAATTAACATTAACTTCTCTGGCAACAGCTCTGGTGGGCATTCCTGCCATCAGCATGCCAATTGCACGCTCCCTCAAAACTTGAGACATCTGTGGCATTGTGTTGTGTAACAAAACTGCACATTTTAGAGTGGCCTTTTATTGTCCCCAGCACAAGGTGCACCTGTGTAATGATCATCACACCTGTCAGGTGGATGGATTATCTTGGCAAAGGAGAAATGCTCACTAACAGGGATGTAAACAAATTTGTGCACAACATTTGAAAGAAATAAGCTTTTTGTGCGAATGGAACATGTCCAGAGGCAAACTTCAAACAATACATGCAGGGCAGATTTGGGCCAATATCCACTAATAATAAAAAAATTAGCAATTTAAAATACAGTGACCCTCTCTCATATCATTACCAAGCCCTGAAATGCCAAGAGCTGAGCAAAGAAAAGAGTCCCCTCATCCAGCTGGTCCTGGGGCTGAGTTCACAAACCTGTTCTACTAACACACCGAAGCCTCAGGACCAGAACATCCAATCAATCAGAATACACCAAATTACAAAACTCAGTCAAAAAAAATATACATGACCTATTGGGAAACACAAAGCAAAATGCTGTGCTATCTGGCCCTAAATCGACAGTACACCGTGGCTAACTATTTGACCATGGTTACTGATCAAAACCTTTGAAAAACCTTGACAAAGTACAGGCTCAGTGAGCACAGCCTTGCCATTGAGAAGGGTAGACACAGGAAAACCTGGCTCCCTATAGAGGAAAGGCTGTGCAACCACTGCACCACAGCAGAACCTGAGACAGAGCTGCATTTCCTGACAAAATGTCAAAAATATAAAACATTTAGAGAGTGTCATTTCCCCAAATTTGAAACCCTTATTCAAGGTATCAAAGACCTCTCTGATGAGGATAGGCTACCCGTCCTGTTGGGGGAGGACTCAGGCTACCCGTCCTGTTGGGGGAGGACTCAGGCTACCTGTCCTGTTGGGGGAGGACTCAGGCTACCCGTCCTGTTGGGGGAGGTCTCAGGCTACCCGTCCTGTTGGGGGAGGACTCAGAGAGCTGTGGGTTGGCAGGATAGGCTCCCCGTCCTGTTGGGGGAGGACGCAGGCTACCCATCCTGTTGGGGGAGGACTCAGGCTACCCATCCTGTTGGGGGAGGACACAGGCTACCCGTCCTGTTGGGGGAGGACTCAGGCTACCCGTCCTGTTGGGGGAGGTCTCAGGCTACCCGTCCTGTTGGGGTAGGACTCAGGCTACCCGTCCTGTTGGGGGAGGACGCAGGCTCCCCGTCCTGTTGGGGGAGGACTCAGGCTACCCGTCCTGTTGGGGGAGGACTCAGGCTACCCGTCCAGTTGGGGGAGGACTCAGAGAGCTGTGGGTTGGCAGGATAGGCTCCCCGTCCTGTTGGGGGAGGACGCAGGCTACCCATCCTGTTGGGGGAGGACTCAGGCTACCCATCCTGTTGGGGGAGGACTCAGGCTACCCGTCCTGTTGGGGGAGGACTCAGGCTACCCGTCCTGTTGGGGGAGGACTCAGGCTACCCGTCCTGTTGGGGGAGGACTCAGGCTACCCGTCCTGTTGGGGAGGACTCAGGCTACCCGTCCTGTTGGGGGAGGACTCAGGCTACCCGTCCTGTTGGGGGAGGACGCAGGCTACCCGTCCTGTTGGGGGAGGACTCAGGCTACCTGTCCTGTTGGGGGAGGTCGCAGGCTACCCGTCCTGTTGGGGGAGGACACAGGCTACCCGTCCTGTTGGGGGAGGACTCAGAGAGCTGTGGGTTGGCAGGATAGGCTCCCCGTCCTGTTGGGGGAGGACGCAGGCTACCCGTCCTGTTGGGGGAGGACTCAGGCTACCCGTCCTGTTGGGGGAGGACTCAGGCTACCCGTCCTGTTGGGGGAGGACTCAGAGAGCTGTGGGTTGGCAGGATAGGCTCCCCGTCCTGTTGGGGGAGGACGCAGGCTACCCGTCCTGTTGGGGGAGGACTCAGGCTACCCGTCCTGTTGGGGGAGGACACAGGCTACCCGTCCTGTTGGGGGAGGACACAGGCTACCCGTCCTGTTGGGGGAGGACTCAGGCTACCCGTCCTGTTGGGGGAGGACTCAGGCTACCCGTCCTGTTGGGGGAGGACTCAGAGAGCTGTGGGTTGGCAGGATAGGCTCCCCGTCCTGTTGGGGGAGGACTCAGGCTACCCGTCCTGTTGGGGGAGGACACAGGCTACCCGTCCTGTTGGGGGAGGACACAGGCTACCCGTCCTGTTGGGGGAGGACACAGGCTACCCGTCCTGTTGGGGGAGGACTCAGGCTACCCGTCCTGTTGGGGGAGGACGCAGGCTACCCGTCCTGTTGGGGGAGGTCTCAGGCTACCCGTCCTGTTGGGGGAGGACGCAGGCTACCCGTCCTGTTGGGGGAGGACTCAGGCTACCCGTCCTGTTGGGGGAGGACTCAGAGAGCTGTGGGTTGGCAGGATAGGCTACCCGTCCTGTTGGGGGAGGACTCAGAGAGCTGTGGGTTGACCAACCAACCTGCACATGTCCTCTATGCTTATTGTTATTGTTCAATGTATGGTTCTTTTGACCCTTGATTATTGCTGTTACTGAATGTCCCGTTGACAATATATACATATATATTATTCATGTTAATATTGTAAATGAATCAGAGAGAGAAAGAGAGAGAAAGAGAGAGAGAGTGTGAGAGAGAGAGAGAGAGAGAGAGAGAGAGAGACAGAGAGAGAGAGAGAGAGAGAGAGAGAGAGAGAGAGAGAGAGAGAGAGAGAGGGAACAAACAAAGCTAATTAGAGAGAGAGAGAGAGAAAGTGAGAGAGTACAAACTCAGCTAAGTAGAGAAGCCTGAGTGTTCGCTCTGTCAGAGGTCTGAGTGTGATGTAGGACCATCACTCTGGAAATCAATCCATTGATAAACCACCTCTCTGGGCATTTCACCACGCCACCGCACCACTGGCACCTAGCTGGGCATCACACCGCCACGCTGGCACCTCTCTGGGCATCTCACTGCAGCACCACACTGCTGGCACCTCTCTGGGCATCTCACCGCAGCACTGCCACGCTGGCACCTCTCTGGGCATCTCACTGCAGCACCGCACCGCTGGCACCTCTCTGGGCATCTCACCACGGCACCGCCATGCTGGCACCTCTAAGGGCATCTCACCGCATTACCACACTGCTGGCACCTCTCTGGGCATCTCACTGCAGCACCGCACCGCTGGCACCTCTCTGGGCATCTCACCACAGCACCGCACCGCCATGCTGGCACCTCTCTGGGCATCTCACTGCAGCACTGCACCGCTGGCACCTCTCTGGGCATCTCACTGCAGCACTGCACCGCTGGCACCTCTCTGGGCATCTCACCGCAGCACCGCACAGCTGGCACCTCTCTGGGCATCTCACTGCAGCACTGCACCGCTGGCACCTCTCTGGGCATCTCACCACGGCACCGCCATGCTGGCACCTCTAAGGGCATCTCACCGCATTACCACACTGCTGGCACCTCTCTGGGCATCTCACCACAGCACCGCACTGCTGGCACCTCTCTGGGCATCTCACCACAGCACTGCACCGCCATGCTGGCACCTCTCTGGGCATCTCACCACGGCACCGCCATGCTGGCAACCTCTAAGGGCATCTCAACCGCATTAACCACACTGCTGGCACCTCTCTGGGCATCTCACCACAGCACCGCACTGCTGGCACCTCTCTGGGCATCTCACCGCATTACCACACTGCTGGCACCTCTCTGGGCATCTCACCACAGCACCGCACTGCTGGCACCTCTCTGGGCATCTCACCACAGCAGTGCAACCGCTGGCACACCTCTTGGGGCATCTCCCACGCCGCACCGCCATGCTGGCACTCTAAAGGCATCTCACCTCTTACCACACTGCTGGCACCTCTCTGGGCATCTCACTGCAGCACTGCAACCGCTGGCACCTCTCTGGGCATCTCACCGCAGTACCGCACTGCTGGCACCCTCTCTGTGGCCTCTCACCACAGCACCGCACCGCCATGCTGGCACCTCTCTGGGCATCTCACCACAGCCCCCATTGGGGTGAAATGGGGTAGCATCGCTGTTTTTGTAAGGCAGACGGGTAGTTACTAACTACGACAGGACAGACAGACAGAACCAACACAGTTTACAAGTTAAACAATTCGATACAGAAGTCCAAGACAGGACCTTCCAAGACTATTAGTGACTAAGAAATAGTATGAAACTACCAGAAGGCAACATCAAATTGATATCCTTCCTAGACAACTTTGGCCAGAATCCTCACAATAAGGAAGGTGTAACTTTGGCTGTAAAAAACATAAACACATTTGGACAAATTGGAGCCTCACCAATTTAAACCAAGGAATTTATAACAAACCAAAAAAAGACCAAAATCATGAAACATGGTTTGGTTAGACTGCCCAAAATCTATAAAAAAAACACATAGGACTACATCCAACCAAAAAAAGAGGACCAGACAACAAGGTGTCTGCTCCTTCAGTATTGACAACCCTAAAAGGATCCAGACAGGCTCTCAGAACATCGAGAACCAGACCACCCAGGCTCTGCTGCTTCCTAAAAGGACCAGACAGACTTCGAACATACAGAACAGACACCCAGGATCTGCTGCTTCAGTATTGGACAACCCTTAAAAGGATCCAGACAGACTCTCAGGAACATACAAAGGAACAAGATATATGACACAACGTACCTGAAATTGAGGAATCCATTGGTCAAACAACTCTGGGAAAATTTGAAACTCTCTAAAACACAACCACACGGGCAAGATGGATGCCCACGTTGTGACTTATGAAGGAATCACTTTGAACAGCTTGATAGAAATATTACAATGAATTCAAAACAAAAATAAAAATATGAAAAACTTCAAATTACTTGATCAGCCATTAAATACCCCCTAAGCCCTCTGTATTCCCCAATAAAAGAAAAATATATTTGAAAAAAAATCAGGCCTGAAACCCCAAAAAGGACTTGCGGTAACTGATGGAATATTAAACCAAAATATCAAGCAGGACAGACAGAAAGGTAGCACTGCCATAGTCAAATATTGAATAAAGTGTTGAGGGTAGGATATTCCCTGACATAGGAACCAGGGACTAATAAAACACAATTTAAAAGAAATGGAGACAAATTTGGAACCCCCCCAAAAAAAAATATTGTGGCATTTGTGTCAACAGCAACCCCCCTAGGGAAAAAATATTATGCCACCAAAATGAACAGCAGATTTACTGCCAACTTCCTCAATGAACACAAAGTCTGAGCAAAAGTCCCAATGGATTACACCAAAATTATACATCAGCCCATATTTATACCTAATTGAGAAGAAAATGTAAATCCAAACAAAACTCAAATTCTCATAAAGTGTGTAGATTTCCAAAAGCATCTTGATTCAATTGGATGAAGCCTTTTACTGAAATTAATTGAAATTGTGTGGGAGGAAAACACATATGAAGTCATATGATGTGGGAGGAAACACTTACTGTGATCAAAGGATGTGGTGTTCCCACGGCTATCCTAAGGTGAATGCAACCAATTTGTAAGTCGCTCTGGATAAGATCGTCTGCTAAATGACCTTAAATGTAAATGTCATCAAATCGATGAACACAGATAACAAATGTGCACAACAGGTGACATAAGATACCGGTTAGTTGCCCAAAGGCACGGAGTAAAACAGGGGACAACTGGAGCTAAAGTATATTTAAAATCAATACCTGAAACAAAAATTAAAATGCAAATGCAACAATAAAAAAATATATTTACGAGTTACAGTTCATTATAAGGAAATCAGTCAATTGAAATAAATGTATTTAGGCCCTAATCTCGGATTTCACATGACTGGGAATACAGATATGCATATGTTGGGCACAGATACCTTTAAAAAACATTGGGGGACCAATGTTGCCTCATGCAGAGTGACACCATCTCCTTCGCGTAGAGTGATCAGGCTGTTGATTGCGGCCTGTGGAATGTTGTCCCACTCATCTTCATGCTATGCGAAGTTGCTGGATATTTGGTGGGAACTGGAACATTCTGTCATACACGTCATCCAGAGAATCCCACACATGCTCAATGGTTACGACAACCAAAATGCAGTCAGGTCAAGACCTGGTGAGGACCAAACGAGCTTCCCTGAGTAGTTTCGACCGTTGTACAGAAATTCTTTGGTGTGAAAACCACAGTTTCAACATCGTCCGGTGGCTGGCATCAAACGATCCTGCAGGTGAAGAAGGCGGAAGTTGAAGTTCCTGGGCTGGCATGGTTACAGTGGTTTGCGGTGTGAGGATGGTTGGACGTACTGCTCAAATTCTCTAAACGACGTTAAGAGGCGGCTTATGTAGAGAAATAAACATTAAAATTCTTCTGGAAACAGCTTGGTGGGGAATCCTGCCTATCAGCATTTGCAAATTTGCACGATCCTCAAAATGAGACATCTGTGGCATTGTGTTGGGACAAACGGCACATTTTAGGAGTCCTTTCTGTCACCAGCACAAGGTGCACCGGTGTAATGATATCACACCTGTCAGGTGGATGGATTATTTGGCAAAGGGAGAAATTGCTCACTAGCAGGGATGTAAACAAATGTGTGCACACCATTTGAAAGAAATACGCTATTTGTGCCGAAGGAACATTTCTGGATCTTTAGTTCGCTCGAAACTGGGACAACACTTAACATGTTGTGTGTGTGTGAGGTGTGGAGTCCACTTGCAAAACAACGATTTCACACAGTGGGACAAACACCCATGGAAAAACCTGCATGCAGAGTTCTGGAAGTATTCTCAACTGTCCAGAGGGCAAAACTTCAAACAATACATGCAGGGCAGAATTGGGCCAATATCCACAAAATAATAAAAAAATGAGCAATTTAAAATTACATTGACCCCTCTCATATCATTACAAGTCCTGCAATGCCAAGAGTGAGCAAGAAAGAGTCCCCTCATCCAGATGGTCCTGGGGCTGAGTTCACAAAACTGTTCTACTACACCACCGAACATCAGAGCCAGACACATCCAATCAATCAGAATACACCAAATGACAAAACACAGATCAAAAAAATATATTACAGACCTATTGGGAAACACAAGCCACAAAGCCAAAATACAGTGCTATATTGCCCCTAAATTGACAGACCCGCTGGCAACTATTTGACCATGGTGACTGATCAAAACCTTTGAAAAACCTTGACAAAGTACAGGGCTCAGGAGCACAGCCTTGCCATGAGAAGGGCAGACACAGGAAAACCTGGCTCCCTGTAGAGGAAAGGGCTGTGCAACACTGAACCACAGCAGAACCTGAGACAGAGCTGCCCATTTCCTGACAAAATGTCAAAATATAAACAATTAGAGAGTGTCATTCCCCAAATTTGAAACCCTTAATAAGTATCAAAGACCTATGATGAGGATAGGTACCAGTCCTGTTGGGGGAGGACTCAGGCTACCGTTGTTGGGGGGGCCTCAGGCTACCCGTCCGTTGGGGGAGGACTCAGGCTGCCCGTCGGTTGGGGGAGGACTCAGGCTACCCGTCCTGTTGGGGGAGGAATCAGGCTGCCCGTCCTGTTGGGGGAGGACTCAGGTCCCGTCCTGTTGGGGGAGGACTCAGGCTCCCCGTCCTGTTGGGGGAGGACTAAGGCTACCAGTACTGTTGGGGGAGACTCAGGCTACCCGTCCTGTTGGGGGAGGCTCAGGCTACCCGTCCTGTTGGGGGAGGACTCAAGGGGCTGCCGGTCTGTTGGGGGAGGACTCAGCTACCCGTCCTGTGGGGGGACGGACTCAGCTGCCCGTCCTGTGGGGGAGGACTCAGGCTACCCGTCCTGTTTGGGGGAGGACCAGGCTCCCCGTCTGTTGGAGGGAGGACTAAGGGACCCGTCCTAGTGGGGGAGGAATAGGCTACCCGTCCTGTTGGGGGAGGACTCCGGAACTCCAGTCCTGTTGGGGGAGGATCAGGCTACACGTCCTGTGGGGGAGGACTCAGGCTCCCCGTCACCCGGGTGGGGAGGGACTAAGGCTACCCGTCCTGTTGGTGGAGACTCAGAGAGCTGGGGGTGGCAGGATAGGCTCCCCGTCTGTTGGGGGAGGACTCAGGGCTACCCGTCCTGTTGGGGGAGGACTCAGAAGCTTGGGTTGACCAAACCAACCTGCAACATGTCCCGCTATGCTTATGGTTATGGTTCAATGTATGGTTATTTTGACCCGTGATTATTGATGATGAATGTCCCTTGACACTAATACATATATATTAGTTAGTTATATTGTAAATGAAATCAGAGAGAGTTTGCAAGAGAGAGAAGAGAGAGAGAGAACAAACTCAGCCCTAAGTAGAGCGGGAGAGAGAAAGAGAGTGAGAGAGAAAGAGAGTGAGAGAGAGAGAAGAGAGAGAGGGAACAAAACAAACGCTAATTAGAGAGAGAGAGAGGAGAGAGAGAGAAAGTGAGAGAGTACAACTCAGATAAGTAGAGAAGCCTGAGTGTTCGCTCGTCAGAGGTCTGGTGTGATGTAGGACCATCACTCGGAAAATCAAGCCATTGATAAACACTCTCTGGGCATTTCACCACGCCACCGGCACCACGGGCACCTAGCTGGGAATCAAACCCCCACTCTGGTACACTATCTGGGCATCTCACTGCAGCACCGCCACGCTGGCATCTCTCTTGGCATATCACCGCAGAACCCCCACGATGGCACCTCTTGGGGCAATCTCCAGCAGCACCGCCACGTGGCACCTCTCTGGGATATCACACGGCACAGCATGATGGCCACCTATAAGGGCATCTCACCGCTATTACCACACTGATGGCACCTCTCTGGGGCATTCACCACAGCAAGCACCGCCATGCTGGCACCTCTATGGGAATCTCAACACAGCACCGCACCTCCATGCTGGCACCTTCTCTGCATCTCACGGCAGCACTGGCACCGCTGGCAACCTTCTGGGAATCTCACCGCAGTTACCGTACCGCTGGCACCTCTCTGCGGATCTCACCGCAGCACCGCACAGCTGGAACTCTCTGGATATCACGCAGCCTCCGCACGCTTGGCACCTCTATGGGCATCTCACCGCAGCACGCCATGCTGGCGCCGGCCTTTCGTCCATTTGGGGAAAATTTAGCTGCAATCCCCAAGCGGAGGACAAGAGGGAAAGTGGCTAAACGGCACAAACAGTCTTGGCGTTTCCTCTCAACATGATTAATGAGGAGTATTTCCCTATATTCTTTGGCGATAATAGGAAAAAGCAGCAATTAAAATCTGAAATGTCAGGCATTTGGTTATCACATTGTTTGGTGTATCAGAATACATTATCGTAGTTGAGATAGAGGTTGAGCGGGGGAGAGAGGAGAGAGAGAGAGAGAGACGAGAGAGAGAGAGCAGAGAGAGAGGAGATGGAGAGAGGAGAGAGGAGAGAGAGAAGAGAGGAGAGAGAGAGAGAGCAGAGAGAGAGAGAGAGAGAGAGAGAGAGAAGAGAGAGAGAGCGGAGAGAGGAGAGAGAGAGAGAGAGAGAGAGAGAGAGAAACAGCAGAAAAGGTGAGAGGTTTTAAAAAAAATGTTGCATGGGGTTTCAGGGTTAACAGTCCCAGGGTAACTGCATGATGTTACAATCAAACCTATTCTCAACATATGCACTACTTTGACAGAGCCACAGTAGTGCACTATATACGGAATAGGGCGTGTGCATTTGTGCGACGAAGGGAAATTGTTCCTCTCTATAAACAGGCTAGATTATTACCATGTTAGAATGATTCATAACGTTAATTCCTCTTAGATTACATGTTTCATTCTTAGAGGAGGAATTTGGATTTTAAATGATTCTGGGAACGAAACCTTTTTTTGTTTGAGTCAGGGGTGCTTGCCTGGTCAAGAAGAGAAGGGAGGAATCTGATGTCTTTGGAATTGGACATGGGACTTGGGTCAGTTGGCTACGTCCCAAATAGCACCCTATTCCCTATACAGTGCACTACTTTTGTACTCTTCGGTACGACTATTCATCTGATGGGATTCCAAGGCTTTAATCTACAAGCCTTAGGTTTAACCAGGGGACGTATGTATCAAGTGTCTTAGATTAGGATTGCTGATTTAGGATCTGGTCCATAATCTTGTTCCTTAAGAGGCCCTGATCTTATATCTGACACATGATGTGTGTGTGTGGGTGTGTGTGTGGTGTGTGTTGTGTGTGTTGTGTGGTGTGTGTGTGTGTGGTGTGTGTTGTGTGTGTGTGTGTGTGTGGGTGTGTGTGTGTGTGTGTGTGTGTGTGTGTGTGTGTGTGTGTGTTGTGTGTGTGTATGTGGGTGTGTGTGTGTGTGTGTGTGTGTGTGTGTGTGGGTGTGTGTGTGTGTGTGGTGTGTGTGTGTGTGTGTGTGTGGGTGTGTGTGTGTGGTGTGTGTGTGTGAACTGACACATGAAAGATATAAAAGTAACCTCGGCCTGTTAGGAATACTTATTAGTCCTTAGATCAAGATATTACAATTTACTGTAAGGACAGGCAGGAATAAAGGTATCAGGGGAGGAAAACTGTTATCAGAAGATACGAATTCATATCTACATTTGATCTGAAACAGTCATCACTGATCTGATTTATTGAGTGATGGGTTGATTGATTGAAGTGATTGATTTATTAATTGTGGATGTGGCTTTACGGAGTCGTTCGAGGTGTTTACTTTGTAAGGTAGAGACATTCATTATTCAGGCATCCTTTAAACTTCCTAATGATGTTTTGGACTGTTCAGATATAATGATGTTTTAGACTGTTCAGAATAATGATTTTAGGACTGTTTCAGTATAATGATGTTTGGACTGCAGATATAATGATGTTTTGACTGTCAGATATAGTGATGTTTTCGACTGTTCAGATATAATGATGTTTTAGACTGTTTTTTCCAGAGATAATGATGTTTAAACTGTTCAGATATATGAGGTTTTTGAATGTTCCGATATAATGGATGTTGTAGCTGTTCAGAATAATGTGTTTTGGACTGTCAGAGATAGTGATGTTTAGACTGTTCAGGATATAGTGATGTTTTAGACTGCTCAGATATAATGAGTTTAAATGTTGAGATATAATGATGTTTAGAATGTTCAGATATGAGATGTTTTAGGACTGTTCAGATATGAATGATATTTTAGACTGTAGATATAGTGATGTTTAGGACTGTTACAGATGTAAATAGGATTGTTTCAGAGGCAGGATGTAGGAGGTGCGGGGGGGGGGGGGTGAATAAAATAAATAAATCCCCTGTTCATCATGTAAATGTTCTGACAAAGGAGCAAATTCCTCAAAACAGACACCTCTCTGAGAGGGGGACCAATGATGAAGAGACTGACGAGGCAGCTTCCTGCACTGTGTGAATGTTTGTGAGTGGTGTGTGTGTGGTGTGTGTGGTGTGTGGGTGTGTGTGGTGTGATGAGAGAGAGAGAGAGAGAGAGAGAGAGAGAGACGCGAGGAGAGAGAGAGAGGGAGAGAGAGAGAGAGAGCGAGAGAGGAGAGGACGAGAGGAGAGAGAAAAAAAAAGTGAGAGAATGAGATCAATGATAATCACATGAAGAAACCACACACACACACACACACACCACACACGCATTCGGATAGTATTCAGACCCCTTCCCTTTTTTCCACATTTTGTTACGTCTACAGCCTTCTTCTGAAATTGATTAAATAGTTTGTTTCCCCTCATCAATCTACACACAATACTCCATAATGACAAAGCAAAAACAGATTTTTGAAATTTGTGCAAACGTATTAAAAATAAAACCGGAATATCATATGTACTTAAGTATTTGGACCATTTACTCAGTACTTTGTTGAAGCTCCTTTGGCAGCGATTACAGCCTTGAGTGTTCTTAGGTATGACGCTACAAGCTTGGCACCCATGTATTTGGGGAGTTTCTCCCATTCTCCTCTGCAGATCCTCGCTAGTGTCAGGTTGGATGGGGAGCGTCGCTGCACAGCTATTTTCAGGTCTTTCCAGAGATGTTCGATCGGGCTCTGGCTGGGCCACTCAAGGACATTCAGAGACATTCAGAGACTTGTCCCAAAGCCACTCCTACATTGTCTTGGCTGTGTGCTTAGGGGCGTTGTCCTTTTGGAAGGTGAACCTTCGCCCCAGTCTGAGGTCCTGAGCTCTATGGAACAAGTTTTCATCAAGGTACTTTGCTCCGTTCATCTTTCCCTCGATCCTGACTAGTCTCCCAGCCCCTGCGGCTGAAAAACATCACCACAACGTGATGCTGCCACCACCATGTTTCACCGTAGGGATGGTGCCATGTTTCCTCCTGACCTGACGCTTGGCATTCAGGCCAAATAGTTTAATCTTGGTTTCATCTGACCAGAGAGTCTTGTTTCTCATGGTCTGAGAGTCCTTTAGGTGCCTTTTGGCAAACTCCAAGCGGGCTGTCATGTGCCTTTTACTGAGGAGTGGCTTCCGTCTGGCCACTCTACCATAAAGGCCTCATTGGTGGAGTGCTGCAGAGATGGTTGTCCTTCTGGAAGGTTCTCCCATCTCCACAGAGGAACTCTGGAGCTCTGTCAGATTGACTATCGGGTTCTTGGTCACCTCCCTGACCAAGGGTCTTCTCCCCCAATTGCTCAGTTTGGCTGGGCGGCCAGCTCTAGGAAGAGTCTTGATGGTTCCAAACTTCTTCCATTTAAGAATGATGGAGGCCACTGTGTTCTTGGGGACCTTCAATGCTTCAGAATTGTTTTTGTACCCTTCCCAGATCTGTGCCTCTACACATTCCTGTCTTGGAGCGCTACAGACAATTCCTTTATCCTCATGGCTTGGTTTTTGCTCTGACATGCACTGTCAACTGATGAGACTTTATATAGACAGGTGTGTGCCTTTCCAAATCATGTCCAATCAATTGAATTTACCACAGGTGGTCTCCAATCAAGTTGTAGAAATATATCAAGGATGATCAATGGAAATGCACCTGAGCTCAATTTCAAATCTCATAGCAAAGGGTCTGAATAAATATGTAAATATGGTATTTCTGTTTTTAAATTTAATACTTTTTCAATAATTTATAACGACCAGTTTTTGCTTTGTTATTATGGGGTATTGTGTGGTGATTGATAAGGATTAATTTCTTATTTAATCCATTTTAGAATAAGGCTATAACATAACAAAATGTGGAAAAAGTCAAGGGGTCTGAATACTGAATAATATTGTTCAAAGAAATGATGAAAGAGATTGGTGTGTTTGTTTGTGTTTATTTGTTTATTATGTAATAATGGCTTGTATTTGTTTTAAATCTATCACTTGATGGTTTCATTTCAGAGAGACAAATTATCATGTTTCTAAGCAAAATGCTCTATTTCGGGCCTCTCTCTCAGAGAAGGAAGTAATACACAAATGTGAAAAATTGGTGGATATAGCATTTAGGAAAATAAACTCTTCCATTCCCTCTTCACACGACACAGTAGTATTAATTTACATAGCTAAGTCCACCTTAATTGTCTAATGAAGCACATGTCATCCATTTACAGAGATATTCCACTAATTGCTAATGAAGCAACCTGTCATCCATTTACAGAGATATTCCACCTTATTGTCTTAATGAAGCAACCTGTCATCCATTTACAGGATATTCCCCTTAATTGTCTTAATGAAGCAACCTGTCATCCATTTACAGGATTCCACCTTAATTGTAAGAATTAAGCAACCTGTATCCATTTACAGCGATATCCACCTTAATTGTATATGAAGAACCTGTCATCCATTTACAGAGATATTCCACCTAATTGTAATAATTAAGCAACCTGTCATCCATTTACAGAGATATTCCACCTTAATGTATTATGAAGCAACCTGTCATCCATTACATAAGCTATTCCACCTTAATTGTCTAATGAAGCAACCTGTCATCCAGTTACATAGCTATTCCACCTAATTGTCTTAAGGAAGGCAACCTTCATCCATTTACAGAGATATCTCCCACCTTAATTGTCTTAATGAAGCAACACTGTCATCCATTACAGAGATATTCCACCTAATTGTCTTAATGAAGCAACCTGTCATCCATTTACAGAGATATTCCACCTTAATTGTCTTAATGAAGCAACCTGTCATCCCATTTACAGACATATTCCACCTTAATTGTAATAATTAAGCAACCTGTCATCCATTTACAGAGATATTCCACCTTAATTGTAATAATTAAGCAACCTGTTCATCCATTTACAGAGATATTCCACCTTAATTGTATTAATGAAGCAACCTGTCATCCATTTACAGAGATATTCCACTTTAATTGTATTAATGAAGCAACCTGTCATCCATTTACAGAGATATTCCCACCTTAATTGTCTTTTACATTTTTACATTTAGTCATTTTAGCAGACGCTCTTATCCAGAGCGAACTTACAGGAGCAATTAGGGTTAAGTGCCTTGCTCAAGGGCACATCGACAGACTTTTCCACCTAGTCGGCTCGTAGATTAGAACCAGCGACCTTTTGGTTAGTGGCACAACGCTCTTAACCACTAAGCTACCTGCCTCTTTTTTTTTCTTTTTTTTAAGGGGTAGATCAGCTTTAATATTGCAGATAGATTGTAACTTCCATCAATGTAATTGTCTGCATCACTTCCAATCCCCCATATGTTTTTTTTTCCTCGCAAATATATATATAGATATATATATATATACATACATACAATAATATACATACATATATATACATACATATACAGTACATATCCTTTTTTTAAATACATTTCCCTTTATTACTTTCCAACCCCCACCACCCCTTCCCGAATTGGAGTAAACTAGTGACAAATAACGCTTAGGCCTCTACTTCCAGCTTATGCAGTGGGGAAAGAAAAGTATTTAGTCAGCCACCAATTGTGCATGTTCTCCCACTTAAAAAGATGAGAGAGGCCTGTAATTTTCATCACAGACAAAAATGAGAAAAAAAATCCAGAAAATCACATTGTAGGATTTTTAATGAATTTATTTGCAAATTATGGTGGAAAATAAGTATTTGGTCAATAACAAAAGTTTCTCAATACTTTGTTATATACCCTTTGTTGGCAATGACACAGGTCAAACGTTTTCTATAAGTCTTCACAAGGTTTTCCACACACTGTTGCTGGTATTTTGGCCCATTCCTCCATGCAGATCTCCTCTAGAGCAGTGATGTTTTGGGGCTGTCGCTGGGCAACACGGACTTTCAACTCCCTCCAAAGATTTTCTATGGGGTTGAGATCTGGAGACTGGCTAGGCCACTCCAGGACCTTGAAATGCTTCTTACGAAGCCACTCCTTCGTTGCCCGGGCGGTGTGTTTTGGGATCATTGTCATGGTGAAAGACCCAGCCACGTTTCATCTTCAATGCCCTTGCTGATGGAAGGAGGTTTTCACTCAAAATCTCAGGATACATGGCCCCATTCATTCTTTCCTTTACACGGATCAGTCGTCCTGGTCCCTTTGCAGAAAAAACAGCCCCAAAGCATGATGTTTCTACCCCCCATGCTTCACAGTAGGTATGGTGTTCTTTGGATGCAACTCAGCATTCTTTGTCCTCCAAACACGACGAGTTGAGTTTTTACCAAAAAGTTATATTTTGGTTTCATCTGACCATATGACATTCTCCCAATCCTCTTCTGGATCATCCAAATGCACTCTAGCAAACTTCAGACGGGCCTGGACATGTACTGGCTTAAGCAGGGGGACACGTCTGGCACTGCAGGATTTGAGTCCCTGGCGGCATAGTGTGTTACTGATGGTAGGCTTTGTTACTTTGGTCCCAGCTCTCTGCAGGTCATTCACTAGGTCCCCCTGTGTGGTTCTGGGATTTTTGCTCACCGTTCTTGTGATCATTTTGACCCCACGGGGTGAGATCTTGCGTGGAGCCCCCAGATCGAGGGAGATTATCAGTGGTCTTGTATGTCTTCCATTTCCTAATAATTGCTCCCACAGTTGATTTCTTCAAACCAAGCTGCTTACCTATTGCAGATTCAGTCTTCCCAGCCTGGTGCAGGTCTACAATTTTGTTTCTGGTGTCCTTTGACAGCTCTTTGGTCTTGGCCATAGTGGAGTTTGGAGTGTGACTGTTTGAGGTTGTGGACAGGTGTCTTTTATACTGATAACAAGTTCAAACAGGTTCCATTAATACAGGTAACGAGTGGAGGACAGAGGAGCCTCTTAAAGAAGAAGTTACAGGTCTGTGAGAGCCAGAAATCTTGCTTGTTTGTAGGTGACCAAATACTTATTTTCCACCATAATTTGCAAATAAATTCATAAAAAATCCTACAATTTGATTTTCTGGATTTTTTTCTCTCTCAATTTGTTCTGTCATAGTTGACGTGTACCTATGATGAAAATTACAGGCCTCTCTCATCTTTTTAAGTGGGAGAACTTGCACAATTGGTGGCTGACTAAATACTTTTTCCCCCACTGTATATAGCCAAGTTATCATTGACTTGGTACCTCATGTAATTCTAATCCTATGTTATTGAAGGATGTCATTAGACTGATGAAGATAAGGACAATGAAACGTATTTAAATTAACTGTTGAAAGCGAGGAAGGAATGAAGCTACAATAGAGAAAGAGGAGGCTAATACCATTAGGGGAAATATTATGAAAGGTATATATGCGTCAGCCTACTAATTATACAAAAATGGCCCTATTATATTTCAAAATTAAAATCAAATTCTCTAGCCTATACTTGTAACTTTGTAGGCCGCATGTGCTTCACCAGGTCCCTCCCTGCTTTGCCAAGATTTGAATGATGTGCATAATTCCAGTCCATTTAATACAGTATAATACAACACAGTACAGCAATACAGTTCACACTCAAAAGATTAGCCTACTGGAGCTAGTTTCATTTATTTACCCAAGAGAGCATATAGCTAGCTACATTATATGGGCTTTTATATAGCTAGCTACATCTATGGGCTTTTATATAGCTAGCTACATCTATGGGCTTTTATATAGCTAGCTACATCTATGGGCTTTATATAGCTAGCTACATCTATGGGCTTTATATAGCTAGCTACATCTATGGGCTTATATATAGCTAGCTACATCTATGGGCTTTTATATAGCTAGCTACATCTATGGGCTTTTATATAGCTAGCTACATCTATGGGCTTTTACATAGCTAGCTACATCTATGGGCTTTTATATAGCTAGCTACATCTATGGGCTTTTATATAGCTAGCTACATCTATGGGCTTTTATATAGCTAGCTACATCTATGGGCTTTTATATAGCTAGCTACATCTATGGGCTTTTATATAGCTATCTACATCTATGGGCTTTTATGTTTTCTGTCTAGCGTAATGTGCAGTAGCCTATATCGTATATGTATAATAATAATGGCATAATCATCTGGGATTTAATGTATGGCTCATAAGATGTATTTAATGTATGGCTCATAAGATGTATTTAATGTATCGCTCATAAGATGTATTTAATGTATGGCTCATCAGGCTCGGGTCGCATCAGAATATATCGAAGCTCTAATCAAATCCAGACATAGCTCTGTTTATATGCCATGTAATGCTTTTGAATGACACTTCCGGATTTGGCGGGAAATACTGGGTTACCCGGGAGAAAAGTGATTTATTCTCGGGATGGAACATTTGTAAAATACCGGGAAAATATTCAACCCTAATGCCAGTCTCTCTTAGCTAAGAGTTATTTTTTATTTTTTTTATTTACATTAATGTGTTGGAAATTCAAAATTGTTTTCATATTCAACAAATACACAGCACTGACACACCAGACATGCCACCAGGGGTCTTTTCACAGTCCCCAGGTCAAGAACAAATTCAATGAAACGTACAGTATTATACAGAGCCATGAGTGTGTGGAACTCCCTTCCATCTATACAGTGCAAGTTGCTGACAGGTGTGTATAAAATCAAGCACACAGCCAGGCAATCTCCGTAGACAAACATTGGCAGTAGAATGGCCTTCCTGAAGAGCTCAGTGACTTTCAACGCGGCACCGTCATAGGATGCCACCTTTCCAAACCAGTCAGTTTGTAACATTTCTGCCCTGCTAGAGCTGCCCCGGTCAACTGCAAGTGCTGTTATTGTGAAGTGTAAATGTCTAGGAGCAACAACGGCTCAGCCACAAAGTGGCCCATGAGACTCCTGAGTGGCGCAGTGGTCTAAGGCACTGCATCGCAGTGCTAACTGTGCCACTAGATCCTGGTTCGAATCCAGGCTCTGTCGCAGCCGGCCGCGACCGGGAGACTCATGGGCGGCGCACAATTGGCCCAGCGTCGTCCAGGATAGGGGAGGGAATGGCCGGCAGGGATGTAGCTCAGTTGATAGAGCATGGTGTTTGCAACGCCAGGGTTGTGGGTTCAATTCCAACGGGGGGCCAGTATAAAAAATATATATGTATTCACTAACTGTAAGTCGCTCTGGATAAGAGCGTCTGCTAAATGACTAAAATGCTGAAGCACGTAGCATGTACAAATCGTCTGTCCTCGGTTGCAACACTCACTACCGAGTTCCAAACTGTCTCTGGAAGCAACGTCAGCACAATAACTGTTTCCTTCGGGAGCTTCATGAAATGGGTTTCCATGGCTGAGCAACCGCACACAAGCCTAAGATCAAACATGCGCAATGCCAAGCGTCAGCTGGAGTGGTGTAAAGCTCGCCGCCATTGGACTCTGAAGCAGTGGAAACGCGTTCTCTAGAGTGATGAATCACGCTTCACTATCTGGCAGTCCGAAGGACGAATCTATGTTTGGCGGATAACAGGAGAATGCCACCTGCCCCAATGCATAGTACCAACTGTAAAGTTTGGTGGAGGAGGAATAATGGTCTGGGGCTGTTTTTTATGGTTCAGGCTCCTTAGTTCCAGTGAATAGAAATCTTAACGCTACAGCATACAATGACATTCTAGACAATTCAGTGCTTCCAACTTTGTGGCAACAGTTTGGGGAATGCCCTTTCCTGTTTCAGCATGACAATGCCCCCGTGCAGAAAGCTAGGTCCATACTGAAATGGTTTGTCGAGATCGGTGTGGAAGAACTTGATTGGCCTGCACAGAGCCCTGATCTCAACACCATCGAACACCTTTGGCATGTAATGGAACCCCAACTGCGAGCCAGGCCTAATCGCCCAACATCAGTGCCCGACCTCACTAATGCTCTTGTGGCTGAATGGAAGCAAGTCCCTGAAGCAATATTCCAACATCTAGTGGAAAGACTTCCTAGAAGAGTGGAGGCTGTTATAGCAGCAAAGGGGGGGACCAAAAAGAGCTTCTGGAGCTTCTGGATATCAGGACAGCGATTACTCACCTCGTACTGGACAAAGATTTTTTGTTTAACGAGTCGGACGCAAAGGATTTACTTCAGACACCCTGTTACGGATACAGGTATCCTGTGTCTTTTTGTGTTTTTCCTCTCCTTTTGCCCTAATCACAGGTGTCCTGTATGTTCCTGATTGGTGGTCGTTGGGGTGTCTGCTGATTGCTGAGGTGGACCAATCAGTGGACATTCCTCTGCATTGCACCACCTGTTTCTGGTTTTTCAATCACATCGTTTAAAAAGCCGGTCAGTTTGTGTTTGTAGAGGAAGACTATTTTCCATATGTGAGTATGGATACTGTGGTGTCCTGTGTTTTGTGTACTCACTCATTTGCTGGTTACTCTGTTTGGTAACTTTCTTGTGTGTTTCTGGGAAAAGGGGGATTTAAGCAAGTTGCCCTTGGGCATACATTACCCGTTGGAAGAAAATTGTCTAAAAACACTAGTTAGACCTAAGCGGACCACCCACTGTATTTTTGTATGATTAGCAGTAGCTTAGCGGTTCTTGAGGCAGGCAAGATCAGTTTAGGGGTGTTTTACACTATTGTTTCATTCCTTGGGTCCTGCTCAGCCCTTTTTCCCAAACCTTTACCGTGTGTTCACAAATAAACATTTTATGTTTGACGGTAGTTTATGGTTGTCGTATAGTTTTGGTTCTCACTGTTCCATGTCACGATTCTAATTTGCATGAATTATGTTACGGGTCTCTTGTCCATCCACCCTAGACGTTTAAAGCCACGGGGTTCGTAACACACCCGACAAGGCCCAAAGCCTCGTCATTCGCATGAAGAAGAGACTGAGATATCGGGGTCGTATGTCGAGGTGCCTCGTAAGGCTCCGACAACGAGTGGGTAATCTGCCTCTACCATCGGTCCTATTAGCCAACGTACAATCATTGGATAATAAAATGGATGAGCTCCGATCAAGTCTATCCTACCAACGGGACATTAAAAACTGTAATATCTTGTGTTTCACCGAGTCGTGGCTGAACGACGACATGGACAACATACAGCTGGCGGGGTTTTCGGTGCAACGCCAAGATGGAACAGCTGCCTCCGGTAAGACAAGGGGGTGGCGGTCTGTGTATATTTGGAAATAACAGCTGGTGCACGAAATCTAATATTAAGGAAGTCTCGAGGTTTTGATCGCCTGAGGTGGAGTATCTCATGATAATCTGTAGACCACACTATTTACCAAGAGAGTTTTCATCTATATTTGTCAGAGCCGTCTATTTACCACCAGAAACCGATGCTGACACTAAGCTGTATAAGGCCATAAGCAAACAAGAAAATGCTCATCCAGAGGCGGCGCCCCTAGTGGACTTTAATGGAGTGAAACTTCAATCCGTTTTACCTCATTTCTACCCGCATGTTAAATATGCAACCAGAGAAGAAGAAAAAAACACTACTCCACGAACAGAGACGCGTACAAAGCTCTCCCTCGCCCTCCATTTGGCAAATCTGACCATAATTCTATCCTCCTGAATCCTGCTTACAAGCAAAAGCCCATTGGACAGGCCTTTAAAATGTATATATAAAGTATTCAGACCCCTTGACTTTTTCCACATTTGGTTACATTACAGCTTTATTCTAAAATGGATTTTTTTTTTATTCCCCTCATCAATCTACCCACAATACACCATAATGTCAAAGCAAAAACTGGTCGTTAGAAATTTGTGCAATTTTATAAAAAATAAAAAAACCGAAATATCACATTTACATAAGTATTCAGACACTTTACTCAGTACTTTGTTGAAGCACCTTTGGCAGTGATTACAGCCTCAAGTCTTTCTTGGGTATGACGCTACAAGCTTGGCACACCTGTATTTGGGGAGTTTCTCCCATTCTTCTCTGCAGATCCTCTCAAGCTCTGTGAGGTTGGATGGGGAGTGTTGCTGCACAGCTATTTTCACGTCTCTCCAGAGAGATGTTCAATCGGGTTCAA
>LR778274.1:20009323-20017347 GCA_902810595.1 Coregonus sp. 'balchen'
GTCTCCTAGAGATGAACGTACTGTGGTGCGAAGTTCAAATCAATCGCAGAACAACAGCAAAAGACCTTGTGAAGATGCTGGAGGAAACAGGTACAAAAGTATCTATATCCACAGTAAAACGAGTCCTATATCGACATAAACTGAAAGGCCGCTCAGCAAGGAAGAAAACACTGCTCCAAACCGCCATAAAAAAGCCAGACTACGGTTTGCAACTGCACATGGGGACAAAGATCATACTTTTTGGAAAATGTCCTCTGGTCTGATGAAACAAAAATAGAACTGTTTGGCCATAATGACCATCGTTATGTTTGGAGGAAAGAGGGGGATCTTACAAGCGAAGAACACCATCCCAACCGTGAAGCACGGGGGTGGCAGCATCATGCTGTGGGGGTGCTTTGCTGCAGGAGGGACTGGTGCACTTCACAAAATATATGGCATCATCCCGCCCCCATGTTATATATATCCAAATTATGTTGATATATTGAAGTAACATCTCAAGACATCAGTTAGGAAGTTAAAGCTTGGTCGCAAATGGGTCTTCCAAATGTACAATGACCCCAAGCATACTTCCAAATTTGAGGCAAAATGGCTTAAGGACATCAAAGTCAAGGTATTGGAGTGGCCATCACAAAGCCCTGACCTCAATCCTATAGAAAATGTGTGGGCAGAACTGAAAAAGCGTGTGTGAGCAAGGAGGCCTACAAACCTGACTCAGTTACACCAGCTCTGTCAAGAGGAATGGGCCAAAATTCACCCAACTTATTGAGGGAAGCTTGTGAAATGCTACCCGAAACGTTTGACCCAAGTTAAACAATTTAAAAGCAATGCTACCAAATACTAATTGAGTGTATGTAAACTTCTGACCCACTGGGAATGTGATGAAATAAATAAAAGCTGAAATAAATCATTCTCTCTACTATTATTCTGACATTTCACATTCTTAAAAATAAAGTGGTGATCCTAACTGACCTAAGACAGGGAATTTTTACATGGAATAGATCTCAGGAATTGTGAAAAACTGAGTTTAAATGTATTTGGCTAAGGTGTATGTAAACTTCCGACTTCAACTGTATGTAACATGATGGAAGGTGTGTGCAAAACTGGCTACACGTTGCTTGTAGATCTCTACAGGGTTGTAAAACTGGCTACACGTTGCTTGGTGATCTCTACAGGGTTGTAAAACTGGCTACACGTTGCTTGGTGATCTCTACAGGGTTGTAAAACTGGCTACACGTTGCTTGGCGATCTCTACAGGGTTGTAAAATTGGCTACACGTTGCTTGGTGATCTCTACAGGGTTGTAAAACTGGCTACATGTTGCTTGGCGATCTCTACAGGGTTGTAAAACTGGCTACACGTTGCTTGGTGATCTCTACAGGGTTGTAAAACTGGCTACACGTTGCTTGGTGATCTCTACAGGGTTGTAAAACTGGCTACACGTTGCTTGGTGATCTCTACAGGGTTGTAAAACTGGCTACACGTTGCTTGGTGATCTCTACAGGGTTGTAAACTGGCTACACGTTGCTTGGTGATTTTTACAGGGTTTAAAAATTGGCCCCCGTTGCTTGAGATCTTTACGGGGTTTGAAAAACGGCTACCCTTTGGTTGGTGATTTAACAGGGGGAAAAAACTGGCTAAAAGTTGCTTGGGGGATCTCAAAGGGGTTTTTGAAAAAGGGCAACTTTTGTTTGGGGTTCCCTACGGGGGTTGAAAAAATGGCTACACTTTTGCTTGGCGACCCTCTACGGGGTTGAAAAAACGGGGTTTACACGTTGTTGGCGATCTCAAACAGTGTTGAAAAAAACTGGCAACAGGGTTGTTTTGGTGATCCTACGGGGTTTGTAAAACTGGCTAAAATTTGTTGGGTGATTTCTACGGGGTTTTGAAAAAATGGTTTCTTTTTGTTTTGGATTCTACGGGGTTTGTAAAAACTGGTACACGTTGCTTGGCGATCTCTGGGGGGGTTGGGAAAACGGGGCTACCTTTGGCTGGTGACTCTACCGGGGTTTGTAAAAAACTGGCTCCCTTTTGTTTTGGTGATTTTTCAGGGTTTTTAAAATGGCTACACTTTGCTTTGTGATCTTACGGGGTTTGGTAAAACTGGCAAACCCCTTTGTTGGTTTGATTTACGGGGTTTGAAAAACTGGTACACGTTGTTGGAAACCTCTACAGGGTTGTAAAAACGGCTACACTTTTGCTTGGTTTTTTACGGGGTTTTGTAAAATTTGGGCTAAAATTTTGCTTGGTGTCTCAAAGGGGTTTGTAAAACTGGCTACACATGTTTGGGGTAAATCTCTACAGGGTTGAAAAACGGGCCCTAAAATTTGCGGGGTTTGTTTCTCTCCCGGGGGTTGTAAAAGGGGGCTACACTTTGTTTGGGGTGATCTCTAAAAGGGTTTTGAAAAACTGGTACACGTTGTTTGGTGACTAACATGATCTCAGGTCCACTAAGTTTTTATCAGCTTTTGCAAAATTTCCTAAACGTGAAAAAATTAAAATTAAACTTTTTCCACGGGTATCTTTCATTGACCAATTGTAGTTGTAAATTAAAAGTTCTATAGAAACCCAAAAGATACATTGATGGGAAATAAAAATTTCAAGACGGTAATTGATAGTTTTTCTGTCTTGTCCAACATGCCCCCTTTTATTTTATATGTTTTCTGTTTTCCTGTCCTTACATGTCCCCGGTTTTTTGGGGTTGGGTTATTTTTCTTGGTTTTTAGGTTTTTTTAAATTTAGGGGTTATTTATGGGGGATAAGGCCCCTTTCCAAAAAGGGCAAAAAAAAGAAAAAAGAGCGAGAAATCGATGTGGCCTGAGCGGGGCGGAAAATAGGAGGAGACGAGATGTTTTTAAGACTGAAGCTTTTTTAAACCCCGGCTATCTGTGCGAGATAGGAAAAGGGTTTTGTACCCTTCTCTCCCCTCTTGGGCTATCTTCTTCTCTCTTTCTTCTTTCTCTCAAATTTTTCTCTTTTCTCTCTATTTTATCCCCCTCTTTTCTCTTTTTCCTTTTTCTTCTCTTTTTGTCTGTCTTTTGTCTCTCTCTCCCCCGCTCTTTTCCGGGCAAATCTTGGGTAGGGGGGTTAGGGGAAGATTTTGGGGCCCCCATTTCCAACTTTTTTTGAAAACTAAAGGGTTTTTAGAGAGGGGAGGGGAGATAAGAGTGGGGAAAGAAAGCGAGTAGAGAAGGGGAAGGGAAAGAAGAGGAGGGGATCCCCGAGAGGAAAAGAGAGGGGGAGATTTAGTGTGGGGTGCCACTTTTGATGGAGGAGAGAAGCCCAGCCCCTTTAAGTTTCTTCTTCTTTGTCCCCAAAAAATTTCTGCAGGAAAAGAGGGAGGGAGAGGAGAGAGAGGAGAAAAAAGGGGGAGGAGAGAGAGAGAAAATTTTTTTTTGAATACTTCAAATAGCCCCCTTTTGCCTTGTTGACAGCTTTGCCCCAGTTTTGGCATTTCTAAAACCAGTTTCAGGGGAAATGTTTTTGAAAAACAATTTTGAAAGAGTTCCCACATATGTGAGCATGGTTGGGGCTGCTTTTCCTTAAATCTGGGTCCCCATCCCAAACCATCTAAATTTGGGGTTTGAGGGTCGGGGGTTTGGGGGAGGCCAGGTCAATGATGCATTTTAAAATAGCCCTTACACAGCCTGGAGGTGTCACGTCGTCAAAAAGGGGGCAGACCAATACGCAGCGCGTTGAGGAACATGAGACTTTTAAAGAAAGCAGAAAACAAACAAAAAAAAAGCGTTTAGGGAAGCCCAACAGTGAAAAAATTTACTAAACCTGGAAAAAACCAAAAATTCCCCACAGGGAAAAAAAATCAGTTTTAAATATGGCCCCAACAGCTTTAACGAGCCGACAGCTGACACCTTTACCCCCGTTTGGGGGTTTTTGACCAAACCAAAGACATAAACCCCCCAGGGAAATGCAAAAAAGAAATAACCCAAAAAACCCCCCAAAAAACCAAACCAAAACCAAAAAAAACAAAAACCCTGGCCAAATATAAAAGTCCCCGGGGCCAGAGTTACAGTTTCCCCCCCCCAAAGGTGCGAAAATCGGGCGCACCAGCCTACAGTCATGGGAGGGTTGGGTGGGGTCTGTCCACGGGGGGGTCGGGGCCCCGGGGTTGGGTTCCCCCCCCCAACCCCTTTGTCAATATCCCGTTCCGTTTGCCTCCCCAATGACCACCCCCCAACTAAACCCCCCTGGATTAAGGGGGGGCACCCGGGTAACGGGCAGCACCGGACTAAGGGGAAACACCGGACTAAAGGGGGAAGTACCGGACTAAGGGGCAGACCGGGATAAGGGGCAGAACGGGCTAAGGGGAAAGCAACCCGGGCTAAAAGGCGGGTCCTGGCTGGCTGGTTGGGGGATCCTGGGTGGGGGGGCCCTTTGGGGGGGATCCTGGTGGGAAGGCCCCGGCTGTGAAAGGTTGGCTGTCAGGCTGGATGACGGATTTTGGTGCTCTGGTGGGGTGACGGATCCGGCTGCCCCATGGGGGCCGACGGGTTGGTGTCATGGTGGGGCCCACGGATCTGGCCGGTCATGGTGGCCCAAAGGATCTGGGGTGTCCCGGGTGGATGAAGGAAACTGGGGGTAAAGGCTGGCGAAAGGCTCTGGGTGATCCGTCTGGCGGGGAAAGGGTTTTGGGTGATCCCGTCTGGCGGGAAAGGCTTGGTGATTCCCGTTGGCGAAAGGCCCTGGTGATCCTTCTGGCGGAAGGTTGGTGATTGGGCTGGCGGGAAAGGCCCATGGGATGATCCTGTTGGCGGAAAGGGTTGCGGCTCCTGTTTGGGGGAAGGCTTTGGTGATTCCCGTCTGGGGAAAAGGTCTGGCGATCCTGTCTGGCGGAAAGGTCTAGCGGCTAACCCCGGGTTTGGGGGACGGCTCGGGGGCTATGGCAGAGGGGGGCTTATGCAGCGTTGGCCGCGGAAGTTTAGACGGGGTTGGGGGAGGGCAGGAAATTTAGGCGGGCCCTTGGGGGAAAGGGCAGTTTTAAGCGCCGTTTGGGGAGACGGGCAGTTCAGGACCGTTGGGGGGGGCAGTTCAGGCGCCGTGGGCGACCCGGGGGGGTTCCCGGCGCCGTTGGGGAGACGGAAAACTCCGGCCCGGCCCCGGGGCAATATAGGTGGTGCGTGGTTGCCGGAAAATGGTGGTCCCGGGTGAGGAAACGCATCTCAGGGCTAGGCGGGGGAGAAGGGAAAGGGGCATGGGACCCCGGGGACGCACAAAAAAGGCCTTTGTGCTGGGGTTTGCCGGGAACTGGTGGCCCGGGTGGGGACAAAGATTCGGGAATTTCGGGGAAAGGGAGGGAACAGGGCAGGGGGCCCCCGGGGAGCCATAAAAGGGTAGTGCGGAGACCCGGGAAAAGGGTGTGGACCCTGGGGGGTCACATAAGGCTAGTGCGGAGAGAAAACAACAGGGGGATGCTGGCCCCCGGGAACGCACAAAGGGTAGTGCGGAGAGAAGCAAAAGGGCATGCTTGGCCCTGGGAACCCCAAAAAGCCAGTGCGGAAGCAGCAAAGGGCCCCAAAAGGGAAATCGGGGGGCACAAGGGGGGGTTTTGGGGGTGGTTTTAGGGGAATGGTGGGAAAAGGGTGGGACGGGGCACCTTTTCCCGGGGGCGAGTGGCCGGAACAGGCCGGGCCCGGGGGGCGAAACGCCCCCGTATCCTGGGGGCGGGGGGCCCGGAAAAGGCCGGGCTGGGGTGGCGGGAAACGCCCCCGTATCCCTGGGGCGAGTGGCCCGGAAAAAAGGCCCGGGGCCGGGGTGGCGAAGGCACCCTATCCTTGGTGGCGGGGGGTGTAACAGGGGGGGGGCGATGGAGGCAACCCCCCGGCTTACCCCGGGGGGAAGGGAACGGGCCCGGGCCCGGGTGGTAATAACCCCGTTCCCCCTCGCCGTTTCCCCCCCTCCTTTCCCCTTAACCCGTGACCCCGAACCCGGTGCCTCTAATAGCCCCTTTTGCCCCCGGGCAGCCCTGTGGAAACTCCCCCTGCCCCGCCGCCCAAGCCCGGGGCCCCCCCCAAAAAAATTTTTTGGGGGGTTGGTTCTTGTCCTTCCCACGATGGCCCCCCGTGACGCCGTTGCTCCTCTCGCCGTCGCCTCCACCATTTTTCTCCAGGGGCGGCACCACCCCCCCAGGTTTTTCTCCCAAAATCCCCGGGACCCCTTTTCCCTCCAAAAAAACTCCCCCCGTCCAGGGGAAACCTTTGGAGTGGGTCCCTGTTTTCCGCTGACACGCTGCTTGGGCCTATTAAAGGGGGGGTTTTTCGTCACGATGTCTATAAAGGGGGGCGACCAAAAAAGCGCGGGTTTAGTGAAAAATATGACTTTTAAAAAAGAAAGCAGTAACTACAAAAAAAAAGCCCCTAGTGAAGTCCCAAAGGACAAAATACTTTAAACCGGAAAAAAAACCCCCAATTTCCCCCAGGGAAAAAAAATCAGATTAAAAATGGTCCAATTTAGAGTAACGAGCCCACAGCTGACATCTTACCCCGATTGGGGTATTGGGCCAAACCCAGAAAAAATAAACCCCACGGAAATGCAAACATAAAAAATTTCACCCCAAAAAACCCCAAAATAAAACCCAAACCCAAAAACCCCCAACAAAAAAAATCCCCTGGCTAAAAAAAAAAGTCCGGGCCAGGTGTCACAGGAGGGTTTTTTGGGTCATTGCCCTTTTGAAAAAAAAATATAGTCAAACTAAGCCCAAACCAGAGGGGATGGTACGCTGAAGAATGCTGTGGAGCCTGCGGGTTAAATTCCCTTTGAATTTAAATAAACACAGCAGTGTCACCAGAAAATCCCCCCACCATAACCCTCCCCCCTCCATATTTACGGGGGGGAAAAAACAGGGAGAGAGATCCGAACCCATACGCGTTCACAAAGACCCGGTTGGAACCAAAAAATCTGGACTCAGACAAAGGATACATTCCCCCGGTCAATGTCCATTTCTCGTGTTTTTTGGCCAAGCAGGTTTTCTTTATTTGGGTCCTTTTTGTAGGGTTCTTTGGCAATTTTACCTAAGGCCTAATTCACAAGACCCCCTTGAAAGTTTGTTGAGATGGTTGTACTTGAAAATCTTTTGAAACATTTTTTTGGGTGCAATTTCGAGGTGGTAAACTTGAATTTTCCTCTGCAGCAGAGGAAATCGGGTTTCCTTTTTCCCGTGGTAGTCCTATGAGAGCCCGTTTATATGCGCTTTATCGTTCGAGAGCACTTTAAAAAAATTTTAAAAATCTGATGACCCTTAGTTTAAAGGGAATGAGGAATGTAATTTCTCTTTGCTTTTTTGAGTGTTTTGCCATAAAATTGGATTGGTTTTACCCAAAAAAAGGGGTATCTTTGATACCCCCCCTACCTTTCACAAAAAATGATTGATCAAACGCATTAAAAAGGAAAAAAAATTTCCCCAAAAAAAACTTTAAAAAGGGGCCCCCTGTTAAATTAAATCCTTCCAGGGCACCTCATGAAGTGGTTGAGGAATACCAAGACTGTGCAAAAGCTGTCATCAAGGCAAAGTGTGGCTACTGAAAAATCTCAAATATAAAATATTTTTTTTTTTTTTACACTTTTTTTTTTTTAATGATTCCCTAGTGTTATTTAATAGTTTTGTTTCGATTATTGTAGAAAATCGCAAAAAAAAAGAAAAAAAACCTTTAATGAGTATGTTCTAAAAAGTTTTACCCGGAGTTTATAGTGTATTAAATTTTCTTGGTGAATGTCCTCAGTCAGTTTTTCTACAACGGTATCCTATTCCATTTTGATCATAAAATAACAGAATCAAATAAAGGATGAAAGTGGCCCCCGTGCTCAGTGGTAGAGCACGGCGCTTGTAAGCTAAGGTAGGGGTTCGACCCGGGACCACCATACACAAAAAAAAAAAATAATAAAGATGCACGCAGACTGTAAGTCGCTTTGGTAAAAGGTCTGCTAAATGGCATTTATTTATATTTTTATATTTTATTAATGTTGATCCGAGGTGAAAATGGGGTCACTCCCCGAGGGGGGAGGGGGGAAAAAGAG
>LR778274.1:20017447-20019947 GCA_902810595.1 Coregonus sp. 'balchen'
CTCCCAAAAAAAACCCCCCCGGGGAAAAGAAACCCTTTTTCCCCCAAAAAGGGGGCCTTTTTTTTGGGGGGGCGGCCCAAACACCCAACCACCCAACCCAACCCCCCCCAAAAACCAAAAAACCACACCCAAGCCCCACCGGACCCACCCCCCCCCGCCACACCCCCCCCCGCCCCCCCACAACAAACCCCCCAACCCACCCCCACCACACCACCTCAATCTTACCACCCCCCCACACACCCCCCCACCACACAACACACACAAATTTCACCACTTAACAATCTGCATTGATTTGTCCTAAGGTGACATGCCAGAGCTCAGACTGCATCCCAAATACCCTACCCATACCACACCCCTTCGGTAAAATACACCTAAGGATAGTGGCCATCTGGGACACACTTCAGAGGGAGCAGTACAGCGTGAAGGAGGAACCCCCCCCGCCGCAACCAACACACACACCCCCCACCGCACCGCACAGACCCACACACACACACCCCACACACACACACACACACACAACACACACACCAACACACACACCCACACACACGCACACACACCACACACACACACACACACACCACACACACACACCACACACACACACACACACCACCCACACACACACACCACACACACACACACACACAAAGAGAAACCGACCCATCTTTTGAAGGCAGGAGAGGCAGGAGGCTTTCCTGATCTACATTTTGGAAAGTGCATTGCCTCTCTAGGGGCTCTGTGTGTGGTTTCCAATCAATGCTGACCCTGAACCTTCTTTGGACTGAGCAGAGAACACACTGAACTGATCACTGTAGCAAAGAAAGCACTTCTACATACAGGGCTCGACAAACACGGAGGAGGGATGAGTAGAGAGATAGAGAGAGCGAGGAGAGAGAGGCTGAGTGATAGGGGGAGACGAGCGTAGACTGAGCAGAGAGCCACTCCGAGATGAGATAGACGCTAACAGTTAATCCAGAAGAGAGAGAGACAGGAGACGACAGATGAGATAGAGACAGAGATATCAGAGAGAGAGAGAGAGAGAGAGAGATACTTTTAAGATAGAATAAGTTGTGAAACAAGGTAGTTCATTGAACAAAGCTAGATAGAGCAACAATTCTTACACACACAGGACTCTGACAACCAGAGAGAGGCTCTTACACCCACTAGGCTTTAGCTCACTGGGCTAACACCTTCTTGTATCTTGCAGGAGACGCAGGTTTGAACCCGAAATCGGTCATAGAGCTTTATAGGGAGCCATTCAGGCCTTGACTACGCCATGTTTTCACATGCAGACAGGCATGGTTTCAGCTCCAGTGGTTTTTCACATGCTTTACGTGCACACAGACAAGCAACAGCCCTCCCTGCTAGCCAGCATCCTCCCCTCCAGGTAGCTCTACATTCCGGCAGGTCTGTATCTTCCAAAATAAAAGGCCTGAGTCAGCACCAGAAAGGTCCAAACAGCAGAGCTACAGAAACACCCTGACTGCACGGAAATCTAGGACATCTGCGTGTTTCGCTCAGAGACATAACCGCCACACAATTTTTTTCCCCACGGCCAATGCCAGCAAATCCCAAGCATGGCGCAAAACAATAAAGATCATCTTCAATGGCACATGAAAGTAGCCCCAAAAAAACGATCTATTTACGGCCTTGACGTCTCAGCACCTCACACCCTGCCTGAGCGGTTAAAGAGCCTCTGAATGCAGCGGGAGAGAGTGTGTGTCCACCATTTCCCCTCACTGAATTATAGATGATAATTATCACGGTGGTGGTGCTTTAGTCTGCCTGCGCAATAACGATATATTCTTAACCAGGAACAAGGCAGAGCTTTCAGCTACATTTTATTTCATTTGGGGGCAAGGGTGGGGTTTGCTGTGTGTGCATGTTTGTTTTTGTGTTGTGTGGGTGGGGTGGTGTGTGTGGGTTGTGTGTGGGTTGTGTGGTGGGGGGTTGAGGTGGTTGTGGCTGCTGGTTTGTCGTGGGCTTGTGTGTGTGTGGGGGCGTGGGGGCTAGTGTGTGTGTGTGTGGGTGTGGGGGGTGTGAATGTGTGTGTGGGTGTGTGTGTGTGTGTGTGTGTGTGTGTTGTGGGTTTTGTGTGGGTGTGTGTGTGTGTGTGTGTGGGGTGTGTGTGGTATGTAGTGTTGGTGTGTGTGTGTTGTGTGTGTTGTGGTGGTGTTTGGGGGTGTTGTGTGGGGTGCGGCGTGGCTATGTGTTGTGTGTGTTGGTGGGGTGGTGTGTGTGTGTGTGTGTTGTGTTGTTGTGTGGTGTGTGGGGGTGTGTGTGTGGGGTGTGCATGTTGGGTGTTGTGTGTGTGTGTGTGGTTTGGGTATGTATGTGTATGTGTGTGTGTGTGTGTGTGTGTGTGTGTGTCTGTCTGTGTGTGTAGGTTTTTGCTTTTCACTGGTAAATCTTGATGGAGTTCATTTAGAAAGCTCTATGCTAAATGTAATAAAATCCTGCACCATGTGATTAAACACATCAACATAATATTACATTA